>JAKSZT010054564.1:664992-972724 GCA_026826555.1 Tolypeutes matacus
GGACTTTCTAGAGTGGTAGAGAGGCGCTCAATTTCTTGTGCCATCTCAGCTCTCTGGTCTCCTGTGTCTCTTATTGTCACTCCTCTGTGTCTCTTTTCATTGCGTCATCTTGCTGCGTCAGCTCTCTGTGCTGGCCAGCACTCCATGTGGCCCAGCACTCTGCGTGGGCCAGCTCTCCGCTGGTCCCGCTTGCCGCGCGAGCCAGCTTGCCGATCACAAGGATGCTCCAGAAATCAAACCCTGGACCTCCTATATGGTAGATGGGAGCCCAATCGACTGAGCCACATTCATTTCCCCTGCTCATTTATTTTTCCTTGTTGTCTGCTCGTTGTTTGCTTGTCTTGCTCATTGTTTTTGCTCGTTGTCTGCTCATTGTTTATTTGTCTTCTTTAGGAGGCACTGTGAACTGAACCCAAAACCTCCCGCATGGGAGGTGGGCACTCAACTGCTTAAGCAACATCCACTCCCTGGTCTCATATTTTTGAAGATCTCATTAGTCTAAGCAATTTCCTGGCATTCTGTCCCCTTACAACTAATCCTGTCCCTCAGACCAATGCCTTTCTGCCATGGGTGATATGCACCACATCAGGCTAAGTTGCCACTAGGTAGTATGTTCTAAGAGATTCTGAGAGAGAATTCTATGCCTGACCTCATGTAGTTCATGTACAGTGAGCCTATAGGTTTTGTTCTATCAAAAGTGAATAGATTTGAATTTCTATCCTTGAGACTGGGTCCTTGCACTGTGAGAGTGAGACAAAGAACAGTTCCCAGTGACCTGGTAAATCTATATACATTCTTCTGCCTAAATAGTGGGCATTATTTATTTTGTTTTCTTCAACCACAAATCTGTGTACCACTGCATGATTTTCAACTTCTTGGGAGAGTAAGTTTTGTTTGTGTTAGAAATGCAGAGTCCTGGATGACATGTTGACAGATTTTGGAAATGATGAGATTGGAGAGCTGACAGGTGACTCATGAATATGGATGTCTTCTGTGATTATACACAGCAGTCTATCTGAGGTTATTTATGGTAGCATTGTCATGGTGATCAATGAGCAGTAAACAAGCCTCTCAAAGCTATGGGAGAATTTTCACAGCTTCCATGACCAACTGTGAAGCCTCCGTTTTAAAAAGCAAATTTCATGATAAGCTTATTGTATTAAAACATTTCAATACATGCTCTATTTTTTAACTTCAAAATCATAGAAAATTACAAAAGCCCAATGAACTGAAAAAGAGCTGGGTTTGTGTTTTAATAGAAGATAGAGTTCCAGGCCTCACTTACTGGTTGGATGAATTTGGACAAGTCATTCATTTTGAGTCTCTGGTCCCTCTTCCTTAATGTGGGTTAAATAATATCTGATTGGCTTATTTCACAAGGTGTTGTAAGGAAGAAATTAAAATGATTAATATGAAAGAATAGTATAATATACACAGGAGAGATAAGCCTGCAAGACAGCCTTCTCTATGAAGTGCTACATATCTGGTTCTGTTCATTCCAGGTGCCAGAATCTTGACTTTACTATTCAGGAATCCAGATAAAGTCATACTGTATGTATGTGTTTGGTGATCTTTAGGAAAATGATAAAAAGATTTGATGAAAATGATTAACTTCACTTTACTTAGCTGTAGCTAAATTATGATAAATACAACACCATGTAAGATATACAAAGATCTTCTGGCAAACTTCTAGTTTCTTTTCACATAAGTAACTGATAAGAACAATTCCTTACTGTGTTCAAGATGATACTCTCATGTCTGTCCTGGTATGGATGCCTCTGCTCCAATGTTCAGATGACATCTTCTACCTTCCCTTCGTGGTGTAATTGGCTGAGATTT
Source organism: Tolypeutes matacus (assembly GCA_026826555.1). Taxonomy (NCBI): domain Eukaryota; kingdom Metazoa; phylum Chordata; class Mammalia; order Cingulata; family Chlamyphoridae; genus Tolypeutes; species Tolypeutes matacus. The sequence goes on from JAKSZT010054564.1 coordinate 666,832, forward strand.
TTCAATTTTAGTTCAGGAAAACATTTCTAATTGCATATTATATTCAATCTCTGATGATGTGATTGGTCAAAGGTTACTTTGCTTATAATCTTGTAGATTTTGAGACTTTTCCTCTGCAAAATGCTGCTTTTCCAGGCAGTGGAAACCCAAGATTCCTGCAGGTTAGTGGGTCTATAGAAATAAGGCCATCTGATAAGTACATTTGTTTGACGTGGTTAAAGGGTACAGTTAAGTTAGAGAGGGCCAAAGCTATCTTGGTAAGGTGGTTGACCTACCCTGTGCCTTTCTTATCTCACATACATTGGGTCCATTGATTTATAAGTCCAGCGCATGTGGGTGTCCTCTCAGGAAAAGGAGCTATGAGTCTCTTCATGTTCATCTTCTTATCTCTTTCCAACCCAGGAATCACATCGTTACACTCTAGCTCCAATCCCTGTCTTACAAGAGTGCACCTGTCCTGTGGCTACCCCATATCTCAGACTTCCAGGTCTTAGGAGTGGGATTTGGGGCTGTTCAGCTTATTATAGGGTCCAACCTAGGGCCCTTTTAAGCAGCAGTCCTGACTCTGGCCTTCTATAACCGTCAATCCCGGGAATGGACTTAAAAATCAAATCTTTTATCCTGCATGCCTGTCTTTCTCTAATCTGAGTTTGTTATCTTTCCTGCTCTGGGCTGTGTCTTTTCATTCAACATCATTTACATAGAGTCTATAATGGTGGAGAATAAATATATAAATGAATTGAAAGCATCAAAATTACAAACAAGCAGTAAACATATGAAAATGTAATATCATTAATCAGCAATTAATCCCCAATTGCCAATTATTGATCAATTAATTATCAGTTATTTAAATCATGTGTAATGTTGTAATTTAAGTAAAAGGCTATGAAGCCAGATTACTTGAATTCAAATCTTGGCTCTCACTTAATATGAAAAGGGCTTTTGCAATATACTTGTCTTTAAACATCAGATTTCTCAACTTTCAAATGAAATGATACATGTAAGCGTGTAGCAAAGTGTCTGCTAAGACAAGTTCTCAATAAATGTTAGTTTTCATTTTTATAGTATACAAAAATCCACAACAAAATGCTCTTTTAAAAAGAAAGATAAAGAAAAGACCAAGTGGCAGGCTAGTGGGGATGAAAATTTGCACAATCTTTCTGAAGGAAAATTGGCAATATAAATCAAAAGTAAAAATGTTCATATGTTTTTTTATTTCTACCAGTTTTTTATTAGAGAAGTATGCATAAACAATAAGTGTATAGTAAAAGTTGTGAATTTACAAAACAAACATACATATCATCATACAAGGGTCTCATGTATCTCCCCATCACCAATACTTTGCATTGTTGTGAAACCTTTGTTACAAACTATGAAAGAAGATAATCAAAATATTACTGCTAACTTTAGTCCATAGCTTACATTTGGTATATTTTTTTGCCATAAACCACCCTATTGTTGACACCATGTATTAGTATTGTATATTTGTTATAGTTCATCGAGAAAATGTTCTCATATGGTACTGTTAACCACAGTCCATCTTCCACCATGAGGTTCACTGTGTTATACAGTTCCATGCCTTGTACAGTCCATCCAAAGTGTATACTCAGTGGCTTTCAATTTCATCACAGCATTATGATGTCATCAACTGGTCAATTGTAGAACATTTTCATTACTCCAAAAGGAAAAAAATCCCCCAACCCCTTATACCCCCCTATTGTTGACCATTAGCATTGACATAGTACCTTCTTTGCTGCTGATGCAAAAATATTACATTATTATTGTTAACTACAGTCCATAAGTTACATTAGTTGTATTTCCCCCATATATCACCGTATTCTTTTATTTATTTATTTATCCCCCCCTTGCTGCTTGTGCTCGCTGTGTCCATTTGCTGTGCGTTTTTCTGTGTCTGCTTGTCTCCCTTTGTTGGGTCGTCATGCTGCATCAGCTCACCGCGCTGTGCGGGCCGGCTTGCTTTCACCAGGAGGCCCCGGGAATCGAACCCGGGGCCTCCCACATGGTAAACGGGAACCCTATGGATTGAGCCACACCCGCTTCCCTATCACCATATTCTTAACACCTTGTAACAGTGATGTATATTTATTCTAGCTCATAGAAGAACATTCTTGTATTTATACTATTAACCACAACCCTCATCTACCACCAAATTCACTATCTTATACAGTCCCTAGATTATCCTCTAGCTTTCTTTCAATTGATATTTATGTCCCCAGACTACCCCTTTCAGCCACAATCACAAAATGTTAATATGTTTTAATAAAATATTTCCACATTTAAGAACTGCTGCCAACAACATATCAGCAGAAGATCAATTAAATCAATCATATAAATTGACAGAGAAGAGAATTATTAAGGTTATTAAGAATTTCAGAGAAGCAATTCCTGAGATGTCAGCAAATTGTCTTTGGAGAAATCTTACCTCATAAAAACTGGTCCAGTATGCTTAGAACAAAATCACAGGTGATTCAATTTTAGGAAATTTTTATTCCAATATCCTTGATTTAAATTGCATTTACTTTCATCTGAAAATCAGTTTAAAGTTCATTTTTCTGGTTTAAGAAAAATACTTAATTGAGTTCTATGTGAAATTAAAATTAAATTGTGGTGAATGAGGACAAATTTGTACTTTTAGAACTTATGTATACCCAACAAAGTATACCATATGCAATTAAATTTCTTACCTATTAGAGGTCTTTGCAGCTTTCTTGAGAATACAGTTAAAAAAGTAATTTAATTCTGTTTTCTGTGATTTCACTGTCTTCATACAATAATATAAATTCCTTGTTGGCTGACATAGTGTGATTTGGCTACTAACTTTGGTCTAGTGCCATGCACATCTCTGTGCTTAAAAAAATGGTACCTGTTTTTTTCTTCTTTTTTGCATTTTAAATCTCTTAACACATGGATAATAGGAAAGAAAGAATAATTTACAAGAAAGAGTGCAAAACACTTTTCCTTTCATAATACTTTACTACTGCAAGGTATACCCTGTGTTACTAAATATGAAGCAGCCTTGATGTGTATGTTTTTTTAAATAAAAAAGTACAACTCATTTTGCTGGTGTCACTGAAGTAATATTACCTCCAGCATTAGAATAACAATGTTTCTCTGTGCATCTGCAATTATTTTATAGGACTCAAACGACTTTGTGGATGTTATTAAAATGTTCCTATAATATACCTAATCCTTTTAATATCCATGTAAGTAACTTATTAAATGACTGAAAACGTGTATATTTTGTTATTAGTTGGCATTTGGTAATACAAGCAGGAGGTACTAGTGATAATGCTTTGGTGCTAATTTAAAAATAATTATGAAATTTTTATTACTACTCATTATTTTTGAAAACAGCGCATTTAGTCAAATTGATAGGTTATAAAACAATTCTAATAGAGTGAATGCTAACATAGGCTTTCTTATCATTTATTTTGTGGTAGGTCGTAGTGCTTTTATGTGCATTGAAAGGATATCAAAATGACAAGGATAATAACCCGTCCTTAAAGCAAAACTCACGCAGCAGAATTGGTATTTGTTTATTCAATTCTTTTGTTCATTCTTTTCTTTGTTTCTTCATTCCCTCCTTCCTTCTTTCCTTCTATCTTTTGTTCTTTTCTTCTTGCAATAACTCTTTATGGAGCACTGATTCTGTGCTAGGTGCTGTTCTGGCTTCTGGGATGCAGTGGGGAATAAAACAAACATGGCGCCTGCTGGGAAGTCACTGAACACACCCAGCGGCAATCTCCCAGCCCTCACCTACGCCCATCTCCTTTTCTGTTGTGTGCCGATGTTGCAGTAATTTCCATTTTGCAGCTTGGGAAATTAGGTATGACAAGGCCTGACCATACCTTAAACCCCCAAAACCGGGAACAAGCAGCCCTAGCAGCTTATCAGAGTGGAAGCTCTGAGAGAAACCCTCCCACATCCCGTTCTGAGTTGTATAAATACCCCACCTTCACACAGCATAGGTGCCTCTCCCCTCCATTGTGCAGTGGGGTACAGCGGAGCTGCCATCTACCCACTCTGACATGATCAGTTGGTCTCCCTGGTTGACTGACCACAACGAGCTTTTTCTCCCTACTCTTTTGGGCCCTTTGTATTGTGCAGATAATAAAGCAATCATTCTCTGAAAGTTTCTGTTGTGCCTGAGCCTATGTTCCCACGTACCATGTAGCAACTTATTCTGTCTTTGTGGAGCTTACAGACCAGAAAAAGAAGCAATTATTCCTTTTTCCACATATATTTATTGGGCAGCTCCTATGTGCCAGGCACCCTACAGCAGTAAAAGAGGACAGGCAAGGGCAATGAGGTGGCAATGTCCCAGGAACTGAAAGTAGGTCTACACAGTGAAGGGTGGAGAGAGTGTATTGAGATGAGGTAAGAGACATTAAAAGGCCCAGATCAGGTAGGGCCTTGTAGGTTATATGAAAAAATTTGGATTTTATCAGAAAATGCTACCCAATGGGTAGCTTCTGCAAAGGTTTAGACTGGGGAAAGACATCATTCTGAGTAGGTTTTAAGAAATCCATTGTCGCCAAATGGGGAATGAATTAAGGGAGTAAAAGGGGAAGCAGAAACAAGGCTGTTGTAGGTATTCAGGTGAGAGATGGTAGTGACTTGAATGAGGGCAGTGGCAGAGGAGATGGAGCAAAGGGAACAAATGCAAAATACACTTAGGAGGTGTGCAATAAGCCAGACACAAAAGAAATACTGTACGAGCTCACTTATGAAATGATTAGAATATGCTAATTCATAGAGTCAGAAACTAGAATACAGGGTCAGGGTGGAGGTGGGAAAGGAGTTAATGCTTAATTGGTACAGGGTTTCTATTTGGGGTGATGGAAATATTTTGGTAATGAAAGGTGGTGATAGTAGTACAGCATTGTGAATGTAATTAACACCAGTGAATTGTACATTTGAAAGCTGCTAAAATGGGAAATTTTGAGTTGAATATATGTTACTAGAATAAAATAGACCCATAGAACCATATATCACAAAGATTGAACTCAAAATATTAATAATAAGAAAAATTGCTGCAAATATTCTCGCTGTCCTGATGTTGTGATAATCAGGGTAGGCTAAATATTCGCTATATTAGAAACCATGCATGTGTCCCCAGACCTAGTTTTTCTCCCTAGGCTTGGTTTTTGGAATGCTGGTGATAAACTAAGCCTGATTTATTATATGACAATCCTATATGGGAAAAGATTGTAACTTTGGGTATCTTTGGTCAATCTTAAGAGATATAGCAGGGGGATGGATGTGGCCTGGGGGGTTGGGTGTCCATCTCCCATATGGAGGGACCTGGGTTCGATCCCTGGGACCCCCTGGTAAAAATAAAAAAAAAAGAAAAATATAGAAAGAGCAAGGGCACACCGTGCGTGGGTGTGCTGCCAGACCCTGTGCACAGGTGCACACTTAGGCCCCATCCACGGGTAAGCCTCCAGACCTCACGGTCCATGCAACAAGATGATGATGTAACAGGATAGTGACACATGCGATAGCCAAGACAAGACGCACCAAAAAACCAGGAACTAAGGTGGTGCAGGTGGTAAGATGCCTCTCTCCCACATCGGAGATTCCGAGGATCAAACCCCAGTGAAGACAGGAGGAGAAGGATGAGAAGAGAGGTCAGGAAACGGACACAGAGTCACCCAGCGAATGGACAAAACAGCAAAAATGGTGTGTGTGTGTGTGGGGAGGGAGGAGTAAAAATGGATAAAAGTAAATAAATAACTAAATCCTTTAAAAAATGTATAGAGGAGGGAGATATGGACTATAGTTAGTTGTAATACTTTGATGATGCTCTTTCATGATTTGTTGACAAATGTTTCACAACAATGCAGGGTGTTTGTTGGGGGTGGGGGTGAGGTGTGGGAGCCCTGTATGATGTTATGCATGTTTGTTTTGTAAGTTCATGATGTTTACTGAACACTTATAGTTTATGTATGTTTGTGTAGGAATTATATACTTCAATAAATTGTTTAAAAAAAAAAGAAAAGAAAAATTGTGTGTGAGGGGGTTATATGGAAACTGTAATTTCTGCATGATTATTCTGTAAACATACAAATACTGTAATAAAAATTTAAAAATAAATTTAGGTGGTAGAATTGACAGGACGTTCAAAGGCCACCCTCAAAATATTAAGATCTTTAACTTTGCTAATCCACATCCAAGTCTAGTTCAAATCTGATCTTTCACAAAATCATCCCTGAGAGTTACAGTAAGAAAGACCCCTGTCTTTGTCATTCATCTTACATGTGCTCAGTTTTATGTCTAACATAACAAGTATATACTGGCTTTTATTGTTTTGTAACATTTGTCTTGACATTATCCTTATTCACCAGATTGTTAGCTGTAGAAACCCTGTTATATGCTGGTTTTTTTTTTTTTTTTTATTCTTAAACTTAGTCAACATAGGCCAATTAATGTGTTTGGTTTTGGTGCTCTTTAGGTGGAGATTTTTTTTTCTATAGGAAGTAAGTTCCACTATATCTTGGCACTACCTTTAAAGAGATCATTTGTCAGGACACAAATCATATAAGAAGAACAGAACTAGGGCTTCCAGACTAAATTGTTCTATTTCCTCTATAGCTTTTATCCTGTAAGTCTTTTACTGGGAATTTGGATAAGCATCGGATATTCCTGATATAGTACGGAGTCATAGTACTAAGCAAACTTAAGAAAAGGAGGCTTTATTAACTTCATCTTTCTTTTTGCTTCTTTTGTAGATTTTTCTCATAATTCCTTTGTCCTTGAAAACTCCTTTGGACGTTATTCTTCACTTTATAGGGAAAAAAACTAAACTAAGGCACTGTTCCTGAGAATAATCTCATGAGCTTTTAGTAAGGCGGTATTAAAGTAGGTAATACTAAATTCTCTATTTCAGCAACAACCTTTTATCTCCTGTTGAATCTTCATCTCTGTGATTTGCAATGGTAGTCATTAAATAATATGATGGAAAAAGGAACATGACTGGAGATGAGGCCACAGAGGGATGAATCTTGGCAGATTGGAGCTAACATCAAAAAGAAGAGAAAATTGATTTTGGGTTGTATTAAGTGTACCTGGAAATAGAAGGCGTAGTCTTTATCCCATGAGTATATTAGCTTTTTATATATCACTAAGTCCCAAGGGAAAAATGGGCACTACCACAGAAGTGCATGTCACATCAGATTTAGCTAACATGTTGTTTACTGCAGAGGTTTATTCTTCAAGGTTGACATGGCATATGAATCCATCTTGTGTGTGTGTGTGTTTAAGGCCTTATCTCAGCCAACAAATCTGTATTAAAGTCACAAAGTCTCTAGAGCAAACCTTGGAGAAAAATGTATATTGTTCCAGATTGATTGTTACTGGAATGTATATGCAGGACTTCCTATTGTGAGATTAGTGAAAAATAACCACTCACAATCACCCATATTACTTGGTAATTTATTCTCTCCAAAGTGGAGAGAAGTAAAATTCAAAGTACAGCAAATAATGCTTAAAGGGATTCACTGGAAATGATGAAATAGTGGGATGACAATAAGTAAACTATAAAATAAGACCTTTAAAGATGAAGGACAATAAAGTTTTAAGTGGAAGTAGAGTTCACAGACCACATAGATCAGGGACATAAGCTCAAAACTTTCAGCATTAGCAGGCCATCTGAAGGAGTGAAGTCACCAGAGCTAGACCTCGGCCGTGTTAAGGGTTCTGGTGAGCTGTGCAGTGTACACTGGCCTACAGATGTTCAAAGCTGTTTACAAAAAATCACAAACACCAGGCTGGCCAAAAAAATCACTTCTATGTGCAGAGCAGAATTCTGTTCCAGCTGTCAGTTTGCAACTGCTGTTGGCATACAAAGTGGTCCTTCTAATTACTCTTATAAATGTATAAATGCCTGGTATAAGTCATAGAAACTGCACTGAAAGAGGCAGGGGTGGAGTGAGTTGTTACAATGTGGAACACAGGCTCATGGATACAACAGAAACCTTCAGCAAATGACCTCTTTATTACTTGCACAGCATAAAATGTCCAGAAAGCCAAACAACCTCTTTGTTACTTACACAGCACAAAGAATCTGAAGAAATCAGGGTGAAGAAGTCCCATCATAGCTGGGCTCCTGGGGTAGCTCAAAACTGCTCCAGGTAGGGGTTGATGGATGGAAGCTCCACATGACCTACTCTGTACCAGAGAAGAGAGATCAATCTCTCTCTTTATTACTTGCACAACATAAAGAGTCTAGAAGAGCAAATAACCTCTTTGTTTCTTACACAGCACAAAGAGTCCAAAAGAGCAGGGTAAGAAATCCCATCGTGGTTGGTTGCCCGGGTGGCCAAAACTTCTCAGGTCAGGGACGGTAGATGGTAGCTCTGCACACTGAAGAGAGATGAATTCACACTGTCGTTTTTTTTACCAGGAGGTACCGGGGATCGAACCCCGGTCTCTCCATATGGTAGACGGACGCCGAACCTCCTGAGCCACATCCGTTTCCCAGATTCACACTGTTTTGAGTGAGGTTTTTATCCACCTGGTGGGGCGAGGGGACCCTGCCACTGAGAATTCTTGCCTTGATTAGCATCTGGAGTTGGTTTCTGGGTTTAAGTTCTGGCTGGCTTTTTAAAATTAGACTTCAGATTTCTACCGGTTGTAGAATGGCACATAATAGAAAAGGAGGCGGGGGTAGCTGAAGGCTGGAGGATGGCCGCTTAGCATGTCCTTGTGACTGCCCCAGAGAAGGAGGTGGGGGTAGGAGAGGTCTGGGCAATGGCTGCTTACCAGGTGCCTGTGACTTCCCTAACAGCAGGAGTTTGACTTTTGGGTTCTGGAAGAATCTCTTTCACTGACCCATCTATTACTTTGGGCCAACTAACTAGCAGCTATGGGCTTCAAGTCATCCATCCCTTGATTGTAGATAAAAATGCCCATACCTTGGGTACAGATAGATATGCTTTTAATTCCTTAGGGTAAAGTTAAAAATAATTGGTATAATATTATAAAACATTTAAATTTCTTAGAAAAGAAATTTCTATACATGTAATTTATTCTTCTTTCTGCCTAAGGAAAAGCAGACATATATTCAACTAAATCTTGCGTTTTAATCCCATTCTAACCATAAGAAATGCATAATGAATGTATTGATGAATTACTATGCAAGCTGAGACACTGCATGCTGGCTTGCTGGAGGATTCAATTAAAATTGAGCAACATAATTTTGAATAGCCAAATACTGTTTTGCATAAGTAATTCAAGTACACAATGCAATTAGTAAAAAGTGATAAAGATGAAGTTGGGTGAGGTCAATTCTTATATATATTAAATATAATTCTTTTATATAGCAAATATAATTTCAGAATTGATAGAATAATTGCTTGTTGGAATAAGAAAGTTTATATTGGAATTTATAATAAATTTCTAACTAAGAGCTAAGAATTCCTTATAGTCTTCAGTAACTATATAAGCTTCATTGATAATATAGGTTTTTTAAAGTTTTAATGTTTGTATAGTACTATAATTTGTGATAGTTTAAAAGACTGCCTCTGCTCAATAGGCAGCTCTAGAGCTAATAGAAGACATTGGCCCCTATCTATACCATATTAAACAACTGTATGAAAAACAATCCAGGAAAGTATTTGTGTGATAAATCTAAGTAATTCAAATATCCATTTGTTTCAAATGGTCTGGATGTTTTTTACATCTGGATGACACAGTTCCTATTTTGATTATTTTTTCTAATTTTCTGCTATCATGTCATAAACTACTTCTGGGAGAAACCTTTAGTCCAACTTCAAGTGAAAGTGCAATTTTCATTATTGTTTGGGTGGCAGAATTATGATAACTAATGTTATTACAAACTAAGGAACAATCCAAAGAAGAAAGATTATTTCTAAGTCAGTCAAGGATAGAATTCTGAAGTTTGGATGCCTTAAAGACCTTGTAAGTGCCCCCAAGAAGTTCCTCTTAATGTCTAACTTAAATTTCTTTGCTCTAATTTAAACAGTTTCTTGCTTCTCTTGTTAGTGGAAAAGAAACTTTACATACATACAGTTATAATCATGTTTTTCACATTTTGGAATAATCTAAAACAAAAACAACAAACTACTAAGGAGTATCTGAGTTGCATTGGCTGCTGCTCTTGTTCTTTTGTTGGTGAAAACATTAATATTTGAACATCAGTGGAAATCATTAATTAATCTTATTAAGGAAGGCTGCAATAAATATTTGCCTTCCAAGAATGTAAATATCTAATTCAACTGGTTATTTAAAAAATTCAATTACATTGATTATTCTTTCAGTCAATATTTTTGAAGTACCTACTGTGTTCAAGGTACCTACTATGTGCTTACATTATAAGTACAAAAAAGCCTTTCTGGGAAGTAGATGTGGCTCAAGTGACTGTGCTCCTGCCCACCACATGGGAGGTCCCAGGTTTGGTTCCCAGTATCTCCTGGAGAAGACGAGCAAGAGAACAAGCTGGTGTGATGGGCAGGTGCAGCGAGCTGACACAAGATGATGAGACAAGGACATACAAGGAGGGAAACATAATGAGAGCCACAACAAAGCAGGGAGCTGAGGTGGCTTACGCAATCGAGCGCCTCTCTCCCACATAGGAGATCCCAGGTTCGGTTCCTGGTGCCTCTTAAAGAGGAGACGAGCAGACACAGAGAGCACACAGCAAATGGACACAGAGAGCAGACAGCAAGTGCAAAACAATGAGGGGAGGGGGGAATAAATAAATAAAAATAATAAATCTTAAAAAAAAAGGTAAAGTTTTGTTAACATAAAAAGCAAAAAATAGCATGAAAATACCACATTTACTGTGAATTCACTAGTAAAGTAACATCAGTTATTTGAAAAAAAAAAGCCTTTGTTATTTTGGAGGAACTATGTAACTTTAAATGATAACATGATTTACCAATTCTTATGAACCTCTTTGAAGCTTCTTTGGGAGAAATTCTTCTTATTTTTGTGTGCCTTGAAAAAACAGACAGATATTTTTGAAATTATATAAAGTGATTGTATTTGCTTCTTTGAGTTGTTTGCTAGGAAACTCAGAGTCAGATATGTGACCCACATCTAGTAAAATGTACGGGATCTGTGGCATGCAGTTTGATGATAATTGTATCATAGGCTTTATCTTTTCCCTATCCTTTTTTCCATCTAATATTATACAGAAAATGTTTTGATATTCTATGTATTTTTCTAATCCTTTGCCTTAGTTTGCCAGGGCCGCTGTAACAAATACCATGGATTGGTTGATTTAAGCATTTGGAATATTTTTCTCACAGTTTTGGAGACTAGAATCTAAAGTCAAGGTGTCAGCAGGGCTGTGCTTTCTCCAAAGGCAATCCATAACTCAATTTCTGCCCTCATCACATGGCCATTTGTCTCCCACTCATTCCTACTTCCTTGTCCAAATTTTCTCTGCTAATAAGAACTCCAGACATATTGGATTAAGGCCCATCCTGATTCAACTTGGCCTCATCTTAATAGGATCTTTATTTCTCCCCCACACCATGGCTCCCTCATCTGTCTGCTTGTTGTCTGCTCATTGTGTCCACTCATTGTGTTCACTCATTGTGTCCACTCATTGTGTCCACTTGTTGTCTGCTGGTCTTCTTTAGGAGGCACCAGGAACTGAACCCAGGACCTCCCATGTGGGAGGTGGGTGCCCAACCACTTGAGCCACCCCTGCTACCTGCTCATTGTATCTGCTCATTCATCAGCTTGTTGTGTAAGATTGTTGCGTCGGCTCATTGCGTCTGCACATCTTCTTTAGGAGGCACCAGGAACCAAATCCAGGACCTCCCATGTGGGAGGCGGGTGCCTAATTGTTTGAGCCATATCTGCTCCCCTTAATAGGATCTTTAAAGACCCTATTTACAAATGGGTTTCTATCCACAGAGCTTAGAACTTGAACATGTCTTTGTGGGAGACAAGATTCAGTCCATAATACCCTCCCTTAAGTACTTCTTGAAATAAGGCAGCATATAAAATAGAGCTAAGGTAAAATAGATATTTTCTTTTTAGTTATTTCTAGAAGATGTGGCATTGCCTTTAGTTTCCTTCAGCCCCAGGGCTGTATCATTTGGGAGGGCCATTTGTTCTTCACTCTATGCAACCTGAAGGCTGCCAATTACCCACCCTGCCATGGTAAACAGATGCTTCTACTTAGGAATTCACTGAATATGCTTCTCTGAAGATTAAAAAAAATCTGAATATCAACTATGTAAGTAATAAATAAACAGTTATACTTCAATTCCCTAGTTATCTTAGTTAGGACTCTTGATTGCAAGTATCAGGAACATGCCTCTGAATCCGTAAGCAAGAAGGGAATTTATTAGAAAGATTCAGGAAAAATTAGGGTAGCATGAGTTTTCACAAGCTGTGGCAGTTTGATATTATTTATTAATTCCAAAGAAGATATTTGATTATGTTTGTAAACTGGTCTGTTTGTCAGGGCGTTGATAGCCTTTGATTGTATTAGATTCAGCTGAGATGTCTTTGATTAAATTATGTTAAGATTAGGGCTTTGATTCGACCATGTCATTAAGGCATGTGAGGTTGAGTCCCCACCCCCTTGATGGGGATAAAACAGACTCTTACACAGAGGTAGATATGCAGAGAAGATACACAAAGGATCCTGAGGCCCCAGGAAGAGAGATGAGCCTGCTCGTCTACAGCTGACCTTGTGAAGAGAACAGAGCTGCTGAGCCTGGAAAGAAATGAGCTCCAGGGAGACCGATGAGCCTTATGCCAGCCTACAGCTGAGATCAGCAGAAGGTGGGACCACGGAGCCTTAAAAGGAAGGAGGAAGGCTGAACCCTTGCGGACATTGCCGGCCATCTAGCTTCGACACGTGGCAAATGACTTTGGGTAAGAAAGCACCTCTTATGGTACCTTGAGTTGGACTCTTTAGGGCCTTGTGACTGTAAGCTTCTACACCCAAATAAACACCCTTTATAAAAGCCAACAGATTTCTAGTACTTTGCATCAGCACCCCTTTGGCTGACTGATATACAAGCTGAAGAGAAATATATAATAGATATATAATAGATAAAAACCTGTTAAGTGAATCACATACTCTGATTATGTAGGTTAGATGATGTCTTAGTTTGCCAGCTATTTTGAAAAATACCATACTTTGGGTTAGCTTAAATAATGAAAATTTATTGGCCCATGGTTTTGAGGCTAGAAGTAGTCCAAAATCCAGATATCATTTAGAATTACTTTCTCCTGAAAATCTGTAGCATTTGGGTCCTGGCTGCTGGCAACTGTTGGGTTTCCACGGTTTGTATTTCTGCCTCCTGTCACATGGCAATGTCCTCTTCTTTCTTGTTTCTCTATCGCTGGCTTCTCTTTATATGGCCACCAGTAATCCGGGTTAAGGCCCACCCTGGTTTGGTTTGCTACACCTTAACTAAAAATAACGTCTTCAAAAGGTCCTATTTACAATGAGTTTGCACCCACAGAGACCCGGATTAAGATTAAGAACATGTCTAAATTGGGATCCATGATTCAATCAATCATAGATGACTTCATATGTTGTAGCAATTAGACAGGAAGTTCTTCTGTGTGTTGATCCTACATTCCCACTGCTGAAAGTTAAACCGTTTTCTTTCTGTCTGATTATTAGTAGAAAGAGAAACTTTTCAGCCAAGGACAGGAAGTGCATCTGGGTCAGGTATCTATACCTAGGCTAACAGGCTATAACCAGGAGAGCAGGGTTTACTGTAGAAATGTAGCTTTTGCCATGTGTGTGGTGTTTAGACTAGGCACATACCATGAACCTTGTCTGGCATGGCATTTTCTCTTGAAATTGGCAGTTTGAAGCCACTTAGAATAATAATAAAGAAGAAAGTCATTGTATTAGGGTGTGGAAGTGTCCTTGAAAGATCTAGTAGTCAATCTCCTCACCTTACCTTCTTCAGAAACATTTTTATTTGAAAAAGTTGTGAATACAGCATATATTTATTGTGGAAAGAAAAAGAATAGCAATGAAACATAAAACATCCTCATTGCCATTATCAGCCCCCAAGCTACCACTCTAGTGCCACTTACTAGAGTTGAAATTTCACTTGTTAGGAAGATGTTTTAGTTTGCTAAAAGCTGCTGAAAGCAATATACCAGAAATGGGTTGGCTTTTACAATAAGGATTTATTAGCAGTTCTGAGTTCAGGAAAATGTCCAAATCAAGGCTTCATCAGGTGATGCTTTTCTTTCCAAAACCGACTTCCAGTGATCCTGGACTCCTCTCACATGGCAAAGCACAATAGCAGCATTTGTGTCTCTCCTTTCACCTCCAGGTCTTGTTGCTTTCAGCTTCTGGCTTCTTCTGGCTTTCTCTCTGCCCCTGTGGCTTTGTCTCTCCCGGGTTCCATTGATTTCAGCTTCTTGCTCTTGTGACTTTCTCTCTTAGCTTCTGAGGGTTTCTCTCTGAGCTCCTATGTGTCTCTTTGTATTCATCACATTTATGAAGGACTCTAGTAAAAAGATTAAGACCCAACCTGGGTCACGTTTTACTGAAGTAATCTAATCAAAAAGGCCTTCTACAATAGGTTTACACATCATAGGAATGGATTAACTCTAAGGACATGATCTTTTCTGGGGTCCATAAAAGCCTCAAATTACCACAGGAACCTTCAGATACTTTCTCTAAATATATAACTATCTATATTCATAAAACATCTATAGAAAATTCATAATGCCAATCAGGATGTTTTTGGCTACAAGTGAGAGAAATCTCAATTCAAACTAGCTTAATTCATGAGGATATTTATTATTCATGAAGATAGTATGATCACACAGTATGATTAAGGCTCTGGCTCAGCTTCTCAGTGTTTCTCTTAGCTCATCCCTTCTATGTGTGTTGGCTGGTCTTTAGATGGCTTCTGTCATGGTGGCTCAGTGGATCTTGACAGCATCTAAGGTCACATGCTTCCTTGTTCACATCCAGTGGGAGAGAGAGGAAAGTCCCTCAGTCACAGCATAATTAGATTGGACCAAATTACATATTGGGCTCACCTCTGGATCAGTAGCAGTTGTTTGATACTGTCGTGTGCCAATTGGTTTAAGCCTGGGTTACTGAACCAATCACTGTTGAGAGGAATAGGTTTACCGTGATCATCTTTGACTATTCAGAATCTACCCCTACAGCTGGTATGGGTCATTTTCCACTGAGTCACATGACATGTGTGGGGACTACATTAATATAAATTGGTATTGTGAGGAAGAAGGGGTGGTTGTTATGTAGGCAACTAACAGTGTCACATAAATATATGTCTGTGAGTATAGAACATGCATGTCATTCTCTACCCCTACCATGAGATTGTACAATATAGAGATTTGATTTTCTTTTAGTAGAGACTTGTTTTGAAAAATTTCAGCTAAGAACTGAAGATGAAAAACTTGCATGTTTATCTTAAAAAATATGGTCACTAGGATGCCTATGAAAAGCAGAAACAGACATTTCCATAGATTCTGACTAGAAACAATAACTATGGAGGGGTAGCATTTTAAATTATTAGCAGTCAGTAATACCACACAGTTAGAAAGACCTAACAGAGAATATCTGTGGGGCAGCCTTTGAAGTCTCCTCATTGTGTCTTGCTGCTGCCTGGCTACCATTAGCCAGTCACTCTTTTATATTCCCTGCTCTGCCACCTTTCTGGGTCTTGAAATGGTGGCATTATCAGGTAGTGGCTCATAGTTGGAATCTAGTTCTGTCTTTATCTAGCTTTTCCAAATATAGCTGGATATTAGAAACTTGAATTTCCATAATTTCTACTAGTTATGTATAGCAAAATCCAGATATTTCAGTATTGTATAGCTCAGCCATTAGCAAATTGGTACCTGTGCATAGCTGATAGCACTGCAAGTCACACGTGGTTCCCAATGGTATCCAAGGTGATAACTGAATTAAGCCATAGGCAAAATGGCAAAGTAGAGGTTAACTTTGGTTCCCACCCACTTTCTTTTCTACATCATTCTTCCAGCAGTTAGAAGAGTAGAAGATAGTGATTTTCTTATTAAACTCTTCTTTGATGAGTCTGAGTTGGAAATAGGTCAACGCCAGAATAACTGAAAGCTATAGGGCTGTGTACAAGGAGGCATGAATCTTATAGGAGCAGTAATTTTATGTAAGGGTGGAAGAGTAATGGTCCAGGAGAGGTTAAGGAGTAAGGAGAATCCTGCACCATTCTCAACTCAGGGGTATGGAAAAATGAGCAGCCTTTACCTGGATGGCTGCTAGAGAAGTGTGGTCCTTTGTGGGGAGGCAGGAGAAGGAGGCACAGTTCAGAGAGGCTGTTTCTGCTTGCCTGCTAAAGAGAAGAAAGACTCACCTGGGACTCAGCACACTGCCTGGCAATCGGAGATAGAGGGAGCTGAGAGTGTGAAGGAAAATGATGCTCAAAGCAGTCACTGATAGTGTGCTTTTACTCATATACTTCAGGCATCAATTTATTGTCTCTCAAGTGGAAGTGAAAATATCTAACCTACAAGTCTCTTCTGAGGATTGAGCTCAATTGCCCTCCTTGGGTATACCCTCCGTTTCAAAATTGTTATCCATTCCCACATCTTAACGTAAATGTTTATTGCCTAAGTGAAGATGATCTTATCTATGGGGGAAAATGATTCTTGGCTTCTACCACCTCATTATAGTACCACTCTCCCTCTTGCACCCCACGATTACTTAAAGAAAAGAGGTCAGCGATTTGGCCATTCCCTTTCTGAGCTGTTGCCAGCCCTTGGTATATGCACAGTACCATGCAGAACTCCCAGGGTCCAAATTGCTTTTTTTTTTTTTTTCCTGATAGCTACTTTTTTTTTTAAAGATACATAAATGTTACTTAAAAAATGTAGGGGAGTCCCATATGCCCCAATTCCTACCCCTCCCACACTTTCCCACATTAACAACATCCTTCATTAGTGTGGTACATTCATTGCAATTGATGAACAAGTTTTGGAGCAATTGCTTTTTAAAACCTTAAAATCACACAATGAGGCTTATCAACAGCTAATATTAATGGATAATGTTGAAAACCACAGAAGCCTTTCTAGAACTGACAGCATAAAATCATTACAGTCTAGGCCATTTTCTTACTAGGGAATATTAGAAAATTATGGAAGTAAAGCAGCATATTTTCCAACATTTATCTTGTAATCAAATGTGCTATATATTTTTTGGTACTAAATTACCATTCCTGCCTGTTTTACAGTATTAATATGTAAAGCAATTGGTTGAACTATAGCTGAGGAAAAGAAAACATATTAAGAAAACTTTAAAGAGTTTAACAAATTTTCAAACTTAAAACTTAATTAAAACATTTTCTAAGATGATAATAATGTTACCAAATAGGCAACAGAGAATAAAATTGATTTGTTTGTGTTGTATAGACACTAACTATCATCTCTGAATGTGAAAATCAGCACTATATTTTCATCAAAGCATACACTGTGGGCTTTAGAGCACCACAGGAAGGAACTGAAAGAAAGAATTGTGTTATATGTTCACTGTGAGCATAACAAACACTCACGGCTGCTTTGGCTCTGGTTCTTAGATGAGGTAAGGAAATTTGGTCGAACAGCTTTTGGTTGCTGTCAAACTCCATGTCTGGATACATAGCAGTAAATGATGTATTCTTAGAAGCTTTCTGGCTGACATTTTAATTCAACAAATATTTGCTAAATACTTATTACATGCAAAGCTCTGCACTCTGGGAGGTGATCTGAAAGCTGAACTCCTTTGGTGGAAATGCTTGCTCAGAGTCACTATTGGATTGAGAATGTGAGAATTTCTTGATTCACAAAAATCTTGGGGAAGGCATGGACTTTCTGCAGGACATGGAATTGGAGGGGATGACGGTGAAAGCAAATCTTTTCTAGATCTTAAGGAACAGGGTGCTTTTAGAAGCATTCTGAATCACGTAAGCTACCACCTATGATATGAGGAAGATAAAATGAGTGCTTAATAAATGCATGGACAATCTATTTTAGGAGTGAAGCAGGGGGAGTAATTAATTTTTTGTCTATGCAGATCTGAGAATTTTCACGTAAGAGGCAGAAAACTGATCTGTGAGATCTGTTCTTATTGTTTGTGGAAATTTTTTTTAAATTTATTTTTATTTTTAGAGAGGCTTTAGATTACATAAATGATACATTGAAAATATAGGGGGATTCCCATATATCCCACCCTTACACTTTTCCCTATTAACAACATCTTTCATTGCTAGGGTATATTTATTACGATTGATGAACACATATTGAAGCATTACTACTAACCATGGTCAATAGTTTACATTATAGTTTGTACTTTGCACTGCACATTTTTATATGTTTTGACAAAATGTATAATGGCCTGTATCTGTCATTGCAATGTCATTCAGAACAATTCCAAGATCCCCAAAATGCCCCATGTTACACCTATTCTTCCCTCTCCCTCCCCTCAGAACCTCTGGGGACTACTGTCTTTATATCAATATTACAAGATCTTCCATTGCTAGAATAATAATGTCTACTTTAGTCCACAGTTGCTACTCCCCCCCTTATTTTTATTCATTCCTCAATCTTGAGGATTTTAGGATGGTGATGCCCACTCAGTTTCTGATTGAGAGGGGGCTTCAATCCCTTGGGGCAGATGGATGGAACTGTCTTGCTTGCATTTGTAGATACTTTCTGTTTTTTGGGACGGGTGTTGTCCTTGGTGAGCCTGATGAACTGGAGAGTAGGTGTTGCAACACTACTGAGATTCAGGGCTCAACCAGCATATGAACAGACCGAAGATTTAAGTCTCTGTTACATATATTTAATGAGTATAGTGCTAATTATAGGTTCAAATAAAAGGGGCAGAAGAGCCATGTATAGAGAAATTATAAATGAATCTAACTCTATTACATTGGGGAACATATATTCCAAGGTAAGGCCCACTGACAGGCTGCTGAATTCCTGAGACTGTCTGCCCTGCTTATAGTGTGTAGATATCTCTAGAGCTCTCAGGAGCACCCCTTTCTGAGGCACTGTTTTCTGTGGCAGCCAATGAGATCTTCCTGAGACATGTATAAGCGTCACCTCTGGAATGACCTCCTGACTCACTTTGAAATCTCTTAGCCATAAAAACTCATTTGTATTTAATATTTCCCCCTTTTGGTCAAGGTCCTTTTCCAAAGGCATTGCTAGTTGGTGCTTGGTAATAATCCTTTGGTGACGGGAGGCTTATCCCTGAGAGGCATGTCCCATGCCAGGGGTGGGGGTGGGGTGTGGGAAGGTAGTGTGTTTATATGCTGAGTTTGGCTTAGAAAGAGGCCACATTTGATCAACAAGGAGGCTTTCAGGAGGTAACTCTTAGGCAATAGATAATACTACACTAAGTTTCAATTTCACAAGAACAAGGTTTATAAGTACAACCATCAATGTCGAGGGCCTGGCTTATTGGTCTGTCCTCCTTGACTAGGCACTGCCCATGTACTCTAGGGATTCTTGCTGCTCTATTAGAGAGTTTAGCAGGACTTCCCAGGATGGGAACTCAATATTCTTTTGGTTATTGTGTGGGTCTCCACCCACTGAGACAAACCCCATGACCACATGAACACATTCATAGTCCATAGAGGCATGCCCCAGGTGAACCCCTTCCCACACATCCCCCCCATCACCGACACCCTGCACCAGTGATCCTCCCCTGCCACAGTTGTGACCCTTCTGTGATCCAAAACCTCCCCCAAAACAAAGCCAAAAAAATAAATGAATAAAAATAAAAAAATTAAAATGATAATAATAAAAGAAACAAATAAAATACAAAAATAAAGAACTAAAAAATTTTTTTCATTGTGTCTTTCATCACCATAGATATGTTATCTTTTATGTACAGTGACATTTTATTCTCTATGTTCCCTTCTATTCCTTTTTTAAAAATAATGTTATTTTATTAAAATAAAACACAAAGAAAACAAAGAATTTTAAAAAGTCAAAGTCTGTAATGAAAAACTTCAACTTCCAGCTTCCCCATTTTCCAGAGGCAACCAATTTTTAACATTTTAAATTATTTCTTCTAGCATTACTTTTATAATTTTAATGGCATGCTTATACTGTTTTTTTGATGCTCTATTGTTAAGAAATTAGACTTCCCACTGTGAGAGATTTAGATCTTTTAAAAATTTTTTATTCCCTATACAACTTTCTTTCCCTCTGTCCTCACAAAATAAATATATTTCCTTTTTGTTCTACTCATTTTTCCTGAAGTGATTGCCCCCCCATCTATTATTTATTTATTAATGTAATTCAATATACATTACTGTGAATTTATGTCCAAACTTTCTGATACAAGTGAAAAACTTTTGTTACAATTGTGCTCTTCCTTTGCTTTTTCCCACTTGGTTCATATATTCTGGATTTTATGAACTCCTGTCCTGGTCTGGACTTATGTCTGCAGACTTGCTGCCTGTACTGTCTTGAGAATTCCCCACCTCTCTCCTGTGTTGTAGCAACTGATTCCTGGATCCATTTTTTTCTGTTTCTTGGTTATTTCCTTATTTTTGTAGCATATTCTTTAGGAACTTCTGAGAATGTCAGAGCGGTAATTTTCTTGGAGCCATTATATACATGAAAAATATTCATTTTTGTTTACTTTCACACTTGATTGATAGTTGGATTTCACCAGTTTTTCCATTAATGTCATTTTTCTGTTCCCAGATCAAATCCAGGACTCCACATTTGCATTTATTTATCTCATATGATCTGTGGAAGTTTATGAGTCTTTCCTTTTTTTTCATGACCTTGATAGTTTTGAGGAGTACTGGTTGGGTACTTTGTAGATTGTGCCTCAATTTGGGATTGTGGGTTTTGGGAAAGAATTTCACGAGGTGAAGTATTGTCTTCATCACATCATGTCAGGGAGTATATGATTTTCACATGACATAACTGATCATGTTAACCTTGATCACTTGGTGAAGCTAGTATTTGTCAGGTTTCTCCACTATAGAATTACTATTTTCCCTTTCTATACTCTATCCTTTGGAGGTAAATCACGAAGTCTTGCCCACACTCAGAGAGGGAAGGACTAAGCTCCATCTTCTGGTGTGGGGAGTATCTACATTTATTATTTGGAATTTTTCCATGAGGAAGACTTGTCTCTTCTCCCTTGTATTTATTCCATCATATATTTGCGTGGACATAGACTGATAAAGATTTATTTTGTATTTTGGGTTATAATTCAATATATGTTATTTATTTTGTTGCTCACTTTGTTCCATCTTGCCCATTGGAAGTTCTTTTGGGTTACCTCCTGTATCTCTTTGACACACCCATCATTTGTTTTTTGAGCAAGTTTTTACTTTCTGATATTATAAGATGCTCTAGATTCATCTTATATTTTCCCTGTCCAGCCCTAGAACCAGTCATTTTTCCAAGCAGCCCTGGTTCCTTTTATTGGAAAATGTTATTTATTTAGAGTATAGGTACTAGATGTGCTCATTGCTACTGGGGCTATGATTGTTTCTAGGCTCACCTAGAAGGCAGAGGTAGGTAATATATGTATATGTATACTAACCTGAGAATATACACATGTCTATATTTATTTCTGTATCTATCTATATATCTATATATCAAGCTAAGCATGAGTTCATATTGATGTCTCTGACTTCAATCCAGTACCACAGCTTTTTCTTCTTGCTTTTCTGCAACTTCCTTCTTTCACAGTGAGAAACCTAGTTCCCTCCATCCACCATTCTTTTAATTATTTGTTCAACCTCAGCATAGTTGTGAAGGTGTTTTAGAATTGCTAACCTTTTCCCCATGAGAAACGAAGTTACCATCTAGAGTACAGTGTCTATGTACAGTTTCTTGTCTTTAGCTATATAGCTTCCAGTCAAAACACCATTTTCTGAAGTTACTTAGGTCAGCTCCTTTTTTGCCCCACCGCTTACAGTGTGGTGATGTCATATGTAACTAATTAATATGCATAAAATTAATATGCATATAGTTTATATGTATACAGTCATACTTGATTTTATTGCACTTTGCTTTATTGTGCTTCGCAGATAACTATGTTTTTTACAGTTTGAAAGTTTGTGGCAAGCCTGTGTTGAGCAGATCTATTGGCACCATTTTTCAAACAGCAGGTATTCAATTCATGTCACTGTGTCACATTTTGGTAATTATTGCACTATTTCAAACTTTTTCATTTATCTGTTATGGTGTTCTGTGATCTTTTATGTACTATTGCAATTGTTTTGGGCACCACCAACCATGTCCATATAAAATGCTGAACATAATTAATAAATGTTCTGTGTGTTCTAACTGCTCCACAGACAGGTCGTTCTCCCACCTCTCTCTTCAGGCCTCCCTATTCTCTGAGACACCACAATATTGAAATTAGGCCAATTAATAACCCTACAATGGCCTCTAAGTGTTGAAATGAAAGGAAGTGTTGCACATCTCTCACTTTAAATCAAAAGCTGGAGATGATTAAGTTTAGTGAAGAAGGCATGTCAAAACCTGAGACAGGCTGAAAGCAAGTCCTCTTGTGTCAAACAGTCAAGTTGTGAATGCAAAGAAAAAGTTCCTGAAGGAAATTAAAAGTGCAACTCCAGTGAATACACGAATGATAAGACAGCAAACCAGCCTTATTGCTGATATGGAGAAAGTTTTAGTTGTCTGGATAGAAGATCAAATCAGCCACGACATTCTCTTAAGCCAAAGCTTAATCCTGAGCAAGGCCCCAATTCTATTCAATTCTATGAAGGCTGAGAGAGGTGAGGAAGTTTCAGAATAAAAGTTTGAAGCTAGCAGAGGTTGGTTCATGAGGTTTAAGGAAAGAAGCTGTTTCCATAACATAAAAGTACAAGGTGAAGCAGCAAGTACTGATGTAGAAGCCACAGCAAGTTATCCAGAAGACCTAGCTAAGATAATTGACAACGGTGGCTACACTAAACAACAGATTTTCAATGTGGATGAAACAGCCTTATATTGGAGGAGGATGCCATCTAGGACTTTTCTAGTTAGAGAGGAGAACTCAATGCCTAGTTTCAAAGCTTCAAAGGACAGATGACCTCTTGTTAGAGGCTATTGCATCTGGTGACTTTAAGTTGAAGCCAATGCTCAATTACTATTCTGAAAAATCCTAGGATCCTTAGGAATTATGCTAAATCTACTCTGTCTGTGCTCTGTAAAAGGAACACACACAAAAAAATCCTGGATGACAGCACATCTGTTTACAATAATGGTCTACTGAATAACTCAAGTTCACTTTTGAGTCCTACTGCTCAGAAAAAAAAGATTTCTTTCAAAATATTACTGCTCATAGGTGATGCACATGATCACCCAAGAGTTCTGATGGTGATGTACAATGAGATGAATGTTGTTTTCATGCCTGTTAACACAACATCCATTCTGTAGCCCATGGATCAAGAAGTCATTTTGACTTCAAGTCCTATCATTCAAGAAATATATTTTGTAAGGCCATAGTTGTCATAGACAGTGATTCCACTGGTGGATCTGGGCAAAGTAAATTGAAAACCTTCTGGAAAGGATTCACTGTGGGAACCCTCTAATCTTTACTTCTGAGAAATAGCTTGGAGGCCTGTTTCTCTGCCCATGCAGAATTCACTTTATCAGTTCCTGCCATACACAGGAACTTTCTTGCTTATCTTATCTCTCGTATCTCCCACCCTATCTCCTACATATATCACTTAATGTTTCTGTAATTTTTCTTCCCCATTTTCAGCCTGGAATTCTTGTGATGTAATTTACAACCCCTATACCTGCCTGCTCCCTTGCACCTGCACCCTGACTTTGACTGTAAAAAAATCCTGAATAAAAAGCATGCTGGGGATCAGCTGAAGAGCACAGTTTCTTCACCTGTTCTCCCCCTGATCTCTCTCAACCTCCATGTCTGCTGGACAGACCCCTTCAAGACTTTGCAGGATGGATTCCTGCAATTCACCATTCTAGATGCCATTAACAACATTCATGATTCATTGGAGGAGGTCAAAATATAAATATTAACAGGATTTTGGAAGAAGTTGATTCTAAGCCTCATGGATGACTTTGAGGGGTTCAAGACTTCAGTAGAGGAATTAACTGCACATGTGGTGGAAATAGCAAGAGAATTAGAATTAGAAGTAGAGCCTGACAATGTGACTGAATTGCTGCAATCTCATGATGAAAACTGAATGGATGAGGAGTTGCTTCTTATGGTTGAGCAAAGAAAGTGGTTTCTTAAAAAAGCAGTGAAAGAATTTGAAAATATTGATTTCAATTTTGAAGAAGTTCTACTGTGGATAGAATGCTATCAAACAGCATCGCATGCTACAGAGAAATCTTTCATGAAAGGAAGAATCAATCAATGCAGCAAACTTCATTGTTGTCTTATTTTAAGAAATTGCCACAACCATCCCAACCTTCAGCAACCACCATCCTGATCAGTCAGCAGCCATCAACACCGAAGCAAGACCCCCCCACCAGCCAAATGATTACGACTTCTGAAGGTTCAGATGATGGGTAGCATTTTTTTAATCAATGAAGTATTTTTAAATTAAGGTATGTATGTTGCATTTTTAAAGACATAATGCTATTGCACACTTAACAGACTATAGTATAGTGTAAACATAAATTTTATATGCACTGGGAAACCAAAAAAATTATGTACTTTTCTTTATTGTGGTGGCCTTGAACTGAACCTACAATATTTCCAAGGTATGCCTGTGTATGTGTATATATATATGTGTATTAGTCAGTCAAAAGAGTGCTGATGCAAATTACCAGAAATCTGTTGGCTTTTATAAAGGGTATTTATGTGGGGTAGAAGCTTACAGTTACCCAGGCCATAAAGCATAAGTTACTTCCCTCACCAAAGTCTGTTGCCATGTGTTGGAGCAAGATGGCTGCCAAGGGTTCAGGCTTCCTGGGTTCCTCTTTTCCTGGGGCTCGTTTCTTTCCGGGTTTAGCTGCTCTGCTCTCTCCACAAGGTCAGCTGTAGATTATCAGGCAAACAGCTTGTCTCTCTTCCCGGGGCCTCTGCTATGTCTAATGGAGCCTTCTTTCCTTCCTCATTATCTGCTTCTCTGTATGTTTACTTCCTGGGCTCCAGGATCAAAACTCTCACCTCCCCCCCGGGTTCGGTTCCCGGGGCCTCCTGGTGAAGGCAAGCCCGCCCGCACGGCGTGGTTAGCTGACCCAGATGAATGAATAAATAAAATCTTTAAAAAAAAAAAACAAAAAAAAAAACAAAAACTCTCACCTCCCTTCTCTACAGTGTGGTTTCTCTGCAAGTTCTCATCCACCAAGGGGGCAGGGACTCAATGTCCTACTGATGTGGCCCAATCAAAGCCCTAATAATTATTTAATCACTTAAAAGTGAAACCTCTGGAGAAACAGATGTGGCTCAAGTGATTGGGCTCCTGTCTACCATATGGGAGGTCCAGGGTTCAATTCCTGGGGCCTCCTGTTGAAAGGTGAGCTGGCCCATGTGGCAAGCTGGCCAGAGCAGATAGCTGGCCCATGCGGAGTGCTGGCCTGTGCAGTAGTGCTGGCCTGCACGGAGTGCTGGCTGTGTGGAGAGCTGGAGCAGCAAGATGACATAACAAAAAGAGACACAGAGGAGAGACAACGGGATGTACAACAGACTGGGGAGCTGAGGTGGCGCAGGAGATTGGGCGCCTCTCTCCCACTCAGGAAGGTCCCAGGATTGGTTCCCGGTGCCACCTAAAGAGAAAACAAGCAGACACAGAAGAATACACAGAGCAGACAGCAAGCGCAAAACAATGGGGGGTGGGGGTAGGGGAATAAATAGTAATAAATAAATAAATCTTTAAAAAAAAAGTGAAACCTCTGAATACAATATAATCTAATATGCCCAGAGGAACAAACCAGTTTACAAACATAATCCAATATCTATTTTTGGAATGCATAAACAATATCAAACTACTACAATATGTATATATTTTTATATATATAAAGTTTTTTCCTTTACTTTCCGAATTGTCCATTTCCTCTGAGTACTTTTGTTCTTTATGCTTGTTTTGATCTCTGTTTTTCATGATGGAAGTTTTCTTAAACTTCTGAGTGATCCTCAGCTGTCTTTCCATATTCAAGTGTGTGGCCTCAAAAAGCTGAATGGAAGCTCTATGTGTTTGGGTGAGGCTTACAGATTGGTGGCCTCACTGAAGGGTGATTGGTTGGGTGGGGACTCAGCCTTCAGAATCTGTAGGACTTTTCTGGGTCTAGTCTCTTTCCCCAAAGAGGAATTCACTGATTTCCTTTTTAGGGGCTACAAGCTATGAGTGGTTTAGCAACTAAATAGAAGCCTTCTCTAAGAGCCTTTACTTGGGCAGAATGGTAATGTTGCATGGCCTCTGCAGCCAAGTTGCCTGGGCTGAATCCTGTCCCTTGTAGCTCTGCAACCTTGGTCAAGTCATTTAACTTCTCTGTGTCTCAGTTTCATTCTCTGTAAAGTGGGGATGATAATGATAATAATCGTACCTCCTCTGCATGATTGTTGTGAAAATTTAATGAGCTTATTTTTATATATAGTGCTTAGAATAATGCCAGATGCACTCTAAGTACTATTCAAGTATTTGTGATTATTTTCTGATATTCTTCCAAGTGCCTTCTACTAGGTTGTACTCCCAGCTGGAACACCATAACCTCCTGTTGAATAATTGAATATCTTTTAGGCATGTTTCTTTTTCATTCTTCTCACATGAGCTTATATCTGGTATGATAGTATGATCTTTACATGGGTATGACAACAAAGGAAGGTTTTATATTGTAACCACTATTTCTTATACACTTTGGGAGAATTGAGCCTAAAGGGGAACAACTTTTATTTTAATAGTTTTCTGTAACAATATTATAAGTAACAATTTAACTCACAGTCGTTTTGGTGTGATGATTTGACATTTGTAAAGCCAAGTAATTCCAGGAATATCAGTTAAAAGCCCACATAGTGTCCTTGTCAGAATTTGCCAAACAAAATGCTAGACAATTTGCATAGACATGGAAGGATAGAGCATCTTCCTTGTGCTTTCATGACCCTGGTGGCTTTTCCACCATTTACTACTGTAACATGAGCAGTTATTTAAATTTAGAATATATGACATTCTGCATGTGTTTTGTGGATTAAAATGCTAAAAGAAAAGAAAGTAGAGGCATACCACTCAAAATGCTGAGTCTAAATTTTACTATTTCCCTGACTTAGTAAGTTTGTCCATTTCATTTAGTGATTGTAAAATAGACTGTAAAACATTGACAACTTCTGGATAAACTTATCAAGATGTACATTTGAAAAGTTCTTTATTGAAACAGAAGGCAGATTGGTGGTTGCCAAGGGAAGGGGGATGGGGAGTAGCTGATTAATGAGTACAAGATTTTATTTTGCTATGATGAAAATGTTTTGGAACTCGATAGAGGTGGTGATTGTACAATCTAGTGAATGTACTAACAGCCACTGAATTGTTCGTTTTAAAATGGTTAATATTGGGAAGCGGCTGTGGCTCAATCAGTAGGGCTCCCGTTTGCCGTATGGGAGGCCCCGGGTTCGGTTCCCGGGGCCTCCTGGTGAGGGCAGGCCCGCCAGCGCGGCGTGGTTGGCTGACCCGGCGGGCACGGGCAGCAAGGGGGGGATAAATGAATAAATAAATAAAATCTTTAAAAAAAAAAAATAAATAAATAAAATGGTTAATATTATGTTATGTGTATTTCACCTCAATTAAAAAACAAGCAAAAAATCCAAAAAACTTCCAAGTTTCACTTTCCCAAGCCATGGCCTCACAAAACAGTAAGCCATTTCCTTAAAAAACAAACAAACAAAAAAGAACACCAGAAGGATAACCTTCTTGTTATTTAACATTAAAATTGTTAGGCATGGTTATTGCTTTTTCAGAAAAAGCACGACATATTCTCACTTATCAGACTTCATGACTGCAAGTTTTGGTGGCTTAAAGAAACAATCTTTTTCTCTCATATTATCTGGATAGTTTACATTACAGGCATATTGTTTGAATTTAGTAAAGGAATCCTTTTTCTTTATGAGGATATATTAGATTGTACTACTATGTTCTTTCTCTCTTTTCTTCTTTTTTTTCTTTTTAAAAAGATACTTAGATTACATAAATGTTACACACAAAATATAGGAATTCCCATATGCCCCACTCCCCACACCTCCCACACCCTCCCCCATAAACATCCTTCATTAGTGTGGCACTTTCATTGCAATTGATAAATTCTTCCTAAGGCTTTGCCACTGAGCATGGACCATAATTCACACTGTAGTCTACACTCTCTCCTACACAGTTATATATGTTATGGGACGATATAAAATGGCCTATATCTGTTGTTGCAGTGTCATTCAGGATGATTCCCAAGTCCTGAAAAAGTCCCTGTATTACAGCTGTTTTTCCCTCTCCCTGCCCCCAGGGGCTCCAGTGGCCACTGCCTCCACTTCAATGTTGTAATTTCTTCCAATGCTAGAATCACAATATGTCTATAGTAGAATACAGTAAGTCCACCCTAGTCCATAGTTCATTCCCCAATCCTGAGGATTCTGGGATGGTGATGTCCACTCCACCTCTAATTGAGAGGCAGGTTTGATCCCATACAGCCAATGAATGGGACTGTCTTGCTTGCAGTTGTAGACTCTCGTTTCCTTGGTTTGGTGGTTGTCAATCCTCAAACTCCTTGTTAGTTTTCCTGGGTGAGTCCAGTGAACTGGAGAGTAGGTGTTGCAACTCTACTGAGTTTCCAGGTCCAGCTGGCACATGGACATCCCAAAGAATCCAGTCTTTTGGATGTACACCTACACACTCCAGCACCAAGTATAGGTTTAAATAGAAGGGACAGATGAGCCATGTGTAGGGAAGCCATAATTGAGTCCAACTCTGTCCCTCTTAGGAGCACAAACTCCAGAGTAGGGCCCACTGGCAAGGCACCAAACTCCAGAGCTATCTGCCCTGACCATAGGACCTGGGTATCTCCAGAGCCCTCAGGAGCCCCATTATTTGGGGGTGATATCCACTTTGACAGTCTATGAGATCCTACTGAGATGTGTATAAGCGTTACCTCTGGGATGACCTCCCAATTCACTTTGAAGTCTCTTAGCCATATAAACTCATTTGTCTTTACCTTTTCCCACTTTTATTCAAGGTCTTTTTCCAGTTGCAATTAGGTTCTGTTAAACTTGGTTTATAGTGACATAGACTCTAATAACTTTCAGTATTAGTATTATTTGGTTTACTATTACTTCTCCCCTCTGTCATGTTATGAGTACATATTTGTTTAATATGAAAAATGCTGTTTAACATCAATGATCTTCATCTTTTTGGTGTGCTGATCAAACAGGGACCTTTCCTGCAGCAATAGACAAATTGTGAAGTGATTGCAATATCTAAGCTAAGTTGATGTGAATTATATTTGTTCATATTTAACCTATGAAGCCTAAGTATTTATATGTCAGCTTTTAGCAACTAACATTTTTTAAATTAAAAAAAATATTTCCTAGCTCAGGATCCCTGAACCTAGAAAATGGTGCTATACAGACTAATGCTTTTGTAATTTGAGGGTTCATGTTGATCTTCATTGTTGTTCCTTTTCTTCTAGTTCAGTTAAAAGTATTCTCAGCTGCTGGGCGAGCAACAGGTGTTTTCCAAAGCCCCTGGCCTGTTGCTGCAGTCCATCTGAGAATGGAACTATCTGTATTTGAATTTCAACCTCCTGCTCTACTCAGTCAATCTGGGTTTAAATCCCAGCTCTGTCATTTCCTGGCTGTGTGAGTTTTGGCAAGTTACTTAACTCTATTAATCATCAGTTATCACAGCTTTAACATGGGGCTAACAGAAGCATCTCATTCATAGGATGTTGCTTTGATTTCATACAATGAGTATAAAGTGCTTAGTACAATAACTGATACACAATTAGTGCCCAGTTAATACTTGCATTATCCTTATTGCTGTTGTTATTACTTTATTCCAGGTCTACCCTGACGACCCTTCTCTAGTTGGTAAGATATATGGGCATTTTACCCTTGGCTGTGAGACATTGGCACTTAACCTAATTAAATGATTTCTCCATTTCCAAATTAAAGCATCTTGAAAGGTGAGGTTTTGACAAATGAACTTCTTTTTTGTTGTTGTTGCCCTTTTGCAGTCTTTTATTGCATATATTTTATTATTTTCTTTTTTAAAAAAATCTTTTTATTTTGAAATAATTGCAAATTTACAGGACAGTTGCAAAAATAATACCAAATCCATATAGAAAACTCCAACATACCCCCTCCACCAGATACCCTGATCCACCAACTTTTAACATTGTATATATGATTTTAATACTTTTACTTAAAAATAATCATTGCAAATATGTTATATTTTATTTTTGTCACTTAAAAATTTTTTTTAAAAGATACTTCGATTACATAAATGTTACAGAGAATATATAGAGGATTCCCATATGCCCTGCTTCCCACACCTCCCACATTTTCCCACATTAGCTACATCTTTCATCAATGTGGTACATTCATTGCAATTGATAAATACATTTTGGGGCATTGCTACTAAGCATGGATTATAGTTTACATTGCAGTTTACACTCTTTCTCATTCCACTCTGTAGGTTATGGCTGAATATATAATGGCCTACATCTGTTGCTGTAATGTCATTCAGGATGATTCCCCTGTCCCGAAAATGCCTCCCTATTACACCTGTTTTTCCCTTTCCCTAACCCCAGTACATCCATGGGTCACTGCCTCCACAACAGTGGTATTTCTTCCATTGCTAGAATCACAATAAGTCTATAGTAGAATACTAGTAAGTTTATTTTAGTCTGTAGTTTGTTTCCCAATCCTGAGGACACTGGGATGGTGATGCCTACTCAACCATTAATTGAGGAGGGCTTTGATTCCGTACATCTGATGGATGGGACTCTCTTGCTTGAAGTTGTAGGCACTCTCGGTTCCTTGGTTTGTTGTTTGTCCATCATCTCCTCCCTGTTAGTTGCCCTGGGTAAGTCCATTGAACTGGAGAGTATGTGTTGCAGCTCCATTGAGATCCAGGGCTCAGCTGGCACATGGACAGCCCAAAGATTTAAGTCTCTTGGACGTACACCTACCAACTCTAGTACTAATTATAGGTTCAAATAGAGGACAGAAGAGTCATGCATAGGGAAACCACTGCTGAGTAACTTAGTCACACTGGGGAGCATAAATACCAGGTTAGGGCCCACTGGGAAGGGACCAAATTCCTGAGCTGTCTGCCTTGCTTATAGTGTCTGGATGTCTCCATATCCCTGAGGAGCTTTGCTATTTGACGTTGTATCTACTTTGGCTGTCAATGAGATCCTGTTGAGATGTGTGTAAGTGCTACTTCTGGGATGGCCTCCTGACTCACTTTGAAGTCTCTTAGCCATACAAACTCATTTGTCTTTAGCTTTCCCCCCTTTTGGGCAAGGTGTTTTTTTTTTTTTTTTGTTTTCAGATGCATTGCTTGTTGGTACTTAGTAGCAATCCCTAGGTGCCAGGGAGGCTCATCCCTGGGAATCATGTACCATGATGGGGGGAAGGTAATGTATTTATATGCTGAGTTCCGCTTAAAGAGAGGCCACATTTGAGCAACAAGGAGGCTCCCCGTAGGTAAGTCTTAGGCATCCTACGTCACTTGGCTAAGCTTCAATTTCAAGAGCAAAGGCTCGTAGGCATAGTCATCAATATCAAGGGTCCTTCAATGGCCCATCCTCCTTCACAATGAGCTTCTAAATTTCTTCTTTACAGTGTCATTGCTAGTACAGAGGAACAATATATCCTAAGCCTGCAACTGAAATTAATATAGACAGTAATCATATGCATCAGTAGTTAGTCTTACTCTTGTCTGAGTAAGAAATGGCAGAGAGGACTTTTAAAATCAATCAAGTGTCTGGAAGTTACCAGGCTAATTTTTGTTGTTGTTATTCAGCTTTTTAACTGATAGAACTGGTAGTGGATGTTCTGTGAGCTTGAGGAAGAAGGTCCTAGACCAAGAAAGGCAGAGAAAAAAAAAAATAGAAGGACCTGGGTTCTCAGTGACATACCAGGTCTATAGAGTTTTCTGCAAGATTTGTGGTATGAAATTTAAAAAAAACCCTTTCAGGCAAGTTAGGCATCTGATACTTGCAGCTGAAAGCAATTCTGAGTGATAAATTTCTCCCGTGTCACCTTACATTTAATAGAGGTATCTAAGAGGTACAATTATTTAATTCCATGCAATGATTCTTGGGATGGACATACTGAAGAGAGACTTTGGGAGAGCTTACTATCCTCCAACTCTCATTCTGTAGCTGGCTGCTGAAGGATAGAACTAACCCTCTGCCTGTACCAATCCTGTGATTGCCCCTTAATGTAGTTGCATTTCTATGCTGAGGCTAGTTAATGAAATAAGGCATCAGTTGAACAAATTATATGTAAAAGAAGACAATATACTTTACACAAAAAGAATTTTGTATATCTAAGCAATGGTGTTTATTGAGATATTTAGCTTGCTTCGTAGAAATTCCATTCCTTGGAAGCTAATGACATTAAAATTAAGTATTCCTTTTCTTGCATTGCTCTGTATCAGGTCACCTTGTTGCTCCAGAGTCACCATTGTGTTCCATGTGACTTGTGCTGAATTTGTGCAGTGCCACAGCTCTGCTTCTTTCGGGGGAGAAGAGTAGCTTCTGCCTTGAAACCATAAAACGCAAAGGGCTTTTCCTAAAGTATTTCTCTTCTGTGCTTATGAGGCATCAAAATTTTCCCAATCCAGCCTTTGTTGTTTCTATTATAATTTTTATAAATGGTCTGTTTTCTGGCAAGGGTACACATTAATCTTAAGCAAGTGAAGCCTAGTATCCAGACATCTTTAGCCCTTTAATCACTTAATCAAATGGAGAGAGTATTGATTACGCCTTCTAACCTGGATAAAATTAGGAGTCCACCATGGTTTTTGTGTTTCTCTTAGATTTGTCTTTCTACTCTACATTTTTGATGCTTTCATTGTTTGCTATTCTATTTCTCATTCTTGGAGTAGTGAGATTTTGCTATATATTTTGCTAGAATGAGAATCAAATAAATGAATTGCTAGTTATGATTGTGAAATTTTTTATTACCTCATATGATTTTGTCTTTTTCTTTTTTCTACAGAACAATTGTCCTAAGGTGTCAAAACTATTGATTCTTTATTTAACCTTAAATAAATAATGTGTATCCTTTCTGTTCTTTGAAAACAAAATTACACTGCTTTTACAAGCTTTGCTCAACTTGCATTTAGCTCTTTTTTTTTCTTGTTCCTTGCCTTCTGTTCATCAGTTTAGCATAGAACTTTTAGAAATAATATGAGCTATACTGAGATTCAGTTAGAATCTGTATTTTAACATGTTATACCTCCCTATTTTGACAAGTTTCTTGCATGTGCAACATGGGGTTATTATTACACAAAAGTACACTATGTAATTTTCATATATTTGATTGAAAAATTAATTTTTATGTTATTGAGAAATTTCAAGGTAGTTTCATTGAATAAATACTAAGGCTATCATTGAATGAATCCCTTTCACATGGTAACAAAGCTATACTGCTTTCCATTTGTCATTAAAAAAAAGTCCTAGATACAAACAAATAGATTGCTTTTCCACTGTGTTCTCTGTTAAGGACATTACAAGGTTGCTTGCAGAAATCCTTATATTTCAAGTTGTATTAAATGCTATAATTTTAATCTTTCCTGGGTACCACAGTGGTTAAGTCTCTCCACTAGGAGAGAATTAACAATTTATATTTGTTAAACTCATTTTGAGCATTAGCATTTTCCCCTCATGTTTGTATGATT
This sequence comes from Tolypeutes matacus, assembly GCA_026826555.1. Classification (NCBI taxonomy): domain Eukaryota; kingdom Metazoa; phylum Chordata; class Mammalia; order Cingulata; family Chlamyphoridae; genus Tolypeutes; species Tolypeutes matacus. The sequence goes on from JAKSZT010054564.1 coordinate 700,650, forward strand.
TTTGAACTCTGTTTTTCATACAACTCATTAATATTTTTCATTAGATCCTGTAAAAACAGCATATAATTTATAATAAAAGCAGCACACAATTAAAAAAATACAGATAAGCAAAATGAAGAAAAATAAAATTAACTTATCTTTAATCCTACCACCCCAAGATAATGCCGAATTCACTGTATGTCTTTAATAAAATAAATAAAATATAAATTCTACAGATTTTTACAAAATGGGATCAATTATTTTGATTGTTATGGATTCTTCTTTTTTTATTTAAGAGAGTGTGTATCTTACCAGTTATTATTTATTTTTAATCCATCATTAAAAGTAATAGTTAAAACCTTTACTATTTCTTTTAAAAAAATGAATATATACAGGTAGTTATAATCAGAACAAACATTAATATAACCATAAAGAGCTATGTTTTTTATAACATTTATAACCATAAAGAGATATATTTTTTAAGATTTTATTTATTTATTCATCCATCCCTCCCTTGCTGCCTGTGCCCGCCGGGTCAACCAACCACGCCGTATGGGCGGGCCTGCCCCCACCAGGAGGCCCCGGGAACCGAACCCGGGGCCTCCCACATGGTAAACGGGAGCCCCACCGATTGAGCCACAGCCGCTTCCCGAGATATATTTTTGATAACATTTTAGTCTATATCCTTTTGGGCTTTCAAAAATGAGTGTGTAAATGTATGTATGTATTTTTAAAACATTTTTTTTGTTTTTAATTTTTATGTGTATGTATACATTTTAATAAACAATATCATATTTTAGATTCTGTTTTGCACATGCATTTTCATGAAATAGTGTCTATAGCTTTTATATCTATATACATTTAAATCATAATTCTTAATAACTTCATGATAACCTCATTGTATTATGTTCCACCATTTATTTACCAAATACCCTACTGCTAACCAGTAGATAATTATTATTTTTTTGCTATAATTTCATTGCCACAAATGACCTCATGAACATGTATGTTTGAACACTTGTGGTGCCAAGTTACTCTCCAGAAAGGTTATACTAATTGACGCATCTGCTGGTAGGATATGAAGCCTGTTTCCACAAACTCTAAGCCTTCACTATCACTGGGCTTTTTTGCCAGAGTGCCTTTGGCTGCAACTAATGGCAACCAGGAGGCAGCATGGGTTCAACATAGATACTCTGGTTTCAAATCTGACTGTGTGACACAGGGAAAATTTTGAAGTTCTCTGGGCTTCCATGTCCTCATTCATAAAATGCAGATAATAATAATACCAATCACATAGGGTTATTCTGAGGATTGAATGAGATGATAGATATAAAGCACTTATTGTCCCTTGTACATAAAAAAGCATTAAACATTAGTTTTTATTATTTATATAATTAAAATGGTGTGGTGATACGTTGGTCTGATATTGACATCTTGCTGGTTTGTATATTGTTGCTTCTTAATTCAGTCATAACAAAGATTTTTTTGTTTGTTTGTTTGATTCTTATGGTAAAAGAAAAACTTTTCATGCAGTTTAGGATCTTGCAGCTTTATTGACCAATTCATGAATCCTGCAGCATCCCATTCAGCAAGTAGAAGGAAGTTCCACCGAAGGATGGCAAGGAGAAGCTCGTATGGGTTGAATGTGGAAGCAAGGGAGGAAATGTTCTGACTGGCTAACATTGTTTCCATTTTACTTAGGGGAGTATTACAAAGTGGGGAGCAGGTGGTTGTTTAGGAATGAGGAAATTAGCTGGCAATAACTGATCGGCTGTATTTAAATTTGCTTTTTTGGGCACGCCGTCATTTACAGGAAATAGAAACTTGCTTAGGTTTTTGGTTTTGCTGCTGTGGGGTTTAGCATGGGTGCCTCCACATTGGGCCTACTACATTTTATTTATTAATTATCATTTCTTTTAAAAAAGTCACACTATATCTATTTTATTTTCTAAACATTGTAGCATCCCAAAAGAATAAAATTCCAACCTAAGACAGAAATGTAACAGCACTATAGGGACCAATCCTGCATACCTTGTAGAATGAGCTCCTGAGAATAAACATCTTCAGGAAAGCTAATTAATTCAGGAAAGGAGCAGCTGGAGAGTATTTCCTTTTTAAAAGTCTGAATAGCCTCAATAATACTTTATTTGCAGAGTCCTTTTCACAGTATAATTACTCACCCCTAGGAACTGCATCACATCTTTCAACAACATGTCATAGTTAAAATCTGCTGAGAAATAGCCACTAGAATACTAATCAGACACAGCAATTGAAAGGATTGTGCAACTGTTTTCATGGCAAATGCAAAAATGGGTTTCCAGGTGAAAATTCCAAAAAGAAAGAAAAAGCAGTGCCAGTCTTGGATGCACTGATGGAAGCACAATATCTGCTCCACTCTGCATGGTCACTCTGGTCCCAGGAGTGTTGTCTTAGATATGGACAAAATGGAATCCTTCAGAGAAAAGCAGCCAAGAGAACTGAAGTCCTATCACGAGAAGAAGAGTAGAAGAAATTTGGAGTGTTTAGCCTGGACAGCAGATGTAGGGAAGTTGCGATGGTGGACATTAGAATAGTTGAAGGATGAGACTTGCTCTGTCTGCTTGAATGAAAAATGGACAGATTGGCAGATGTTATCGAGAGTTATAATCTGGTAACACCTGTTCAATGTAAAGAAAAGATAAATTAGTAATAATAAGGGCTTTATTCTTTGTTTCTCCAATAAAGTCTGTAAGATGTATGAGTACGTGTGTGTGTGATTGCACATGTGCACATGTGTAATTAATGCTTATGCTTCTAAAAAGATAATATATTCAGGAGTTCTGAGGAATTTGTAGGTCTGGTAAATTGTGGGCTCTTTTTATATATAATTTGTGAACTTATCAATTTTCTCATTAAATGCAATCTCTTACTTCCATGGGCACAGGTATATTAGATTTTCCTTTTCTTTTGATAACAGCTTTGGGGATTAGTGAGAGAGCTCAATTTAATAATGATGCAGTGACTCTGAGACAAATGCAACTGGAGGAAATGTCTGACCCAATAGAATTCACTGGGTCTGCCCTGGGAGGAAAAACTGCTGCCAGTATGTCCTGAGCTAACAAGGCTTTGAAGAAAAAGTCTGCTTAGTAACCTTCCTTATTACCAGCACATCCTAGGGGATAAAAGAGGGGGTTCTGCCTCCATCTGCCTCTGTGTGCTTAGGTGAACCTACCACCCAGCTCAGTCTAGCACTCAGCAGTATTTAGTGATGGGGGAGGAGTAGGAGAAGAATGGTGGTGATGATGACAATGAAAATGGTGGGTGGAGGTGGGAGTGTGATGGTATTATATGACAGTGATAGCGATGCTGTTTATATTTGAAAACTCAAGGAATTCATTTTTATATATTATGGTAGAATTAAAAAACTTTGCTGAACAGTGTCTATTTTGAAATTGATGTTCAGTTTCCTTTCAAGGAGCAAAGTTATTTCTGAGAAAACTTGATCCTAATTTCTATCTGATAGAAGTCAACGGCACCCTCCTTCTTGTGAATCCTTTATACTTGTCAAAGTTGGGAGTCAGCAACTCAAATAAAACTCAGTGGTGCTGCAGCAGACTTGACCTTGAAAGTTCAAAATTCTAGGATCCAGGGAGGTAATGAAAGCAGAATTCTTATATGTGAAACATCTTAACTACCAAACCAAACAATACCCGAGAGCCTCATCCAGTTTCAATACCTGAGGAGTACCTTTGTCCCCAGACTCCAAAAGGAACTCAAGGCCAGTTAATTACATTCCTGACATCTTGGTCCCTTCCCAGAATGTAAGCTCTTTGTATCGCCTTTAGGCTTTGCCCTCAGGTTTGCTCTCCCTTTCCTTCTCCCTATTCACTTCTCCAGAGCTACCCTCTCTTCCAAATACTTTCAGCTATGCTCTGACCTGTTACTGCTAGTAGTAGTATTAAGTATCCTGACTGTAATAGAATTTGACATGCAGAAATGGAGTGCTGCCATAAAAACATCTAAAATATATGACATTGACTTAAGATCAGCTGACAGTGAGGATGCTGAATGGCAGCTAGAAAATACAGATCCAATGGCAAAACATAGGTGCCTGCTCTAACTTGGAGGGCAGACATAGGCCTAATGAGCTGGTTGCTCTAGTGGGAGAGGTTGGAAAAGAGAATGTTAATAGTGTGTGTTGATAACTACTGGTTACAAAGAAAGAAATGAACTCAGATGTGCAAGCAGAAATGAAAGGGAAGAGAGAAACACAGGAGTGCCAAAACACTGCTATAAGTTTCTTTAAATAGGTTTCTGTAATCCTCACAAAAAAACCTATGATATATTTTTTTATCTCATTTTACAGATAAAGAAAAGGAGGCTTAGGAATTAAATAAAAAGGAAGCTTAGGAGGCAAGTGCCCAAGATTAGTTAGTAAGTGAAAGAACTTGCATCTAATGCCAGGCTTTTAAAACTCAAAGTTTATTTTCTTAACAATGTATTCTGCTTAATCCCCGGAACTCATTAAGAATGCTGGCACCTGAATCACAATACTGCTCTTAACCACTAATACTCATCTGGACAATCCCTCCAACTCTCTAATTCATAATCCTTGCCATTATTTATACTATGACCTTCACCTCCACAACTTCTTAGCATCCCACTCAGAAGATATACCCTGGGACTCTATCAGTCTTTCTCTACCCCCAAGAAACTTTTTAACAACCATCATTCCACTCTGCAAACACAACCACCAAATTTTCCACCTCTGTAAATACCTCATTCCCAATATATCTGCTTTTGAGCTTCATTATAAACTTCAGGCCTCTGATTCTTCTATTTTGTCCAGAGTCTATCACCACCACCTGGCTGCTTCTCTCCATTTAAAAAATTTATATAAGGCCTATCCTATCCACTCGATCACTTAAACTGCTCTCTCACGAGCATTCTCAACTCCCACACCCTCTTATTTTCTGTTGCACCTGCTTATCAAACTGGTAGCACTGGGCCAATATAACTATCTATCTTCTAAACTCATACATTGGAGAGAATTGAACAATTGTGCCCATTAGGAAACTCTAAATTTATGACTTCCAGCTATACCAATTATTAAGCTATGGTCTCTTGGTTCCAAACCCACCCTATAATACTACTCTGTTTTGTGATGCTGGAGCTGGGACATGGCAAACAGCATTTCTCTCATCCTGTAGCTAACCCATAATGAACACAATAGAACTTGGGTATTTCCTAGCCCTTTTTAACTTTCCAAATCCTTTCATGGAAATATGTAGTCTCAACATTTCATTCCATCATTTTTGAAAGTTACGTGATAAAGAAGTGATGTGAAGTTAAAAAATCTTATTTTAGATACATATATTAAAGATTGCAGTATAAAGTTCATTTTAAACACATCTAGCAAGTGATAACCATTGTTTGCTTTAAATTAAGTTGAGAAAGAGTATGATTTTTCAACAAATAAATTTAAAATGACATTATTTTGTATTTGATTTTACCATAAAGTAGATATTAAAATGAAGATTAATTTTTAAAATCTGAACGAGTTTCAGACTTTCAGAAGAGTCATTAGAAAGGTTAAAGAACTTTTTTCCTGAACCCCTCAAGAGCAAACTGCAGACTTAATACCTTAACATGCTCACTATGCTTCATTGTAGTATTCCTACCCACAGCACACTCTCCAACAACCAAAGCAGAACCATCAAAACCAGGAGATTAATATTCATACATTACTACTACCCAATATATAAGCCCCAGTCGAGTTTGCCAATTGTCCTAACAATATCCTACACAAAGGATCCAATCCAGAATCACATGTATGTCATTTTCATGTGACTTTAGTCTCCTTCAATCTAGATGTTACTCAGTCTTTTCCTTGTTTTTCATGGTCTTTTTACCTTTGAGAATAATAGGCCAGTTATCATGTTAAATTCCCCAATCTGTGTCTCATTCATGATCAGATCAGGCTGTGCATCTTTGTCAAGACCATCACAGATATGATGCTGTGTCCCACTGCATTCCATTAAGTGACACAAAACTTCCAATTGTCCTGTTACTAGTTATGCTAACCTTGACCCAGGAATCTTGGCAGCAAAATTACTCATTTCCCCTTGGGATTTAGTAAGCATTTTGGGAGGAGATAATTTGAGACCAGGTAAAAATCCCAGTTGCCATCAAACCTTCACCCATTAGGTTTAGCATCAATTGATGTGTCCTGATTGAATCCATTACTTCTATACTAATTGCCAAATGATGACCTTCCAGTTCTGACTTTCCTTCTGCAGTTATTAGTTGGCACTCTAACATAAAGAATAAATATTTGTTTGTTTATATCATTATGAACTCATGAATTCCAGTTTATTCAATGGGTTATAATCTGATATCATTATTTAGTTATATGTTTAAATTGCCAGAGACTTTATCAGTGGGAGACCTTTTGAGTTCCTGAAACCATTTCTACTCAGCCACAGGCTTTTCTCAAGCAGGCTATGACCGCTCTCCCCAACCCCCACCCTAATGCCTTATTTAGAATCTTCCTCACTCAGTCTTTTGGACAGAGGAAGGATGGAAGGAGAGTAAAGTGTAACTGTTTGTTGGTTTCTAAAATAGAAGAAAAAAATTTTAATGTGATACTTGGAATTCTTGCATTTTGTGCTTTAAATAAAAAGTAATTGCTTTATAGGGTATGTTTTTGTGCTTTGTTTCCAAGTGATGAGATACAAAATGGTTTCTGCTTGCTATTTTGTACTTCTCTGTAACCTCTTAAAGGTGTGGATAAATTTTATTTCCAGTGAATTAGAAAGCCAAATGTAATATAATTGTCACTCTAGTTAATCTTCTTAACTTTATTTTTGAAGTTTTGGCGATATCTTGAGGTGCTATATAAGAATTTCAAATTCTGGCAAAGATCACCTTGAGGTGAAATTTGGAATTTATCACATTTCTGCTCCTCTTTAAATTGAGTATTGTGGCAAATGAAGTCATATACCCCAGAAAAAACATGTTCTCAGTCTTAATCCCATTCCTGTGGGTTTGAACCCATTGTAAATAAGAGCTTTTGATGATGTTACTTTTAGTAGTGAATCAGGATGGGTGTTAATCCTATTGCTGGAGGCATTATAAAAACAAAGAAACAAACAGGGGCAGAAACTGGAAGTCGGAAATCAAGGGAAAGCAGAAGGGAAAGAACAGGACGTGGCCGTGTGACTGGGAAATCAAGACTAAGGTCTGCCCTCCAGCCAGAGCACCACCGACCCCAGGAGGAGGCAAGCCTTCTAGCCAGCAGCTTAATTTGGACTTCTGGACTCCGAAACCGTGAGCCAGTAAATTCCCGTTGTTTAAGCCAACCCATCGTGTGGTATTTGTCTTAGCAGCCTGGGAACTGAAGCAGGTATTAGTGTCTCTGTTCCTTCAACTTTTTGAGTTTAACCAATAGTCCATTATGGGTATTAATTAAGCAGCAGGTGACTAAAATAAAAGCTCACTACAACTATTTAGTGGCCACCTGTACTTGACAACTGGTTGTGCTCAGCCTTGTGGAAAACTAGAGTATGAATGCGTCCTTCAGATCTCTACTGCTGGTAGCTAGCTTGCTTGAGTCATGCCTGGAGGCTCTCAAAATGTTATTTTAAAGGAGGAAATGTTACCTTTTTATTTATTTATTTATTTATTAAAAATTACAAAAATTGAAGCACACCATTATTGCTTTTAATGATATGAACTCTGAGGGTCACCTATTCCTTTTGGAGAACTGACAAAAGTGTATTTATGTGCAAATACACAGAGCTTTCCATACAATTTTCAATGTTTGCACAAGCCAGGTTAAGAACCCCTTTCTCAAACTATTCGCTTTTGTGGTTTGTAACTAAGATTTGAAACACACACAAAATGATTAACTCCAAATTATACAGCAAATCAGTAAGAGATCAGGGATTCATCTTTCATTTCTATTTTTCTCTTTGAGAAGAGATTTATGAAAACAGAAATCATAGCTTCATTTTGATCACCTTCAAAACATTCTATAAAAACATTCTATTAAAATGGTGTTTCAACAAATACTGTTTTAAAAAAGTGATACCAATTTAGGTTTCAAGTTTCCTCTTAAATAACAGAATTCTCTAAGTCAGAAAGAGGCCCCAGGATGTGTGCTTTACGGGCAGACAGATTCCGAATGCGTGGGAGCATAGGTATTGGAGCACTGTGCCCTGGGCTTGGGATTTACCGGGTTGTGCATCCTGGCTTTTAATAGTAGTTATAGAGTGATTTGATGGTTTCAAATGGAACTGATTTTTTAATTCTATCCCCAGAGCTGGCCAATTAGAGATATGCTCAGCAAAAAAGAGGAAAGGCAGATTTCAAACTTTGTCCAGAGTACCTGTTGGGCCTTGTGTTGAGAACCAAGAGCAGAAACTAGTCCATTTATTTATGCTAGTTCAATTGGAACACTCAGAGAAAAGACTGATCTCAGCTTAAAAATTAGCAAAGTCAATCAATGAGTTCAAAGACAATGAGGTGAAAAATAGCTAATTATAAAAATGAGTCCTGGATTTAATAATTAACTGTAAATTATAAAATGAACTTCCATTAAGAAAGGCATAAATTGGACATTTTCCAGCTCAATAAGTATTAAAAATGTAAAATCACCCTATTTCTTTTTAATAATGAAAATCAGTAATAGTAGTAGTAGATTATTATTTATTATATGCCAAATATTGTTGTTTTTTGCATATATTATCACATATAGTTTTTATGATATCCTTTTAAGAAAGCATTGATTTTACTACTTTACAGATGAATAATCTGAGGCTAGAGAATGTAAAATCACAAAGCTGGGTGGTGATGCAGTGGACATACTGCTGTGAATCCACCACCCATGTGATTTCCATTCTCCATGGTGCCTCCACTTAAGTCTTGAATGATAAATTCCTGGCACTTCTGTTAGTAATAGTTCTGTTACTGTTGTTTGTATTGTGTTAGTTAGCTCCAAATCTCAGTGGCATAATGCAATGAATCTTTATTTTTCATTCATGTAAATCTCCTAGCAGCAGGGGACCCTCAGTTGTAGTCATCAGACTCAGGCTGATAATGGCTTTGTACTTTCATTCAGCTCATGGCAGCTTTCAAGTTTTATTGGGTTATCAGATTTAGCAAATAAAAATACAGGACATTCAGTTAAATTTGAGTTTCAAATAAACAATGGATAATGTTCTAGTATAAGTATTTCCCATGTAATATTTGGGTTATTTTCATTTTAATGTTTTTACTTACTGAATCTGGCAACCTCAATGCCAATGTTCCTGATAAGTATAAGTATGTCCCAAATAGTGCATGGGACACACTTACACTAAAGATTATTTATTGTTTTTATGACACTCAAACTTAACTGGGTATCTTATATTTTATCTGACAATCTTAATTGCATCTAAAGGAGGATGGGATGTAGGGGAGGGAGTGAGTATGGAAGACCTTTTGGGAGGTTTTTATGAACCAGGCCTGAACCTGGCATTCATCAGCTCTGCCCACGTCCCTTTGTAACAGCCTGTTTATATTATAGCCTCACCTAGATGTAAGCAGGATTAGAAAATGTTGTCTCTAGGCCAGCATTTATTTACCAATATCAATATTATGTTATGGAATTGTGGCACAAAACTTAGGTAGTTATCAATGTCTGCCACAGCACATGAACAAGTATCACATGCCAATTTGCAGGTGGGCCTGTGTCTACACACAGAGGCAATGTATTATAGTAATTAAGCACATGGTACTGACAAATTTGGATTTAAACCACAGCTAGTCTCTAACTAGCTGTGTGGGTTGGGCAAATTGTTTTACCTCTCTGAGCCTCTATTTCCTCATTATTAAAATGGAGATAATATAGAACATCCTTAGAGAGTTTTTATGAGGATTAAATCAAACAATCCCTGTAAAGTACTTTTCACAGTGTCTGGGTATATAATGGTAGCTATGTAGAATAGAGGTATTTGTGAGTCTGCTTTCCTTTGTATCTCTTTCTATTCCTAATATTTTCTGATAGCTAAAAGAAAATGAAAATGACTTTTTAAACTGACACTCATTGGTGCTGGTTAGGCCTGGTTTAGGGGTCCATTTTGTGAATTGTGGCTGAGAACTTATAATAATAATTATATAAGATATAATAGCAGTAAAAGTTAATATGCTCTGTGTTGCGGGGCAGATGTGGCTCAAATGGCTGGGCATCTGTCTCCCATATGGAGGGGCCTGGGTTCTATCCCCAGGATCTCCCGGTAAAATAAAGAAAAAAATATAGAAGGTGCGCGGGCTGCCAGGCCCCACGAGTGGGTGTGCCAGGCCCCACCAAGCCACGCAGCCAGGTGATGACGTAACAGGAGAGTGACACAAGGGAGAGCCAAGACGAGACGCACCGTAAAACCAGGAACTAAGGTGACACAGGTGGTAGGACACCTCTCTCCCATATTGGAGGTTCCAAGGATCAAATCCCAGTGATGACAGGAGGAGAAGGATGAGAAGAGAGGGCAGGAAACAGACACAGAGAATTGCCCAGCGAATGGACACAAAACAGCAAAAAATGGGGGGAAGGGTTAAAATGGATAAAAGTAAATAAATAAATCAATCCTTAAAAACAAAACAAAACAAACAAAAAAAATATGCTCTGTGTTGGTAATAATAAAAAATTATGGAGACATTGAATATCTGCTTGGGTAAAGAAATATATTGAAAGTAGGAAAACTATTAAAAATGAATGATGGAGGACTTCTGGGAAGATGGCATTGATGTAGGAAGTCAGAGCCCAACTCTCTCACAAGAATGGAGAAAGGGCAGAAACCTACCTGAGGGAGCTGCTTTGGGAATCTGCAGAGCAGGAAAGTTCTGTGCATTATCCAGGAGGGAGCGGGACAGAGAGACAAAGAGGCCAAAGGAAAACCATGAGCTACTTGCCCCTGTGGCTGGGAATGGCACATATACCCTGCCCTGAAGGCAAATAACCTCAGTAAAACTCCTGGCTCACTGCAGCCAACTTAGTTGGAGAGAGCGTTACCTGGGAGGAAGAGGGGTCTGGTGGAGGGTGGAGAGTGGTTTCTTTTTGGTGAGTTTGGCCAGGTGAGCCCCCTTTGAATTTCAAAGAAGATCTGGCCAGCACATAAGCGGCCCCACGGAGAGGGGAGGAGGGATCTGATCAGGCAGGCTGTCACACCCAGCTTCCCTGGGAGAGAGAGGAACTAGGTCAGCGAGGTGGCAGAGAGAGGTGCCCACCAAGCCCGGCTATAGCAAACTGTTAAAAGCCCAACTTGCCTGAGTAAGCGGGGGTGAGAAGAGCCAGATAAACTTTCAGAAGCCTACTTAACTTGTGGAGGGGATGTAGCTCAGAGTAGGAACTTCTGCCGTTCATATGCAAGGTCCTTGGTTCAATTCCCAGTACCTCCTTGGAGAAGGGATCCAGAGAGTGAGCTACCCTGTTATCAGGCACCAAGCCAGCACCTTATGACAGGGAATGTATAGACTAAGATTTTTTTTTTGTTTTTTTTTAGGTATTTTTGATTTGTTGTTTTTAATTTTTTGTCATTTTTAAAATTCTTATTTTATTCACTAAAACTGAGTACCTCACCTGAGAGGGCAGGCTGCAGGCTGATTGACTGATGAACACTGGCAGCCTGAGAAGCTCCCTAGGGGCATAAGAGAGAAGGCTGTTTTTCCTGTTTTTTTTTTTTTTTTGGTTGTTGTTGTTGCTTTGTTTCTTATTTGTTGTCTTTTCCCTTTCTTTGTTTCCTTTTTTCTTTAACTTATTTTTTCTACCTACTTTATTTCTTTCTTTCCTTCATTTTTCCATCTTCTGTCTTCTGTTGCTTTTCTTTCATTCCATCTCTTCTTGTTTGGTCTTCATTTTTGTTTTTCTCTTTCTCTTTTCTTCTCTTCTCAGCTTTCCAGCCTTTCAGTTCATTCTATTTTTTTTTCTATATTGTTTCTTGTTTTATTTTTTTCTATTCTACCTTTTATATTCTTATTCCTTTGTATTTTTAATGATTATTTTACTTGTATTACTTATTTTCCTAGCTCTTGTACGGTTCCTCTTCTACCTTTTAAAATTATTATTACTATTATTCTTATTCTCTTTTTATCCCTTTCTCTTTCTCTGGTCCTAATATATCTTTTTCAAGGGAACACAGACAACTGCAAGGATACAGAATAACAGGAACCAAGTGTCAAAAAGGAGCCTTACCATACACAAAAAATAACACAACAGAATAAAACCCTAGAGTAGAAAGAGAAGCTAACCAACCAAATAAGATAAACAGATGCCTAGAGACCAACAAAAAGTTACAAGCCATACTAAGAAACAGGAACACATAGCCCAGTCTAATGAACAAACTAAAAAATAGGAGGAGATGCAGAACATGGAACAACTAATTAAAGATGTCCAAACAAATATTATGGATCAACTTAATGAAGTGAAGGAAAAGATAAAGGATATTAAGAAGACATTGGAGGAACTTACTGAAGGAATTGTAAGCATACATAAAAAGATAACAGATCTGATGGTGATGAATGGCACAATGCAAGAAATAAAATTACACTGGAAACACATAACAGCAGATTTAAACAGGCAGAGGAAAAAATCAGGGATGTCAAAGACAGTACATCTGAAATCAAACAGATAGATATAAAGATAGAAAAAATCCAGCAGGGACTCAGGGATTTGAATGACAACATGAAACACACAAACATACATATTATAGCCATCCCAGAGGCTGAAGAGAAGGAAAAAGGGGCAGAAGGAATGTAGGAGAAAATAATGGCTAAAAATTTCCCAACTCTTTTGGGGGACATGGACATACATATCCAGAAAGTACAGTGCACCCCAAACAGTATAAATCCTAGTAGACCTACTCCAAGACATATACTTATCAGATTGTTCAGTGCTCAAAAGAGAGAATACTGAAAGCAGTAAGAGAAAAGAGATCCATCACATACAAGGGGCGCTTGATAAGATTAAGTGCTGATTTCTCATCTGAAACCATGGAGGCAAGAAGGCAATGATATGACATAGTTAAGGTGCTAAAAGGGGAAAAAAAAAAAAAAAAAAAAAGCCATCAGCCAAGAATTCTGTATCCAGCAAAGCTGGTATTCAAAAATGAGGGAGAGTTCGAAATATTCACAGATAAACAGAAATTAAGAGAGTTTGTCAACAAGAAACCTACACTTCAAGACATACTAAAGGGAGTTCTGCAGGTTGAAAGGAAAAAAAAAAAAAACAGGAGAGAGAGGGTTGGAGGAGAGTATAGGATGTAAGATTATTGGTAAAACTCACTAAAAAGATAAAAAGAGAAAGAAAAACAACATATAACATGTATTAACCTAAAGAAAATATGACTAATGTAAGTAATGTCTTGATAGTAATTATATTGAATGTTAATGGATTAAACTCTCCAATCAAGAGACACAGATTGACAGAATGGATAAGGAAATATGATTCATCTATATGTTGTCTACAAGAAACTCTCCTTAGACCCAGGGACACAGGGAGGTTGCAAGTGAAGTGAATGGTGGAAAACAATTTTACATGCAAACAATAACCAAAAAAGGGTGGGAGTAGCTATACTAATATTGGACAAAATAAACTTTAAATGCAAAACTATTGTAAGAGACAAATAAGGACACTATATATTCATGAAAGGAGCAATCTATCAAGAATAAAGAACAATCATAAACATTTATGCATCTAACCAGGGCACCTCAAAATACATGAAGCAAACACTGGAAAAACTAAGTGGAGAAATAGATGCCTCTACAATAATAATTAGGGATTTAAATACAGAATTACACCATTTGACAGAACATCTTGACAGAGAGTCAATAAAGAAGCAGAAACCTTGTATAATATGTTAGAAGATCTAGAAATAATAGACATATACAGAACATTACACACAAATACAGTGGGATGTACATTTTTCTCAAGTGCACATCGATCATTCTCCAGGACAGACCACATGCTAGGCCACAGAACAACTCTCAATGAATTTAGAAAGACTGAAATTATACAAAGTAAATTCTCTGGCCACAGTAGAATAAAGCTGGAAATCAGGAAAGGGCAGAGAACCAGATTAGACACAAAGATATGGAAATTAAACAATACACTCTAGACAGTCAGTGAGTCAAGGAGGAAATTGCAAAAGAAATCAATAACTACCTTGAAATGAATGAAAACGACAACACAACATATCAAAACCTATGGGATGCATTACAAGCAGTGCTGGGAGGGAAATTTATAGCCATAAATTAAATTAAAAAAGAAGAAAGAGCTAAAATCAAAGACCTAACTGAACACCTGGAGGAATTATGAAAAGAGCAACAAACTAATCCCAAAGTAAGTAGAAGGAAGGAAATAACAAAGATTAGAGCAGAACTAAATGAAATTGAAAATAAGAAAGCACTAGAAAAAATTAACAAAACGTAAAGCTGGTTCTTTGGGAAGATTAAAAAAATTGACAAACCCTTAGCTAGACTAATAAAGAAAAAAAGAGAGAGGATGCAAATACATAAAATAAGAAATGAGGAAGGAGATATCACCACCGATCCCACAGAAGTATTAGTATCATAAGAGGATACTTTGAAAAATTGTATGCCAACTAGATGGATAACTTAGATGAAATGGACAAATTTCTAGAAACACACAAGCAGCCTACTTTGCCAAAAGTAGAAACTGATGAACTTAACAGACCAATCACGAGTAATGAGATTGAATTAGTCATCAAAAACTTCCCAACTATGAAGAGCCTAGGACCAGATGACTTCACGGGTGAATTCTACCAATGATTCCAGAAAGAACTAACACTAATCCCACTTAACCTATTTAAAAAAACAGGAGTGGAGGGAACATTGCCTAACTCATTCTATGATGCAAACATCACCTAATACCAAAGTCACATAAAGATGCCACAAGAAAGGAAAACTACAGACCAATCTCTCTAATGAACCTGGATACTAAAGACTCAACAAAATACTTGCTGATTGGATTCAACAATAGATCAAACAAATTATACACCATGACCAAGTGGGTGTTATCCTTGGTATGCAAGGATGGTTCAACATAAGAAAATCAATCAATGTAATACACCATATTAACGGATCAAAAGAAAAAAAATCACATGGGTCTATTGATACAGAAAAACATTCGGCAAAATACAGCACTCTTTCTTGATAAAAACAATTCAAAAGATAGGAATAGAAGGAAACTACCTCAACATGGTAAAGGATATATATGAAAAACCCACAGTGAACATCATATTCAATGGTGAAATGCTAAAGGCTTTCCCTTAAAGATCTGGACAAGGCAATGATGCCCACTGTCACTGCTTTTATTTAACATTGTGTTAGATGTACTTGCTTGAGCACTTAGGCAAGAAAAAAGATATAAAAGGCATCCAAATTGAAAAGGAAGAAGTAAAAATTTCACTATTTACAGATGACATGATCCTATACATAGAAAGCCCTGAGAAATCTACAACAAAGCTTCTAGAGCTGATAAATGAG
Source organism: Tolypeutes matacus (assembly GCA_026826555.1). Lineage (NCBI taxonomy): Eukaryota > Metazoa > Chordata > Mammalia > Cingulata > Chlamyphoridae > Tolypeutes > Tolypeutes matacus. Next base: position 716,148 of record JAKSZT010054564.1, read on the forward strand.
TTCAGTAAAGTGGCAGGATATAAGTTCAACCTGCAAAAATCAGTAGCATTTCTTTACACCAATAACGAGCAATCTGAGGAGGAAATCAAGGAAAAAAACCCATTTACAATAGCAACTAAAAGAATCAAATACATAGGAACAAACTCAGCAAAAGATGTAAAGGACTTATAAACTACAGAACATTTTTAAAGGTAATCAAAGAAGACCTAAATAAATGGAAGAATATTCTCTGTTCATGGATAGGAAGACTAAACATCATTTAGATGTCTGTCCTACCCAAATTGATTTATAGATTTTACACAATCCCAATAAAAATTAAAACAGCATTTTTCACTGAATTGGCAAAGCTAATTATGAAATTTATATGGAAGGGCAAGGGGCCCCGAATAGCCAAAGGCATATTGAAAAAGAAAAACAAAATTGGAGGAATCACACTTCCTGACTTTAAAACATACTACAAAGTGACAGTGGTCAAAACTGTCTGGCATTGGCACAAGGATAAAAGTACTGACCAATGGAGCCAAATTGAGAGTTTTGAGATTGATCCTCGCATATACGGTCAACTGATATTCAACAAGGCCACTAAGCCCACTCAACTGGGAGAGAATGGTCTCTTCAACAAATGTTGCTTGGAGAACTGCATATCCATATCCAAAAGAATGAGAGAGGAAAACCATCTCATGCCTATATGAAAATTAACTCAGGTTGGATCAAAGATTTAAATACAAAAGCCAAGACCATAAAGCTCCTAGCATATAATGTAGGGAAGCATCTACATCATCTTCAAGTAGGAAATGGTTTCATAAACTTTCCACCCAAAGGATGAGCAACAAAAGAAAAAATAGATAAATGGAACCTCCTTAAAATGAAAACTTTTGCCCTTCAAAAGAGTTTGTCAAGAAAGTGCAAAGGCAGCCTACTCAATGGGAGAAAATATTGGTGACATTCTATCCCATAAGGGCCTAAAATCCAGCCTATATAAAGAAATCCTACATCTCAACAACAACAACAACAACAACAACAACAACAACAAAAACACATTTGAAAAATGGACAAGAGATTTCAATAGGCACTTCTCCAAAGAAGAAATACAAATGGCTAAAAAGCACATGAAAAGATGCTCAACATCATAGCTATTATGGAAACGAAAATCAAAACTACAATGAGATATCATCTTACACCCATTAGACTGGTGGCTATTAAAAAAAAAACAAAACAGAACTACAAGTGTTGGAGAGGATGTGATGGAAAGGGAACACTTATCTACTGCTGGTGGGAATGTAGAATGGTACAGCCATTGTGGAGGACAGTTTGGCAGTTGCTCAGGAAGCGAACTATAGAACTGCCACATGATCCGGCAATCCCAGTTCTGGGTATATACCCAGAAGAATTGAAAACAAGGACACGAACAGATATATGCATACCAATGTTCATAATGTCATTATTCACTATTGCCCAAAGTTGGAAGAAACCCAAATGTCAATCAACATGTGAATGGATAAGCAAACTGTGGTATACACATACAATGGAATATTACTCAGCTGTAAGAAGGAATGCAGTATTAACACATGGGATAACATGGATGAATCTTGAAGACCTCATGTTAAGTGAAGCCAGACACTGAAGGACAAATATTACATGTCCTCACTGATATGACTTATGCAAACTGAGCAGACTCACAGAGCTAGAGTCTGGAAGATAGGTTTACAGGAGACAGAAAGGGAGTAGAGGTGGTAAGCTGATGCCCATATGGGCAAATCTATGATAAGGTGGAAGGGTGTGGTTGGACAGTGGATGTGTGTGAGAGTGGTGCAGTGATATGATTGGGATTGGCAATGCTGGTCTGTGAGGGGGAGTAGGGTGGGGGAGTTGGGTTGGACTCTCCATGGAACTGAGGGGAGAAATGGAGGAAGGAGCAGGTGAACTCTGGAGATTTGCAGGTCTGTGGTTAAAACTACAATGTTGAGAATGTTCTTTTGGCAAATATGACTAGGGATACCCAATATGGGGGGATATACAGGATAAGTCACACTGGGGCATACTTCTATGGAATATGTAAGTGTTCATCTTGTCATCGTGCATTATCTAGAGTCGGTGGAGGCCCACACAATAAACAAGAAAATATTAAACTCCCATCCTGGGGAGTCCTGCTATGTTCTCAGTTAGAGGGACAAGAATCCCTTGAGAACACAGGCAGTACCCAATAAAAGAAAACAGACCAATATGTCAAACCCTCAATATTATTGCAAGTAACTATGAATCTTATTTTTCAAAAATTGAAACTTATTGGTTACCATAGATTCTGAGGGATGGGGGAGGGAAAAATAAAATAGATGGAAGATAGGGCATTTTTAGGGCATTAGAATTGTCCTGCATGATCTTGCAATAATGCATATAGGCCATTGTAAATTTTGTCAAAACTCATAAAAGTGTGTGATCTAAATTTTAAACCATAATGTAAACCATTTACCATGGTTAGTAGCAAAGCTTCAATATTTGCACATCAATTGCAACAAATATACCATCTGTATGTAAAATGTTTTTAATAGGGGAGAATGGAAAGGGAGAGGACATGGAGATATTTGGAAATCTCCTTTATTTTCTATGTGAATTTTCTTTAATCCAGAGCTTCTTTGAAGATAAAATGAAAAAATAAGACACTGGGGGAATATACAGAAGAAATTGTTACTGTACATACAAGACAACAGAACTTAAACTGATGAAAAACACAAGTCTAAAAGTGTTTTCATTATTTCAATTAAAAATTTTTTTATATTTTATTTGTTATTTTTAAAACTATTATTATTCCATTTTTAAATTAATTTTATTTGGTTATTTTGTTGGCTTTCTTTTTTGGAGAGGTTTTGGACCAGAAAGGGTCATGAATAGTGGCAGAGGAGGATCACTGGTGCAGGGTGTTGGTGATGGGGGGGCATGTGAAGGGAGGGGTACACCTGAGGCAGGCCTCTAAGGCATATGAATATGTACACTTGAACATTGGTGGGTGGAGACCCACACAATACTGAAAGAATATTGAATTCCCATCTTGGGAGCCCTGCTACATTCTCTAATAGAACAACAAGACTTCCCTGAGTACAAGGGCAGTGAAGGAAGACAGACCATTACGCCAGGCTCTTGATATTGATGATTGTACTTACGAACCTTTTCTTTAAAATTGAAATTTAACCTCATAATATATATTGCCTAAGAGTTACCTCCTGAAAGCTTTCTTGTTACTCAAACGTGGCCTCTCTCTAAACCAAACTCAGCATATTAAATGCACTACCTACCCCTCAGCATGGGCCATGACTTCCGGGGATAAACCTCCCTGGCACTGAGGGATTATTACCAAGCACCAACTAGCAATGCATCTGGAAAAAGACCTCAACCAAAAGGGGGAAATATTAAATACAAATCAATTTTTATGGCTAAGAGATTTCAGAGTATGTAGGGAGGTCATTACACAGGTTATACTTAAGCACGTCTCAGCAGGATCCCATTGACTGCCACAGTAAACAGTGCCTCAAACGGTGGGGCTCCTGAAGGCTCTAGAGATATCCAGACACTATAAGCAAGACAGACAATCTCAGGAATTTAGCACCCTGTCAGTGGGCCTTACTCTGGAATTTATGCTCCCCAGTGTAACAGACTTAGATTCATTTATAGTTTCCCTACACATGGCTCTTCTGCCCCTTTTATTTGAACTTATAATTAGCACTATACTTGTTAAATACATGTCACAGAGACTTAAAATCTTTGGTCTGTTCATGTGCCAGTTTAGTCCTGAATCTCAGAAGAATTGCATCACCTACTGTCCAGTTCATTGAACTCACCCAGGACAACTAGCAAGGAGATGATGATGGACAATGCCCATCCCAAGGAACAGAGAGTTTCTGCAACTGCAAGCAAAACAGTTCCATCCATCTGCCCCACGGAACTAATTCTCTCAATTAGAAACAGAGTGGACATCACTATCCCCAAATCCTCAAGAGTGGGGAATGAACAATGGATTAAAGTAGACATTATTATCCTATTATAGACATTGCTATTTTAGCAATGGAAGAACTTTTATCATTGATATAAAGGCACTGGCCACCAGAGGTTCTGAGGGGAGGGAGGGGGAAGAATAGGTGCAATATGGAGGCATTTTTGGGACATTGGAATTGTCCTGCATGCCATTGCAACGATGGATACAGGCCACTTTATATTTTGCCATGATCTACAAAATTGTGCAGGATACAGTGTAAAGTATAATATAAACTATAGTCCATGGTTAGTAGCAATGCTTCAGTGTGTGTTCATCAATTTTAGCAAATGTACCACACTAAAAAGTTGTTGTTAATGTGGGAAAGTGTGGGAGGGGAGGGGGTATGGCATATGGACATCCCCTAAATTTTTTATGTAACATTTATGTAATCTAAAACTTCTTTGAAAATAAAAATTAAAAATTATAAAATACTTCCAGAGAAAAAAATGAATGATAAATAATGAGTATGTATTACTTATTGGCTAAAATATTTACCCATTCTCTCTCTCTTTCTCTCTCCCTCTCTCTCTCTCTCTCCCTCTCCCTCTCCCTCTCCCTCTCCCTCTCCCTCTCCCTCTCCCTCTCTCTCTCTCTCTCTCTCTCTCTCTCTCTCTCTCTCTCTCTCTCGTGCGCGCGCGCGCGCACACACACACACACACACACACACACACACACACTCTGACTTCTCATTGCACTGCTTTATAACTTTTCCTGAGCATGCTTACTGCTTGGAACTAAAATTATGTCATTTTTTAGAATGATGGGTCTTATGAAGACTTATCTGTCAAGTAACCAGCTGCGTTATGGCAGGTCATTCAGATTCTTTCTCCTCTCACTTTAATTTACTTTCAGGAGAGGGATAGCTGACAAGGTTTAAGCAAGCATGATAAAGACTAATTAAAGAGTTGTTCCCTAAATCTCTCTGAAATTAGAGGTTGATTCACTGAAATAATTCATCTTTCATAACCTGAAATAAGCAAAACTTTGAATCTTAGCAAGAAAATTGAAGAGCTATACGGATTACCCAATTCTTTGCTGTGGAATTGTGCAATTGAATTTAGAATATAATAGAATTTGTGTTTCTAATAAAACCAACTTAAAATAGCTTCACATCACAGAACTAAATTATACCATAACTCCCTATAATTAGTTTGGATAGTAATATTTTTAGTTCTTAATCATACCTTTTAGTGAAGAATTCTGAAGTCCTTAGAATAAAGTATATTGTTTTACATCCTTGGGGACAATTCTTGAGTGGGGAAGTTAAGAGAGGCAGTGACAAAATAGGTGATTTATAGAGGACTTTTAATTGTTGCATTGGTATTAGAGCTATCCTGTAATTGCTACATTTAAACCATTGCCAAATATTAGAGCTATGTTGTCACATCATCCCAGGGTTCAGAGACTGAAGAGGGAACACAACCAAAGACCTATAAACAAGGCAAAACTAGATGGTGAAACCACAGGGGAATCATTGGCTTGTATTCATTAGTGGTTCCAACTACTGTCCAGGATATTGCCATGATTCCTTTCTTTTTAATTAAAAAGCTGGAAAATGGAATTTGTAGAGGGCCAAAAAGAGTGAGTTATTAGAATGGTGAATGACCTACCCAATATTACTAGACTTGAGCAGGTGGATTTTGTACAAATTACCCAGTTGATTGCTTCAGCCTTCTGTTTCATTTTACATGCAGAGGTCTTGTTTGTGAATTTTTAAAAATGAAAACTTGGAAGTATGACATTATATAACTGCCCACACACATTCTGAAGCATGTTTAATGGCAGATCATATGAAAATGATTAAATATTTCATTTTCTGGAAACTTCATTAAAACTATTGATATAAACTGAGAAATACATGTAAATGTATATAGTGGGAAAAAAAAACCTTCTCTCAGATGATTTATTTTGTGTATCTACTCTTCCCCTTCTCAAGTCTAGTCAACATTTACAGATCAATTCTTTATTTTGTGCAAACACCATTATTGCTTTCTGTATTCTAGTCTCCAAATCTTTCTCCCCTTGATACCTACTATTTTCTAGATTGAGAAAGAGAAAGGCATTATTAGAATATCATTGAGGTTTGGTTGCCGAACTTTAGAAAACAGTGAGGTGATACGGAGATGGTGAGGTGGTTGGAATCTCTTCAGGGAGATATTTAGATGGAATCTTTGAGAATGTGATTCAAACCAAGGAAAAGAAAAATGGGACAGCTTTTTAAAAAAAATTCTGCTCAGATTAAATCTGAGGACAAGCTTGTGAAAAGCAGGTTGTTTACTTTGCAGTTAAAGGCCTGCATAGAACAATGGGATTTAAATCTTTTCAGCGGTGACATTTTCATCGACAACATTAAGAATTTATTGAAAACCTGAAGGGCACATGAGACCAAAGTAGGGAAAAGGGCAAGGAGATAGGTGTGGTGTGTTTTGAGGATCAGAACCAGCTTAGGGGGAGTGGGGTCAGGAATTCTCAGGAAAATGGTAATGATCAGTATAGATCTATGTGGGGAAAAAAAAGGTAGTGAAAATTAACCAGTCAGGCTTATTCCTATTGCCCTAAATGAGTTTTATCTTTCAAATATATTTGAACAATAGGTGGCCATGTTGAGAAGGGAGAAGCCCTAGCTAATAAGTGTCTTTAGAGTTTTCTGTTTTGTTGTCATTGAAAAGTTGAATTAAACCACAGACTCTGGGCAAAACATTTTAATATGATTAAAAGCATTCATTACATTTCCCTCCTAAATGCAGCTTCCCTAAAGCACAGAAAAATGTTAAAAATGCATTCACATTAAAGTCTGATTCTTTTTCTAAATTGGAAAACATGAAAGTGCATTAAATTTTTTTCCAGTGTACAATCATTAGAGTAATAAGGAATTTGCTGGTGATGAATGTCTACCGGGAACAGGACCCTACCTTATCTTTCAGTTTTCTTTGCATAAAAACAACATTTGGAGGTAACCTAATTATGGTAGCAATAGAAGGTTTATAGACAGTAAAACCCATGGACATTGAGGTTGACTTAACCTTGAGGTAATAATTCCACAGTCCCATATTTCATGAAAGGGAGAGAAAAAAAAATCACCTTTAAGCCTATGATTACTTAGACCTTGTCCATGAGTTATTGGTCTCACTCTCATCTTTGTATGTCCTTACTTCTTTTGTACCATTTCATTTCTTGGCAGCACCTTTGCCAGAAATCATTCAGGCAAAGAAAGGTAAGATATAAATTAGTCAATTTTTTTGTTAGGTGTTAAAAGTTCTGATTAAAGTTTTATTATGGGAAAAGGCTGAAGCCATGTGCTGAAATAAAAATTTGAGCTATTCCTAGACTATTCCTAGCTATTTCTAGCACTAATTACCATGATGCTCATTATCATTAATAAATATATTTAGAATATTATAACATGTGTTTATGTGGAGGGAAATTTGTTAACAAAATGGAGTAAGGCATGGTTGCTGCCCTAATTACAATCCAGCTAGGGAAAGATGTTTACTGTTGGATTTATAGATACTATTAATTAAGGTAATATCAGGTGTTAAGAGGCAAGCCTCTGAAGTTAGTGGATTTACACAATAGACATTTTTCTCTCATTTGTGTAACATCCAAAATACCTTCTGTGCTAGGTAGAATATTGACCCTAAAAAGATATCCACATCTGAATTCCTGGATCCTAAGATATGCTACCTTATATGCCAAAGGGACTGTTGTGAGTTGAATTATGTTACCCAAAAAGGTATGTTTGAATCCTCATCCCTGGTAACTGTGCATGTGAACTGACTTGAAAATAAGTTCTTTGCAGATGTAATCAAGTTAAGATGAGGACATACTGGATTAGGGTAGGCCCTCAAGCCAATGACTGGTGTCTTTATAAGAGAAGGTAGAGGAATATTTGGATATTAGGATACACTAGCATGGATACACAGAGGGGAGAAGGCCATGTGAAGAGGGAGGCAGATATTGGAGTGATGTAGCATAAGGCGAGGAACATCTAGGATTGTCAGCAACCACCAGAAGTGAGGAATAGACAAAGAGGGATTCTTCCTTAGAGCCTTCAGAGTCAGCATGGCTCTGGCTACACCTTGATCTCTGATTTCTAGCCACCAGAATTGTGAGAGAATAAATTTCTGTTGTTTTAAGCCACAAATTTCTGTTGTTTGTGACAATTTATTATGACACAAATACAGGGACTTTGCAGATGCTCTTTAATTAGGGACTTGAGATAGGAAAATTATCTGGGTGGGCCCAGTGTAATCACAAAGGTGCTTATAATGGAAGGAGGGAGGCAGGACAGACATGGGAAGTACGTGCTGACAGAAGCAGAAGTTGCATACTACTGGATTTGAAGATGGAGGAGGATGGACCCATGAGTCAAGGAAGGCAGGTGGCCTTTAGAAGGTGGAAAAGGCAAATAAATGGATTCTCCCCTAGAGCTTCCAGATGGAATACAGCTTTGCTGACCCATTTTAGGACTTCTGACCTCCAGAACTATAAGATAGTAATTTTGTCTTTTTATACCACTAAGTTTATGGTAATTTGTTTCAGCAGCAATAGGAAACTAATAAACCTTCTATGTGGTCATTTGGGACCCAGTGTTCTTTCATTTTCTAAGGCTCCATTGGAGGCTAAGTTCTTAGAGTCTGCTGCAATTAGCCCGTGGAGAAAGAGAAGGAAGGATGGAATGTGGGAGGTTTCTATGGCCAGGATGGTAAGTGGCAAACACAGTTTCTAGTCACATCCCATTGTTCTTACCCATATCAAGATGTCATACTGACCAAAATTTCCCTTTAGAATTTATGATCTCCTCATCAATCAGTCTAGCACTCTCCCCATCTCATTATAGGAAACCCCTGCTCATGCAGCTGCTCATACTAGAAACCTAGCAGTCATTTTTGTATCTTTTCCTTCCCTCACATTCCATGTCCAAACTGTTAGAGTCCTAATGATTCTACCTAACCTGAAATCTATCACTTTTCTCCATCTCTACTGCCTTCATCTTTACCCAGTCAGTCACATGGCTACATCCAGTATAGCAACTCATCCGGGAATAAAAAGAAACCTATTTGGTGAACAGGTAGCCTGTTTTTGCTATGGATGCCAAACTGAGTAATCATCTAATGGTCATTATTTCCACATAGCTATTTTCTGATATTGGATTTTTAATAACATTACATAGTTTTTCAAAGTACTCAGTATTAGTATAGGGTATTTTCCTCATTATTTAAGAAGCATTATAGGTCTATTTTAATCTCAAGCCCTTTGAGATTGAGGCAAAAAATAATGAATTAAAAGAATAAATATATGCACACTTCTAGCAGTAAAGTAACTTAATTGCTATGAGCCAGAAAGCCTGGGGTAGAATTGAGGTTTAAATTCAAATAATTAAGTTTATGCTCTTTATGAGAAATAGTTTTTCCTTAATTTCTCTGGCATCATTGATGAGCTGTGCTGGGCCAGGAGCATCAGCCTTACTTACTGTTTTCTTCAGTGTGGAGGAAGTTAATGCCATAAAGAATATAGGATGTGAGCCTTGAAAGATTGCTTTGTCATACTTCACCATATGGGTTTGATCTGAAGACCAGATGGTGCTACCTCATTTTTATTTTTCAAATATGCAATTTTTAAAATTCCTTAAAGAAGAAATAAAGACCATATTGATTCCAGAGAATGATAAAAATTGTTTTATTTTGCATAGGTTTGATTCATCTTCCTATCTCACAAAAGCCTTATTACAGCACATACATATGCTGCAAGAGTCTTTCTAATACTTTGTTTAAAATAGTTCTATATTTTCATGTCAGAAGGTAATACGTGTTCATACCAGGACATTTAGAAAATGTAGATAAGTAAAAATACCACCATGCAGAATTAGCAACTATTAACTATTTGGTGTATATCCTTCTATAAATATATTGATTCATCCTTCTCAAGAGTTCAATTTTTAAAATCTTACTTATCCCCAAGATGACACATTGAACAAAAATTTCCTTTAGATTTTATAATCTTATAAAAAAATATTTGTCCATCTCATCATGGACACTCTTGTCCAGACAGTTGCTCATGCTAGAAATCTGATAGTCTTTTTTTGATTATAAAAACCACCATTTTATTTTGCTCATAGACTCTGTGGGTCAAGACTTCAGGCAAGGTAAAGCAAGGATGATGTTCTCTCTGCTTCACGATACTGGGGTCCTCAGCTGAAAAACCTCAAACGTCTGGGGAGTGGGTGACTTGAGTGGCTAAAGCCTGTAATCCACTGGAGGCCACTTTGCTCACACATCTGATGCCTGGGCTAGAATGGCTTGAAGTCTGGGCTCACTGGTACTGTTGACCAGAGTGTCTCTTCTTGGCCTTTCCACTGGCTTGGGTTTCTCCCAGCATGGCATTTGGATTCCAAGAGGGAGTATCCTAAGAGTAAGCAATTGGCGAGTGAACATTCGTAGAGAATCAGTTGGAAGCTGCATGGCCTTTTTGGAGTTTGCCTCAGAAGTCATAAAGCATCACTCCTGCCATGTTCTGTTGCTTACGGTGTGCTATAAAGCCAGTCCAATTTCAAGGGAGGGGATTAGACTCCTCCTGCTGGTGTGGGAGGGGCAAGATCACATTGCCAAGAGCATGTGGGATGGAAGATATTGTTGCTGCCATTTTTGGAAAATGCAATCTGCCACAACTCCCCAAACCATTTCTTCAGTCTCTCCTTGATGGTCTTTTCCTCCTCAACATGTGAACAAATTAAGTCTTTTCTTCCTCCAAAAAAGAAAAACTAAAAACAAAAACAAAAAACCCTCTTGGACTCCATGCTAACCTGCAGCAACAGTCACCTTCCTTGCCTTCCTTGCCAAGTCAGACTTTTTGGAAAAAAATGGTATCTGGTAGTCATTTTTGGTTCCTCCCTTTCCCTGTATCTCCCATATCCAATTTCTGTTGCTGAGTCTTATTTATTCTACCTAATCTTAAATCAATCCACTTTTCTTCATCTCTACTGCCACTACCTGCTTACTGGCCTGTGCACATATTTCTTTCTACTTCCCTTTCCCCATAGCTCTACCCCTTGCTCTATCAAGGCATCTTTCTTGTTCATCATTACCATCCCAATAACTGCTTGCCCTTTAGATTTTCATGTTTTGGTATCATTTCTTACTGGGAACCTTTTACGAAAAACCCACCCAGACTGGGACTGGTGTGCCTTCTTTATGCTCTCTTAGCCCCATATACTTATCTCTGTTATACAACTTATCACCAAGTATATCATCTTTACTTGTCTGTATTTCCCACTGTGTTTCTAGTGCCTATCCCCCAGCAGGTAATTGATACAGATGGTTGGATGGATGAATAAGCAACAGTAGGAAATTAAGTTGAATGGGTAAATGAGACCAGTTTACATAAGGCCTTAAATATGAGAAGAATTTGGCCTCTGAGAGCCCTATTGATTTTTGGTAAAGGAGTCAGGTAGAATCATGTGATTTTAGAACTGGTAGCATTATGGAAGACAAATTGAAAAGAAGTGACATAAACCAAAGAGTCCTGCTAGGAGACTGTTGCTCTGATCTAAGGGTGAAATAATGAGAACACTGACTCTGTGTTATTAATGGGAATGGGAAGGAAGGTATGAATATGGGGACTTTCAAATGAAGAAGCATGGGGACCTGGTCACTCTGTGTTAAAGAATATGAATAGAGCTGGCAGAAGTCTATCCAAAATGGTTCAGGGAAGCAATTCTGAAAGAAGATGTGAAAGGCTGGTAAGATGTTTTAAGGAAGAAAGGTGGAAGATCACTATGTTAACCTCCATTTCCCCCATCACTTGCTCTTTAGCAATGGTGCCATTTAGTTGAACCCTTTCTGAATCTGGTTACCTGCATTCTTTTCTTAGAGGGAGGACCTCTAACTGCTCCTCTGGGGAAACTCATTTAACAGTGTATCTATTCTTCAAAGGGCTGATAGTCAGTGTTTTAGTTTGCATTTTAACATGGACTAGTTGCAATAGTAATATAAAGAACAGCACATACCACAATCTGTCATCCCAAAGTTGGAAAACAGAGCCAGGAGGTTAATTCTTGGTGTTTGCAAATACTGAAGCAGCACTCCAGAAACAACATATGTACTTTTATATAGGTTATGCAATGGATCATAACTATAAACTGCCATGATAATAATGCGATTAACAATAATATATTTGAATAAAAAGGAAAAGATATATCAATATAGAACCACAATTAATGAGCAAGGATTTAAGACTGCTTACTATAATCAAGTTATCGTGGTGGGGGAGAGAGGAAGTATGCAAAGGAGTATAAAGAAGAGTCTCAGCTCTCAGAGAACTTGTAATTTGGACGGGGAAATAAGCTATAGACTCATGGAAATGTAAATAAAAATACAAGAGCAACTAATGTAATGTATAAGGATACAATTACTTAAGGCTCTGGACATTAGGTAAGAGGTCAATTCAAAGAGAATTAAGCAAAACAGGGGACTTTATTATAAGGAGATTGGAGCATTCCATAAAAGCAGGAATGCATCAGAGCCTCTGGAAAGGAGCTGGGAAGACTAGAAAGCTACCACCTGTTTTCCTAGTCCCCACCCCACCTCACCCCTTCGTACCACAAACCCATTTTCTGAGGTACTCCAGAATCCCCAGGTTTGCATGTTGCTGACTGACTACTTCTTTCAAATTTTCAGTCACAGAATTCTGATTATTGGCTAAGCATCTATCCTTACTCCAACAAACCTTGATTTGCACAATCATGTAATACAAAAATAGCTGTCAGAGCTCAGAAAGGCCATTTTCAGAGAAGGCACCCATTATAGTGCAAATATTTTGTTCAGGGTTTTCCATTATTGTGCTACCAGTAGGCCTGGCTGAACCACTCAAGTTCCAAATGGGTAACAGTTTCCTGGGTTGTGAAGGTAATGAGGACTTGTCATAACAACCCATGAGATGGTCAGAATTTCTATTAGATACTGTAGAGATTTTTCTTTTGAATGGATGTTTGCATATATATTAATCACAGCTATGCTTGGTTGGAATGTCACTCTACCATCTGTCATATGAGCTAATAGTCACTCCTGTCTTTCCAGACTTTCAAAGTTTCCTTTCAGAGAAAAGAGACTTTGGAGATAATGCAGGGTTATATCTTTGTTAATAAATTAGTTTTATTAAATATAAAAGAGACAAATTCAGCACTGAAGAAAGGCCTATAAATATGTAGGAGAGCTCTTGAATTTCATTGCTTGTATGTGGTTCTCTTCCCAAATTTAAAATTATTTGCATTCTCCCTTGTATTTAATCTATTTAAATGTTCTGAGCTTGATAGGAAAATATTTGAAAACTGTGGTTCTTCTAAAATGTCTTCTTATTGTAAGAGTTCCATGAGAGAAAGTAACAAATGCAAGTATAGCATAGAGAGGATATGTAATTACACACTGCAGTTCAAATGGCTTCAGCTGAACTCTGTCAGAAGATCTTCTATGCCTTTTAAAACTTTTATGTCTTTGATATAATTTGTTTTACAAATCAATTTTATTGATGCATATTAATAAAGCATATAATTCATCCAAAATGCACAATCAGTGGTATATCACATATTTGTGCATTCATCACTTCAATCATTATTAAAGCATTTTCATTATTTCAATAATAGTAAAAATAATAAAAAAAAACAGACAAAGAAATTTTTACCTCTCAAACTCTCTCTGTTTCCCCTGCTGTACATAGCTGCTATTTCTGGCTATTCTTGCACAATTGTTTATTTATTTATTAAGCAGTTTTTTGAGATATATTCACATACCATACAATTTATCTAAAGTGTAATCAATGGCTTTTAGTATAATCACAATGTTATGCATTCGTCATCACAAAAAATTTTAGAATTATTTCATTACTCCAAAAAGAAAAACTCCACACTCCTTAGCATTCCTTCCCTAGCCCTGCATAACCACTAATCAAATTTCATCTTTATAAATTGATTTATATTTAAATTTTATATAAATGGAATCATACAATATGTTACACAATATATTTAGTTCATTGTAACACAATTATACAGTATTTGTCCTTTTGTGTCTGGCTTGTTTCACTCAACATAATGTCCTCCAGTTTCATCCATATTGTCATATGCTTTATGATTTCATTTCTTCTTCCACTTGCATAATATTCCATCGGGTGAATACAACACAGTTTGTTTATGCATTCATCAGTTGATGAACAACTGGGTTTTTCCAACTTTTGGCAATCGTGAATAATGCTGCTGTGAACATAGGTGTGCAGATGTCTATTCATGTCACTGCTCTCAGTTCTTCTGGGTATATACCCAGTAGTGCTATTGCAGGGTCACATGGCAAGTCTTTATTCAACTTCTTTAGGAACTGCCAAACAGTCCTCCATAGTGGCTGTACCATTCTGCTTTCCCAACAACTGTGAATAAGTGTTCCTATCACTTCACATCCTCTCCAACACTTGCAGTTCTCTGTCTTTTTAATAGTGGCCATTCTAATAGGTGTGAAATGATATCCCATTGAAGTTTTGATTTGCATTTCCCTAATCATTAGTGATGAACATTTTTTCATGTGTTTTTTTGCCATTTGTATTTCTTCTTTGGACAAATGTCTATCCAAGTGTTTTGCCCATTTTTTTGCCAACTCAATGGGAGAAAATATTTGGAAATCACATGTCCAATAAGGGTTTAATATCCAGGATATGTAAAGAGGTGTTACAATTCAACAATAAAAAGACAAACGACCTGAATGATATAATTTTTGATTTGTTCAACTTTGCTTTTATGAAGGATTCCTTTACTGATACTATGTTAGTTCCTTAAGCTTTTGGTTAGTTTATTACTTTACTGGAGACAGCCACACTTTTCATCAATAGAACTTGTGAGAAACACTGAATATGGCTTTTTGTAGGGCACGTAGGCTACAGTGATTCTTTAGTATTAGGTTAAAAAATGGAAAGACACAGGGGAAATTAAAAAGAGAAAATAATCATAATCTAACATATAATTAAAAAAAAAACTCAAAGTATTTGTTAGTAGGGAATTTTATTCATAAATAAAGATGGCTTTTATGTCTCTATGTTCAGAAAGAAAGTCAAGCTACTCTTTTCTCATTTTTAATTGAAATTTTAAATTAGTGAAAAGCTACTAACTATAAGGCTTGACTATAATTGGGGCATGTAATATGAAAGGCATTTTGTATCATTAAAGTCAAGGATGGAGATTATATATACACAACTTATTTTTTTTCTAATAAAATGCTCATCCATTCATTTATTCATTTACTCATTCTTTTGGTAGTTCCAGATGCTTCCATGGAAGTTCTAGATGCTTATTGATCTTATCCTAGGAAAATGAAAGAAGTGGGATTACACTGAGATTTTTAAGGTAAGGGCGCATTTCTTCTCCACGGTGGCTGTCAGGTGAATGAAGCTGATGGATCCTGACCTTGACTCAGCTATAAAAGTAAGACCTCAGTGTTTTACTGCCTCAATGGCAGGAAGTTATCTCTTTTCAATGGGCTAGTGTGTATGTAAGTGGCTTGGTGTGTGTCTTGCTCCGCTTCTTAGATCCATGGGGTGACTCAAAGGAGCGGGAGGAGCAATTGAACTCTCACTCAGTGTGGAAATAAATGCCCAGTGTCTTTCTGGAGTCCCTGGGCTGCTCACTGATGACATCTTCCTTCATTCACCATGTGATAAACTTTAAGAATCCAGCAGTGGCTGAATACATGTATATCAAATAAGCTGGATGTGCGTCGATTTAGGGCACTTACGTGGTAGGTTTAACCCAAAAAACTACCTAGAACAGATGTAATGGGTAACATAGAAGGCTGTGGAAAGTCTTCTAAGTCTTAGAAATTCAGTTTAGTTGTCTAGATTTTGGAGTTTCAATCTCACTCTGTCACTAACTTGTCTTGCTTAATTCATGCAATATCCTTGCTTCACTTGAGTACTTTGTAAAACCAGTTAAATCTATTTAATTCTTAAAAGATTTGTAAAATATCTGTGCTTGAATTATAATTCAGATCATGTATGAATTCATACTTTGTGCATGGCATTTTATTAAATTCTCTGAGGACCAAAAAGATGTTTATTATAAGGTATGGTCCTTTTCCTGAACATGATTGTTATCTAATAGTGAAATTGAGATGTATAAAAATACAATAATAGCCAGCAGAATGTGAGAAAGGTCATATAAAAGGTTGTGAAACATCACAGGAGGAAGGCATTACTTTTGATTTACAAAAAGTAATAAGAGTAGGTGGGTTGTTGTGAGGCTCAGAAGGTGCTTAATAGTGGAGTAGTATTTGAATTGGACTTTTAAGAATGGGCAAGAATTGGACTGGTTAATCTGGGATGGGATTATTAGTCTCTACAGCCTTTTTCTCCTTTTCTTTGCCTATGCCAATTTTGGTTTGCTGAGATGGTGCTGTTTTAGCTCAAGTTACTCCCTTGGGAACTTGGGACCTATGTTTGATAAGTATTGTGCAATGATCACCCAGACTATCTCAGGAGGGTCACAGATGTGGAAAATTACAGACTGCTAGACAATTCCAGCATAACTATAAGAGCTCAGCAAACTGATAGCAGATAGCCACAGGATATCTTTTTCTTAGTGTTAAACTGAGAAGAAAACTTTGTATATTCAACAGGACTTTTTTTTTTTTTTTTAATAGGAATTCCCGGGACTGCTTTCTTTTAAAAATCAGGCATAAGATGTTCCCACCACTTTTCTGATTAGATGTGGGTAATATAAACCTGGGCCTATCCCCTTGTCAAGTTACTGCTGCCTGCTGTATAAAAACTCACTTTACCCCAGAGGTAATCAAACACCCTGAGCACACAGCTGAGGAGGACAGAAGGCTATGGGGTTCCTTTTCTCTCAGTGTGTTTTTATGGACTATGTCCCTAGCCGAATGTAAGCTCTTGAGAGCACGGACTGTTGGAGTGAATTAAAAATAAAAAAGAATTTACAAGTATTTTGTTAAGGATTTTAGCATCTAGGTTCATTAGAGAAATTGGTCTGTAATTTTCCTTTCTTGTGGTATCTTTATTTGGTTTTGGGTTTAGGGTAATGTTGGCATCATAGAATGAGTTAGGTAGTATTCCTTCTACTTCTATTTTTTGGAAGAGCTTAAGTAGAATTGGTGTTATATTTTAGGTAATCTAAGCACCTCTTAAAATATATGTATATATATATATAAAAAATAACATTTTTGTAAGCAAATACACATATATGCATATATATTTATATATCATTTTACAAATGTTTGTATGTATTGTGAGAATTTTGATTTTTACCCATAATAAAAAAAAAAAAAAAAAATAAAAATAAAAATAAAAAAGAGGTCTCACGGATCTCTGCCATGAGAGCTCTTAGACACTCAAGCTCACAACTGTTGGAATGACCAGTCCATGCCAAGAGAGAACAATCCTGCCACTAGGAAATCATATGGCTGTTTGAGAACCTTCACCAAAATCAGGAATGACTTCCTCCTCTGGACTTGGCCTGCTTTTATGCTTCAAAATCAATGAAGCATGAAGTGTCAGGACTTCAAGAGACCAGTCAAAGGGACTCTAAAAAAAGTGTAAATAGTTTCAAAAGATAAAATTTGAGGTATATGGTAAATAATGGCATTTTAAAATAAAACTGTTATATTACTCTTTTACATATATCATATGGAATCTAGGTGTAATGGTTTGAAGCTGTATATACCCCAGAAAAACATGCTCTTAAATCTAATCCGTTCCTGTGGGTGTGACCCCATTGTAAGGAGGACATTTTGAGGAAGTTACTTCAGTTAAGAAGGTGTGGCCCACCTTAATCAGCTTGGGTCTGTTACTGAAGTCCTTTATCAGTGGAGTGAAATTCAGACAGCTAGAGAAAAAGGCCATAGGAAACAAGAGACTGCACAGTGATGGAAACTGGAAGAAAAGGGTGAGACCAGGAGACACTGCCATGGGCCTTGGCATGTGACAGAGGAACCAAGGTTTGCTGGCAGCCAGCCCCAGAAGGTCACAGTCTTCAGAGAGAAAGCATTGCCTTTATCGTGCCTTGATTTGGACTTTTTCCCAGCCTCAATCCGTGAGTGAATAAATTCCCATTGTTTAACCCAACCCATTTCATGGTATTTGCTTAAGCAGCCTAGGAAACTAAAACATTAGGTATCATGGCAGTTTGGTACCTAGCAATAGCCGTTAAAAATACATGGGAGCAATGGAAGAAATTGTATCATTGATGTGGAGACAGTGGCCACTGGAGGTGCTGAAGTCAGGGAGAGAGAAAAAGAAGTGTAATATGAGGGCATTTTCAGGACTTGGAATTGACCTGGATGACACTGTGGTGACAGATACAAGCCATTATATATCCTGCCATAGCCTACAGAATTGAATGGGAGAGAGCATAAACTACAATGTAAACTATAGTCCATGTTTAGTGGCAATGCCCCAAAATATGTCTGTCAATTGCAATGAATGTATCACACTAATGAAAGAAGTTGTTAATGTGGGGAAAAGTGGGAGGTCTGGGGAGTGGGGCATATGGGAATCCCTTATATTTGTTTATGTAACAATTTATGTAATCTAAGTATCTTTTAAAAATAAAAAAAATATATATTAAAAAAAAACAAAAAAAACCCAACATCAACTATGAAAAAACAACAACAACAAAATATATATATTTGGGAGGAGATGTGGCTCAAGCACCTGTTCAGTTCCTGTACCTCCTGAAAAAACACTAACAAGCGAAACATATGGGAAAACCAACTTGGGGAAGCTGTTGCGGCTCAGTGATTGAGTGCTTGGGGTTGAGTGCCGGCTTTCCACATGCAAGGTCCTGGGTTCAATCTCTGGCCCCTGGTACCTCAAAAAAAATTATATATATATAGTGAACAAGATCTTCTTTAACAATTAGAAATTTTACTTCATTCTTCTTTTTTCCTTAAATTTTATTTGCAGTCTACTTCCCCAAAAGAATATATTTTTTATGCATGAAACCTCTCATTTGATCACCCTTTTATACTTTGGGCAGTTGTGTGGGACAGAGTGCAAACTATAATGTAAACTATAATCCACAGGTAGTGGCAATGCTCCAATATGTGTTCATCAATTGTAACAAATGTACTACACTAATGAAGGATGTTGTTAAGGTGGGAATATGTGAGAAGGGGAGGGAGTGGGGCATATGGGAATCCCCTATATTTTTTATGTAACATTTATGTAATCTAAAGTTTCTTTAAAATAAATAAAGTAATTAATTTAAAAAATAAATCTATACATTTTAATTAAAATAATTCAAAAATCGTAAGATTCTATATGCTAAAATTTTCATACTTGACTGTGTTGTTAGTCAGCAAACATCATTAAGGTATTATATATTACACAAAGAGTTAATTTTTATTGGAATTGCACTTCTTAATGGATGGTTAAGAATTTGTTCACATATGAATATTACTTATTGCTGTAACAGGTTCCTCATCCTTGGCAATGTTGACATTTTGAGCTGAATACTTGTTCTGAGGGACTGTCCTGTACACTGTAAGAAATTTACCAGCATCTTTGGCCTCTACCTGCTAGATGCCAGCACTACCCTCAGTTGTGACAACCAAATATGTCTTCAGACATTGCCAAATGTCATCTGGGAGGCAATATCTCCCCTGGTTGAGAACCATTCACTAGATTGAAACAGGATGCAGTTTAGGAGCAGATGCCAGTTCTATACAAACTGAAGGCATTTTCAAATAATGATACAATTGACAAGAAAATTTATAATCAGTCCATTGCTCTTTAAAGATTTCAAGCTGAAATTGTTTCCCATTCACCTAAACCAACCCATTAACCTGAGTAACGTAATGTTGGATCAATTTACTTAAGGTAATTTACTTAAGGTCTTTATTCCACATGGACCTCCCATGTGAAAGGGAGGCACCCAGTGGCTTGAGCTACCTCCTCTCCCTGCTTGTTGTGTCTCTCATTGTGTTCCCTTGTTGTGTTTTCTTGTTGCATCAGCTTGTTGCGTCAGCTTGCTGCTCCAGCCCATCGCGTCAGTTTGCTGTCTTGCTTGTCTTCTTTAGGAAACACCAGGAACTGAACCTGGGACTTCCCATGTGGTAGGTGAGTGCCCAACTGCTTGAGCCACATCTGCTTCCCAAAACTAATTCTTATAAATGGAAAAATTTACAGATTTTAGTTCAAAGACAACTTCTCAGTATCCCTTCATTTAATGCATGGATTTGACTTGTCACAGATTTGTCCTGTGAAATGAAGACCCACTCTTTTGTGTACTTGGTTCCTTTTGTGCTGTCTTCAGGCTTTCCTGCCAGGCTGTTTGATGAGCAGACAGTGTCAGTAGACTTCTCTGTCAGGCTTTATTTAACAATTGTCTTATATTTTAGAAATTTTACTGTGATTTTAGAAAGTCTAGTGAAAAATGTTTCTCTCCTTTAGGAAGCCACAGACTTAGCAGGAGCCTGAGTTATAAAATGGAGAAGTCAAATGTGAGCTGGGAGAGATAATGAGCAGGTGAATTTGGAGCTGTTCAAGAGTGGCTCCTTCTGGATCTCAGTCTTGAGTTGACACAGGCATAGAATGCAGAGGGCCAAGAACAGTATCAAGTCTGTCTTACTCTGGGATGAATTTAAAAGGAGCATCTTGTCCTAGAGGAGCTGTCAATTTAGAAAAGGGAGTAGTAGGGTTTTAAGAAAGCAATTCATACCTTTAATTTGAGAGGCAAATGAGAACAGGTAAGAGATGGTATGCTGGTTAATTTCATGTGTCACCTTGGCTGGGTTATGGTGTTCAGTTGTTTGGTTAAATATTAGCCTAGATATTGTTGTGAAAGTATTTTGTAGATGTGATTAGCATCTGCATCAGTTGACTTTAAGTAAAGGAGCTTACACTTGATAATGAGGGTGGAACTCATCTAGTCAGTTGAAGGCTTTAAGGGCAAAGAACTGAGGTTTCCAGAAAAAGAAGAAATTCTGCCTCAAGACTACCACATCTACTCTTGTCTGAGTTTCCAGACTGCCAGCCTCCACTACAGATTTCCAACTCAAGGCTGCAACAGCCACTCTTGGCAGAATTTCCAGTCTGCTGCCTTACCTGCGGATGTCAGACTAGGCTGCCCCCACAACTGAGTCAGTTCCTTAAATTAATCTCTCTCTCTCTCCATATGTATATTGGTTCTGTTTTTCTGGAGAACCAAGATTGATACAAATGGTAAACTAAGCAATTGGGAATTGTTCAGCAACTCAGTTGGGTAAAAAAAGATACTAAACTGCTTTTACGGAAGAAGTTTTCAATTTTTTTTCAGCTGCAAAACCCTTTCTTCCAAGTTAAATCTTACATGGCTTTCCACATCCTCTCAGCCCTCTTCATATATGAAATAGGTAAAAGTAGGGCTGCTGCAGTGAGAAGTAGATGCCCGGACCAAGCCTCATCTGATTGTCTTCCCCACTATGGACCCTGGGGTAACCTTTTGGAACTTGAGGATTCCATGGATCACAGTTTGAAAACCACTATTTTAATTTATAATGGAAAAGAAACGTTTAACCTAGAGAAACCTAATAATAACCTACACCTTGGTGTTGGCTTTTCTTTTAAATTTTCTTCAATATGGGGATCTACAGCCTTTGTGTAGAAACTTTATATTAATCTATGTGTATGATTATTAGAATAAGAAATAATGTATTATATATAAATGAGTTATGTATTATAAACTTGCTTCTTCTGGTTATCTGTATCTAAGGAAATCTTGCCATTTCTTTTAAAGCAGGTACATATGGATCATTGCTGGCAAACATACAAATTTTAGAAATAGTGTATTGGAACACTTCGTCTTTTAGATTCTTGCAACATCTAATACATCTTTTTATCCACCCACCCCTCAGCACAATACCTAGCATATTATGCACATGCCATAAATGTTCTCTGAAGTAAGTTTTCAAAATGAGTTTCTGAAGGGATTAATTAATATTTTAAATCTGTGGCATAATCAGTTAAAGGGAGGTAATATTTGTGTCTTATCGCAGCATCATGCAATTTTCTCTCTTTCCCACCCTGGGAATTTTGTATATGTTGGGAAACTTAGTTGTTCATTTAAACTGATTGTTTTGTAGTACAATGGGCAGAGAAAGAGGCGGCATCATGAGAGAAGCCATAGAAAGAAGGAATATGGTTTGTAAGGTGAGAGATCTCCCCCTTTTTTACTAGTGGGTATTGCTAGCAACACACACGCACACAACAATTCCCTACCCTCTCTAGAGTTTCATATCCGAGGGATTGGATGCTGTCTTGGCAAAAGTCAAGGAGGGGATGAATTAGATGATCTAATAAAGTCACATAAGTCTATAAATGTATGTAATTGGATCTAGAGGCTTTGTAATAAATTTTATAATATTTAAAAGTGTGTGTCCTCAATTATGTCTTTTAATAACAATGGGCATTTTTTAAAGTAACATTTAATGTAAAACCTCTGGAGAAAGTCTCTATGTAAATAAAAAGATTGAATTTTCTATTTTAATTCTTTTCCTGTGGAATATTTTGGACCAAAGTTCAAAAAAGTTCTAATCTTTTTTAAGTTACCAGTTAATACAGACAATTTTTATGAATAATTTTTATTCACAAAATTATTGTGAATTTTAGGAAAATTGCTACTTGAACTCTATTCTTTTTGTCATCATTTCAGATGGATTTCAAGAAGGTAAGTAGTGGATCTTTTGCTAATTCCTTTTCTTAATAGAAGGAAAAAATTCTGATTAAATAATGTCAGCTACATTAATTGTAGAAAATGAAGCAGTTTATGGATATTTCAGGATGCTTTTTAATACAAACAGAAAACCCAACTTAAAGGGGCTTAAGCAAGAGAAGAATTGGATTTCAGGATTGGTTTGATCTAGGACTGGTTTGATAACTGGTAATATATGTAAAGATCTGGTTTTGTTCCTGTCTCTTCATGTGGCATTGATTCTTTCTTTTCCAATGATCAAATACAAGTCCTGAGCATCCTTCTCCCTGGGTTGACTTAGGTAACATGCCAAGAGAATGCTGTGTGGTAACTTGTTTAGGCCTGAGTTAAATATTCATCCCTGAATCAATAACTGTGGCAGGTATTGGACTTTTGTTGATTGGCTTAAAACAATTAGAGTTTAGGCCTGACTACTGCTTCCTCACTACTGAAGCAGGAAATGGAATTAGTATCTCCTTACCTATATGACTAGAAATTAGGGATTCTGTTAAGAGGAGAAAAGGGGCTTGAATATTGCAGCAGTAATTAACATTGTACTCTACTGGGAATAAGTATTCATGTTAACTATTATTTGGAAATAATGATTCTTATTTTTGCCTATAAGTATAATTCCTATTGAGTCATTTTTGAAGATTAAGGCTTAGTATTATAAAGAAGGTAATTCTAGTGCAGGTTGAGTTACCTGATTTGTTACAAATACTCATGTAATTTAAGATACATAGAATATAAGTACATAGCTATTTAGTACATTTGGAGTAGTGTATTTCCTGAGGGTTCTCTCAGGAAACAGAATCAACAGGAGATATCTGTCAATAATATGAGATTTTATAAGAGTCTCTCACGCGACTGTGGGGATGCACAAGTCCAGGTTCCACAGGCAGGTTGCAAACCAGGGGCTCCGATGAAAGTCAAATGAAAGGTCCTTGATGAGTTTCTGGGAGAAGTTGGCTGTCCAAAGACGAGCTGGGAAATTCTCTCTGAATGTTGAAATCACTTCCCCTTTTAAGGCATTCAACTGATTGGATAAAAGCATCACCCATTGTTGATGCAATCTCCCTGATTGATGCAGATGTAATCAGCCATCCATGCAGTAAACTCATTGGTGATTGAAGTCCATAAATGCTCTTGTATTACAATTAGCCCAGTGCTTGCTGGACCAAACACCTGGACACAATTACCTGGCCGAGTTGGCACATTAGCCTAACCATCACAGTCCACCCCTTGTTAACTTGGCAACCATACACTTACCCTAAACCATACTTAGTCTCTAAGAGAAAACAATAACAAACAAGCATACATATATATTTCCGCCTAACAATGTTCAACTCCCCTGTGTACAACTGGAAATGCATTAATTCCCCACAGAATAGGGTGCAAGTCCTTGGGTAATAGTCACTCTTAAATTTGACATCCTTAAATATTATGACGTGAAATTAATACAACTTTTCATACGATAGGGGAAAAGTTTGGGGAAGAAAATGAAGAAATTCGTTTTGTGTACATATACAATCATACTCATAATGAAACAAGGAAGAAGGGTTCATGACAATTACAGTCCTCGTTTCTGTAACTGGTCATGTCGTCGAAGTTCATATTTATCACTACCTTCTTCCACTACCCATTCCATGTTCCCATTACCTTTAGCAAGCACTTCAGTTGGCTGTGGTTCTTTGCCTGGTAGGTGACCCAAACTTTCATTCTCGAAGATTCTGTGCTATTGTTAGTCCTGCTGGGATTGGTTTGTTGCAATTTTCCATTGACTTTAATCACAGGGCATGGTAGTACTAGGAGATGCCCTAGAGGATCTCCTGCATTCCAGGCAAACTCTTCTTTACCCCCATTATGTAGATGTAGTCCTATTTCCCCTTGATAGTCAGGATCAATCACTTCAGCCAGTACAGTAATTCCTTTCTTTGCCTGTTGATTCACAGGTAAGAGGAGCCCAAAGTGACCAGGTGGCAGTCTTAACTTCCAGTTCAATGGAATCATTGTTGTGTTCCCTGGTGGCAGCGTTCCTCCATTTGGGATTTAAACCTGTAGACCAGCAGAGCTTAAGGTTGCAGGGACAGGAAGCAAAAATTTTCCTAGTGGGTCACTAGGGGTAATAATGAGTGGTGCTACTCCCATTTCCATCCCTTGTTTCCTGGACCCATGTATCCTGGTTATTGGAGAAACAGCACCATAGAGAGGATGCTGATTTAGAGCCTGCAGAGGCTCCTGGAGAACATTGCCCCAGCCCTGCAAGGTATTGCCACCTAGTTGGCACCATAACTGAGTCTTCAAAGGGCCATTCCACTGTTCTATTAATCCAGCTGCTTCAGGGTGATGGGGAACATGGTAAGACCAGTGAATTCCATGGGCATGTGCGCATTCCCGCACATCATTTGCTGTGAAATGGGTTCCTTGATCAGAAGCAATGCTGTGTGGAATGCCATGGTAGTAGATAAGACATTCGGTAACTCCACGGATGGTAGTTTTGGAAGATGCATTGCGTGCTGGAAATGCAAACCCATATCCAGAATATGTGCCTATTCCAGTTAAAACAAATTGCTGCCCCTTCCATGGTGGAAGTGGCCCAATGTAGTCAACTTGCCACCAGGTAGCAGGCTGGTCACCTTGAGAAATGGTGCCATATCGGGGGCTGAGTGTGGGTCTCTACTTCTGGCAGATTGGGCACTCAGCAGTGGCTGTAGCCAAGTCAACCTTGGTGAGGGGAAGTCCATGTTGCTGAGCCCATGCCTAACCTCCATCCCTACCTCCATGGCCACTTTGTTCATAAGCCCATTGGGCAATGACAGGAGTGGCTGGGGAAAGAGGCTGAGCATTAGCCACAGAGTGGGTCATCTTATCCACTTGATTATTAAACTCTTCCTCTGCTGAAGTCACCCTCTGGTGAGCATTCACATGGGACACAAATATGTTCACATGTTTTGCCCACTCAGAAAGGTCTATCCACATACCTCTTCCCCAGACCTCCTTGTCACCAATTTTCCAATCATGTTCCTTCCAAGTCCCTGACCATCCAGCTAAACCATTGGCAACAGCCCATGAATCAGTGTACAAATACACCTCTGGCCAGTTCTTCTTCCAATCAGAATGAACAACTAGGTGCACTGCTCAAAGTTCTGTCCACTGGGAGGATTTGCCCTCACCACTATCCTTCAAGGATGTCCCAGAAAAGGGCTGCAGTGCCGCAGCTCTCCACTTCCGGGTGGTACCTGCATATCATGCAGAACCATCTGTAAACCAGGCCCGAGTTTTCTCATCCTAAGTCAACTGATTTTAAGGGATTCCCCAAGAGGCCAAAGCTTGGGCTGGGAAAGAGAAGGTAACACGGCAGGAGTGGTGACCATGGGCATTTGGGCTACTTCCTCACATAACTTACTTGTGCCTTCAGGACCGTCGAACCCTATCTTGTATATACCACTTCCACTTTATTATGGAGTGCTGCTGTTCACGCCCAACTTTATGGTTTGGTGGGTCAGACAATACCCAGCTCATGATAGGCAACTCAGGTCTCATGGTAACTTGATGGCCCATGGTTAAGCGTTCAGTCTCTACTAAGGCCTAGTAGCAAGCAGAGGCTGCTTCTCAAAAGGGGAGTAGTTATCTGCAGAGGATGGCAAGGCTTTGCTCCAAAATCCTAAGGGTCTGCATTGTGATTCCCCTATAGGGGCCTGCCAAAGGCTCCAGTCAGCATCTCTATTTGCCACTGAAACTTCCAGTACCATTGGATCTGCTGGATCATATGGTCCAAGTGGTAGTGCAGCTTGCACAGCAGCCTGGACCTGTTGCAGGGCTTCCTCTTGTTCCAGTCCCCAATCAAAACTAGCAGCTTTTCTGGTCATTTGGTAAATGGGCCAGAGTAGCACAGACAAATGAGGAATGTGTTGTCTCCAAAATCCAAAGAGGCCAACTAAGCATTGTGCCTCTTTTTTGGTCATAGGAGGGGCCAGGTGCAACAGCTTATGCTTTACTTTAGAAGGGATATCTCGACAGACCCCACACCACTGGGCAGCTAGAAATTTCACTTAGATGGAAGGACCCTGTATTTTTGCTGGATTTATCTCCCATCCTCTCTCACTCAAATGCCTTTTTAGACCAATAAATCTAGAGTCTTTGCTACTTCTTGCTCAGTAGGTCCTATCAACATGATATCATCAATATAATGGGCCAGTGATCAAAATCCCTGCAGGCAATATTATGACATAGGGCTGGAAAGTTGATATATCCCTGAGGCAGGACAGTGAAGGTATACTGCTGACCTTGCCAGCTGAAAGCAAACTGTTTCTGGTGGTCCTTACTAATGGCAATTGAGAAAAAAGCATTTGCCAGATCAACAGCTGCATACCAGGTACCAGGGGAAGAGTTGATTTGCTCAAGCAATGATACCACATCTGGGACAGCAGCTGCAATTGGAGTCACCACTTGATTAAGTCTACGATAATCTACTGTCATCCTCCAAGATCCATCTGTTCTCTGCACAGGCCAAATAGGAGAGTTGAATGGGGATGTGGTGGGAATCACCATCTCTGCATCCTTCAAATCCTTGATGGTGGCACTATTCTCTGCAATCTCTCCAGGAATCCGGTATTTCCTTTGATTTACTATTTTGCTAGGCAGGGGCAGTTCTAGAGGCTTCCACTTGGCCCTTCCAACCATAATAACCCTCACTCCATAAGTCAGGGATACAATGTGGGGATTCTGTCAGTTACTGAGTATATCTATTCCAATTATGCATCTGAAACTGGGGAAATAACCACAGAATGGGTCCGGGGACCCACTGGACCCACTGTGAGGGGGACCTGAGCTAAAACTCCACTAATCACCTGACCTCCATAAGCCCCTACTCTGACTGGTGGACCACAGTGATGTTTTGGGTCTCCTGGAATTAATGTGACTTCTGAGTCAGTGTCTAATAATCCCTGAAACATCGGATCATTTCCTTTTCCCCAATGCACAGTTACTCTGGCAAAAAGCCGTAGGTCTTCTAGGTCTGTAAACTGTCTCAAGTCTGGGAATTGATTAAGGGAGTGTGATTCTCTACATCTGTAATTTGAGTTAGGGTTTTGTTCACTTGACCTAGAACTCTTCTGCTTATACAGATCCAGAAGAAATTTAGTAGACTGCCTATGTATTTCACTTCTAGGTACCCCATGATCGATTAGCCAATGCCATAACTCCATGCGACTCAGACTATTCTGTGTGCTGCTTTGAATCTAGCTTTCATTGCGCTAGCCTTGCCCACCTTGCCTTTGGCAATTAACTGCCAATACTTGACTTTTACCTGACAGAGATCCGATCATCCCCAAAATGTTTAAGGATTTCAATTCCATTACAGCCCTCCCTACAGTAATATCTGGATTGCAGAGAAGAGCAACCACAGGGTGTTAGTCAGGGTTCTCTTGGGAAACAGAATCAACAGGAGATATCTGTCAATAACATGAGATTTTATAAGAGTTTTTCACGTGACCATGGGGATGCACAAGTCCAGGTTCCTCAGGCAGGCTGCAAACCAGGGGCTCCAATGAAAGTCCAATGAGTTTCTGGGAGAAGTTGGCTGTCCTTGATGAGTTTCTGGGAGAAGTTGGCTGTCCAAAGAGGAGCCGGGAAATTCTCTCTGAATGTTGAAATCACCTCCCCTTTTAAGGCATTCAACTGATTAGATAAAAGCGTCACCCATTGCTGATGCAACCTCCCTGATTGATGCAGATGTAATCAGCCATCCACGCAGTAAACTCATTGGTGATTGAAGTCCATAAATGCTCTTGTATTACAATTAGCCCAGTGCTTGCTGGACCAAACACCTGGACACAATTACCTGGCCGAGTTTACACATTAGCCTAGCCTTCACAGAGTATGTTTGGAATATCCTTTAAAATAATAGATGACCTTCTTATGCAATAAAAATTCTAAATCTATTTAAAAGTGAAATTCAAGTAACATGCTGAGACTACTATATTTCTATTATATTTCTGATTGATGTTTGTGTCTTTCTATTTTTTCTTGCAATTTATTAAAATTTTTGTGCCAATTACATTTAATAGATTTGGAACATTGTCTTCTAATCCTCTTGGATTTTTTTCCCTGTCTACTGAAAGTCCATGTTTTAATATTTTAAAGGTTAAGAGATTTTGCTAATGTGCAACTTTGTGGTTTTGTGCATTCCTCAGAAATTTTAATTCACCAAATATGATGATCTTGTTTGCCAGCCCATAGTTCTTTTAAAATATGAGATATCTAAAATATACTGCTGGTTGCATACCTTAACCTGTATGTTCTATTGTATTAGTCAGCCAAAGGGGTGCTGATGCAAAGTACCAGAAATCTGTGGCTTCTATAAAGGGTATTTATTTGGAGTAAAAGCTGACAGTTACAAGGCCCTAAAGAGTCCAACTCAAGGCTGCTTTCTCACCAAAGTCAGTTGTCAAGTGTTGAAGCAAGATGGCAGGCGATCTCTGCCTGGTCTCTCCTTTATTCTTCCTCTTAAGGCTTCACGGGTCCAGCTAATTCCTCTCTCAACTGTAGGCTGACATAGGGTTTCTCTCTCAGGGTTTCCTATATGAGTCTGGCATAGGGCTCGTTTCTTTCCATGACTTACCAGCTGCTCAGAAGCTCTGTTCTCTTCAGCTGCAAACTATCAGGTTTCAGCTGCAAACTATCAGGTTTCAGCTATCCCTGGGGCTTTAGCTGTTTCGGCCTTCTCTTTTCTGTCACATGACAAAGTTCTCTCCTTTGGCATCTCTGGAGCTCTCCCCATTTCTTCTTCTTGAATGAGTGTCCATTTATATCATCCCACCAATGGGGTGGGGATTCAATCTGAGTCATGCCCTACTGATATGGTCAAATCAAAGACCTAATCTTAACATAATTTAATCAAAGACATGTCAGCTGAAACTAATGCAGTCAAAGGGTATCACACCCAGAGGAATAGATTCGTTTATAAACATAATCTTTTTATTTGGGATTCATAAATAATCTCAAACTGCCACATCTATCTTAAACTCAACATGTCTGAAATTGAACTTAATATCTCCTCTTCTGTTTCTTGCTAAAATTTCATTGAAGAACCTGAAGAACCAGAGAACCTGAGAGTTGTCTTGGACTCCTTCTTCTTCCTCATCCCTCACAGTTTGTGATTAGTTCATATATTCTACTCTCCTGTTGATTCACTTCTTTTCATCCCACCACTATTGCTTTTGTTCATACCCTTTCCCTGTGTTCTCTAGACTTTGGGAAAAGTCTCCTAACTAAAAGCATGGGAAAAATGCAATTGGTGTGACCTATGGACTGTGATTAACAGCAATACTGTAATATTCTTACATCAATGCTAAAGATGTACTGTGTTGCTAATGGGGGCGGGTATGGGAAAAGTGTGCCAAATGTAAGCTATAGACCATAGTTAGTGGTAATAGTCTGATGATATTATCTCATAATCTGCAACAAATACTCCACCACAGTGTGGTGTGTTGGTGAAGGGGTGTTGTGTGGGAATTCTACACATGTGCATGATTGTTTTGTAAGTTCACAACTTCTGTAATAAAAATATACTAAAAAATTGTGTATTGGTGGAGGGGATAGTATGGGAATTCCATATGTATATGATTGTTTTAAATTTCACAAATTTTCTAATAAAAATATATTTAACAAGTTAAATATATAAATATATATATATCCACTAAAAAATTAATAAAAGGGTAGGTTGGAGGAAAAAATACAACATATGTAAGATATGGACTATAGTTAATAGTAATATTTTGATGATATTCTTTCATAATTTGTAACAAATATTTCACAACAATGCAAGGTGTTGGTGTTGAGGTGGTCAACGGGACCCCTGTATGATGTTATGAATGTTTGTTTTGTAAGGTCACAAGTTTTACTATACACTTATTGTTTATGTATGTTCATGGATGATTGATATACTTCAATAAAATTTTTAATTTTTAATTTTTTTTATTGTGGGTAAAAATAAAAATTTTCACAATACACACCAATATTTGTAAAATGATATATAAATATGTATGCATATAGGTATATTTGCTTACATAAATGTTATTTTTTTATATATATTTTAAAAGATGCTTAGATTACACAAATGCCACACAAAAACCACAGGGATTCCCATGTTCCCCACCTCCCACATCTCCCACAACATCCCACATAAACATCTTTCATTAGTGTGGCACATCACCTGCAGTGGATATACACATCCTGGGGCTTTGCCACTAAGCATAGACCATAGTTCACATCGTAGACCACACTCTCTCCCACACAGTTCTGCATGGTATATGCTGATGTAAAATGGTCTATATCCATTGCCACAACGTCACTCAGGGCAAACCCCAAGTCCTGAAAAAGCCCCTGTATTATAACTGCCATTCCCCTCCCTGCCCCGAAAGCATCTAGTGGCCACTGGCTCCACTTCATTGTTATAATTTCTTCCATTGCTTGAATCACAATATGTCTACAACAGAATACCAGTAAGTCTGCTGTAGTCCATAGCTCTTCCCCCAATCTTGAGGCGATTGGGATGGTCATGTCCACTCCACCTCCAAGTGAGAGTGGGCTTATATCCCATGGATACGGTGGATGGGATTATCCTGCCTGCAGCTGCAGGCTCTCTCATTCCCTGGGATGGCCATTGTCCATTATTGTCTCCTCACTAGGTGACATGGATGAGTCCATTGAGCTGTAGAGTAGGAGTTGCAGCTCAACCGAGATTCCAGGCACAGCTGGCACATAGGCAGGCCAGAGGCTCCAGTCCCTGGAAATACACCTACAAACTCCACATATGTTTGAATAGAAGGGACTGATGGACCATGTGCAGGGAGGACTTATTTGAGTCCAACTCTGTCACTCTCAGGAGCATAGTTTCCAAAGTAGAGCCCACTGATAAGGCATCAATCTCTGGAACTATCCCCCTTTTATATAGGACCTGGGTTTCTTCAGAGCCCTCAGGAGCCCCTCTGTGTGGGATGATATCCACTTTGGTGTTCTATGAGATCCTACTGAGGTGCGCGTAAGCGTTACCTCTGGGATGACCTCCTGACTCTCTTTGAAGTCTCTTAGCCACGTGAACTCATTTGTCTTTACCCTTTTCCCCTTTTATTCAAGGTCTTTTTCCAGTCATGTTGCCAATTGGCACTTGGTATTAATCCCTTGTTGCCAGGAAGGCTCATCCCCGGGAGTCATGTCCCATGTTGGGGGGAAGGTAATGCATTCATATGCTGAGTTTGGCTTAGAGAGAGGCCACATTTGAGCAACAAGGAGGCTCTCAGGTGGCAACCCCGAGGCACCCCATACAGTAGGCCAAGTTTCAATTACAAGAGCAAAGACTCATAAGGGTAGTCATCAATAACAAGAACTCATCAGTGGGCCATCCTCTTTTGCCAGACACTGCCCCTGCACTCAGGGGACTGTTGCTGCTCCCTTGGAGAATGTGGCAGAGCTCTCCAGGATGGGACTTCAGTATTCCCTCATTTATTGAGTGATTGTCTACCCACCGTGACCATGCCCCATCCCTTGATCATTTGGACAATTTTGTATATCTTTCATGTATATTCAGATGAACTTACTCCCATGAATCCCCCATCCCAGACACCCCCCACCAATGATCCTCTGCAGCCCCCATTGTAACCCTTCTGTGATCTAAACCTTCCTTGAAGATGAAGCCCATATAATAGCCAAATACAATTAATAGGAAAATGAAATAATAATGATAAGCTTAAATGCAAGAGTTAAAATACAAGGAAACTCAGGAAAAAAAAAAACAACTAAAAATAAAATATAATTAACGGATTGGGACATTCATAAAAAATCTCCTAACTAGTCTCCTTGTTTCCAGCCTGACATCTGTTCAACACAACTTCCACATGCTTGTGAAAATACTTTTATAGAAATACAAAATTTATCATGTTATTCTCTTGCTTGAACTTTCAGTGGTTCCCTATTGCCCTCAGGACAAAGTCATCCTTAAAACAAGGTCTACAAGATCTTCCTTGCCCTGTACTCCTTTTACCTTAAGCTTAAGCCAGGTAGAAATTTTTATGGCTTCCCAATCCTACCAGACTATTTCATATTTCTGTGCCTTTGCTCATGCTGTTTTCACTACTTGGGATGTTCTTTTCCCAACAGTGCACTTATTAAATACCCACTCATCTTTCAAGAGAGAAAAGTATGTCATAATGTTTGACAGCTTATATTTTGGAGACAGATGGATCTAGAGTTGAGCCCTGGACCCCCAATCACTATCTATATAGCTTTGGACAATTCATATAAACTTCCTGAATCTCCGTTTTCTTATCTGTAAACTGAAAATACTATCTATTTAAAGTGATTGTTGTGAGGATTAAATAAAATGAGCTAAGGAATTTATACTTAATACAATGCTTGACACATTATAATTATTCAATAAATAGTGGCTTCAATGACTCAGTTAAACTTTATCAAAACTTTTTTGAACTCCACTCCCATTTCCCCAATTGGAATAGCCCACCTGTGTCAATTATTAAGTTGTTTTCTCCCTAGCCTCCAAACCCATCATCCTTTACACTGTAGTGCGGGGGAAGGGACTCCGTAAAACACATTTCTGCTTGGTCAGAAGTCTCTAAGTTGGGCTCTGCCAACAGGGGGCGCCAGAGAGACTACACAGCTGGAGGAGGGAGAGGGACTTGCTCCTTTCTCTGGGCTTCCTGCAGCCTTCCTAATTTTGTCAGCGTCACCCCAGCCTTGACTTTCCTGGCAGTGGCAATTGAATCTAATAGCAGCTGTTGATTCCAGTCTGCAGTTTTTCTAACTCTGGCACAATCAATCTCATACAGCTCCCTCCAAGACACCAACATCAAGTGAGCAGCACCCCCTCCTCAGAGGTCTAGGTCTCCAACACCCAGGCCCCTCCTCCAGACTTCTAAATTTTAATAATCCCAAACTCTTCCCTTGTTTCCTTCACCCTATGAGTGGCAGTGGTTTCTTGCAATTGATATCTCTGTAATACCTTAGAGTTAGCTCTTTGCCTTTTCAGTTAGTCAATTTTTACTTAACAATGATCTGTATTAAATTCTCTGTGTGGTTTCTATGCTGTAATTGGACCCTGACAGATACTGAGTCCTATTCCTACCTTTATTTCCCTAAAGTGATTTGTTTTTTATAAAAAGTTTAGATAAAGTTTGATATAGCTGCCTACTGACTATCTCTCCCCAGCTCCCCATACTCAGTATTTCCCAAGCTGTACTCAGCATCTTAGCTTATTGCTGCACCTGCAATTTCTCCTTTCTCTACAATGGTCAGTGGCAACAATATGTGCTTTGTACAAAGCAAATACACAGTGCTCTGAACCTGAACTTTATAGCAGTTGAGCCAATGTGAACAAATGAAAATTATCAACAACTTGATACTTAAAGTTGCTGTAATAGCTGAGAACATTTTTGGATCTGAGATGTATTAACATTATTTATTTTAAAATCTGGATCTATAATAGAATAATAATAAGTCTACTTTAGTCCATTTTTCATTCTCCAATCTTGAGGATTTTGGGATGGTGATGCCCACTCTGCTTCTAATTGAGAGGGAGTTTAGATCCCATGGGGTATCTTGCTTGCAGTTGCAGACACTCTCTTTTCCTTCGGATGGGCATTGTCCATTGTCATCTCCTTGTTGGCTGTCCTGGGTGAGCCTAATGAACTGGAAAATAGGTGTTGCAACTCTACTGAAATTCAGGGCACAACTGGCACAAGAATGGATCAAAGATTTAAGTCTCTGGGACATATATTTATCAAGTATAGTGCTAATTATTGGTTCAGATAAAAGGGGCAGAAGAGCCATGTGTAGAGAACCTATAAATGATTCTAACTTTGTTACAATGGAGAGCATAAATTCCAAAGTAATGCCCACTGACAGGGTGCTGAATTCCTGAGCTGTCTGTCCTGCTTATAGTTTCTGGATGTCTCTAGAGCCCTCAGAATCCCTGTTATTTGAGGCACTGTTTACTGTGGCAGTCAATGTGATCCTGCTGAGATGTGCATAAGCATAACCTCTGGAATGACCTCCAGGCTCACTTTGAAATCTCTTAGCCATAAAAATTTATTAGTACTTACCATTTCCCCCTTTTGGTCAAGGTCTTTTTCCAGATGCATTACTAATTGGCATTTGGTAATAATTCCTCAGTATCAGGGAGGCTCATCCCTGGGAGTCATGTCCCATGCTGGGGGGAAGGTAGTGCATTTATATGCTGAGTTTGGCTTAGGAGAGGCCACATTTGAGTAACAAGGAGGCTTTCAGGAGGTAACTCTTAGTCAGTGTATAATACTAGGCTAAGTTTCAATTTCACAAGAAAAAATTCATGAGTACAATCATCAATATCAAGGGCCTGGCATAACGGTCTGTCTTCCTTCACTAGGCACTGCCCTTGCACTCAGAGGATGCTTGCTGTCTTATTAGAGAACACAATAGACTCCCCAGGATGGGAATTCAATATACTTTCAGTTATTGTGTGTTGGAGGTAGCCAGAAAAATGTAAAGCTAAAATGGCCGACCGACAACAAATAACAGCCTGATCCTATATTTAGCCTTTAAAGAAGCAGCTCACCCTGTTCCCGCGCCCGTGAAACCTTCCCGCCTTCGACAGATAACAAACCCTCCCTAACAACCAACTGTGCCCAATCCCCGCCTAACACGTACTCCCTCCTCTTCCACGCCCTGCCTCTTACTCCACCCCTTACCTAGCTTATAAAAGGCTGTGCACTTCCTCAATAAAGGACCCCCCCTGCATACTCACCTCGTCTCCGCAATAATTCTTTCCCTTGCCGCCAAGGCCCCCGGGAACACCGACTACCTCCCAGCGCTCCCCCCTCATCCTGCCCGACAACAACTGGCGCCCAACGTGGGGCTCGATCGTCTGCCGCTGGCCGGTAACCTCCGCGAACGGGTAAGGACTACGTCTGCCTTGTTTCATAACTTGGCAGGCCCCTATTCCCTTCGGTACCTCTCTCTCTCTGACTCGGCTTCTTTGCCCCCGGGGTACCCCCTCCCTCTCCCTCCTTATGAGCTTTAGCCACTTTGTCCCCTGGTTCCCTTTCTTCTTCCTCCTTCCATTTATCTTGCTCTTTTCTCTTAGCATCCTCTACCATTTCTGTCCCCAACTCTCTTCTTCCCTTATTCCACCGATTGTTCTCTGCTTCTTCCTCCTCTCTCTCGTTATTCTTTGTGTTCTGATCTTGTCCCTGAACCATGGGAGCCTCTTTCTCTTCTCGTCAAGCCCCTCAGGTTAGGGCTCTCACCAGCCTTCTCGCATGCCACCAGTGCAAGGTCTCAGCAAAGCAACTTCAAAATTACTGGGACCTCCTTCTCCCCTTCAACCCCTGGCTTCTCACATCTAATCTTTGGGATCCTGATACCTACCGCTTGCTCGTCGATAGAGTAACTTCTGCCATGGAGCATGAGAATAAATGCTTCCCCCCCGGCCTCGTTCCTACGCTTATTACCATTCGCTTCTGCCTACTCTGCGCTAAGCCTCTAGAGATCTCCCTTTCAGAGCCCTCCTCTTCTGAGGAGGACTGTGAGAATTCTAACGCTCTAGTCTTCCAGCTTAACAACCTTTTGGAAGACTCTGATACTGCTTCCAAACCCCTAACAAAAACCGCTAACAACTGCGCTCAAAATGGCGCACTTCCGCCTTCTTCACCGCCTGAAAAGCGGAACCTTCTATATCCGGAACTCCCCTCCTCTGCTGAGGGCGGAGTTATACTCCCCCCTGGCCCCGCCAGTCACCCAGTCACCACACCACTTCCTGCCAAACCTCCTGACCCCCTGCTCCCCCACTTGCTCTGTCACACCCCCCGCCCCTTTCTCTCCCCAGCAGCCTTGGCACCTCTGCCCCCGCCGCTCCCTATCCGCTTTCAATCTTGGCTCTCAATGCCAACACCATGATTTCCCCAGAGGCTGCTGTGGCTGTCCTGCAACAGCCCCCACCGTCTTCCCTGCACCCGCAACAATGTTACAACTGTCGCTCAGGTTACTCCGGCAACGTTCCTCTGCCATTTGGTCGTGCTCCTCTCCCTGATTGTTTCTGCCCCGCTCCCTCGCTTTTCCCTATCAACCTCGCACCCAACCCTCAGCGTCCTCTTCCGTGGTACCCCTACAACCCCTCAGAGCTCAAGCGCCTCCACGAGGTGGTCAAGGAGGACGGTTTGGGGAGTCCCTTTGCGCAGCAGCTCCTCACTGACATCTCACTTAACCTTAACCTTCCTTATGATCGGCAAGCGGTCGCACGGGCCATTCTCACCCCAGGCCAGTACATCAACTGGCGCGCCCATTTTCAGGACCAGGCAGAACAGCAACAAAGGGCCAACCAGGCACAGGGAATTAACTACCCTCTAGACGCTTTTACAGGCAGCGGAGGCTATGCCAACCCAGCGTCCTATACTGGGGCTAACGCCCTCTTCTGGGACCAACTCCGGGGCGTCGCCATGCGCGCCTTTGGTAATTGCTCTGCCATTAAAACAGATACCTTTACCAAGCTCATGCAAAACAAGGATGAGGACTTCTCCTCCTTTGTCTCTAGAGTCCAAGAAGCCTGTGCTCTTAAAGTCAGTAATGAGCAGGCCCAGATGGCCCTAGCCCGAGAACTTATTCTAGAGGGTGCTAATGCAGTCTGTAGACAAGCCATCGCCTCCAAAAGACAGGGTACTATCCATGACTGGATCCTAGCCTGTAAAGACCTCGACCAAATGTCCCATACTCTGGCCACTAGTCTCGCCTCTTCCTTAGTCTTGGCTGCAGGACCATGTTTTCACTGTGGAAAAGAGGGACACTTTGCCCGTGAATGCCCTTACCCTAGCAAAGGCCTTATACTTCCTGGCAAACCATCAGCGCCCAAGAGGCCATCCAGGCCCAAAATGCAAAAAGGGATATCACTGGGCAAAAGACTGCCGCTCTACATCCGATATGAATGGCAAGCCTTTAAACTCCGCAGGGGGCAAGTCTCAGCCCCGCTCCCAAGAGACCCGGCCTCCAAGGCCATAAAATGGACCATTCCTGTCCTCCGAAATCACCCCACCTTAACATTAAAGATCAAAGACGAATGGTATACAGGAGTTCTCGATACTGGGGCAGAGGTGTCCTGTTTTCCGGAATCCTATGCCCATATAACTCCTACTGAACAGGGTCCGGCCATTGATGGCGCCACTGCAAAAGGAGCTTCTCTCCAGTCCACCCTTCTTGTCCCGTGGCAGGACGAGGAGGGACACTCTGGTGTTTTTTGGCCTCTCTTCGTCCCCCATCTTACCACCATCCTATGGGGCAGAGACATATTAGAGCAAATGGGAGCAACCCTCTCCTCTGGCAGCAGTGATAACCCTGCCGCCTGCCCTATCTCCCTTGTTCAAGTCACTGGCCCACCTCCAAGGCGTTCCCCCCAAGCATACAGGCCGTTGCTCGATTAACTCCACCTACGCCCATTCCTCTTATCTGGGACACAGAGGAACCTGTCTGGGTTGAGCAATGGCACCTACCGTCCCATAAATTAACAGCTTTACATGAATTAGTAAAAGAACAGTTACAACTTGGGCACATAGAAAAAAGTTACAGCCCTTGGAACTCCCCTGTTTTTGTAATTCAAAAAAGGGGTAAAAATACCTTCCGTCTTCTCCATGACTTGAGAGCAATAAATGCCCACATCAAACCCATGGGTTCACCCCAGCCAGGCCTCCCTCATCCATCCGCAGTGCCCTTGGATTACTCCCTGGTCGTACTGGATATAAAAGATTGCTTCTTCTCCATTCCCTTGCATGTCACAGACAAGGAAAAATTCGCGTTCTCAGTCCCCCAAATTAACCACCAAGGGGCCAATGAACGCTATCAGTGGAAAGTACTCCCACAAGGCATGAAAAACAGCCCTGCTATTTGCCAGATCTATGTCAACTTCGCAATTCAGCCTCTCAGACACAGGTTCTTTGTCCTTCATTATATGGATGATGTTCTCCTAGCCCATGAAAATGCTCAAACTCTATCAGAGGGCTTTCAGGAATTAATTCACAACCTCAAACTTATTGGGCTAACAGTTAATCCAGATAAGGTGCAACACCATGCTCCTTTTACATTTCTGGGCTACAAAATAACTGAACAAATTCAGCCCATTCCTTTACAAATCCACTGCCCTAATAAAATGACCTTGACGGAGCTGCAAACCTTATGCGGACAGATTAATTGGATGAGGCCCGCTCTCCCTATTACCACAGCGGAGCTACAGCCCCTCTTCAAACTACTAGAAACCAAAGGTAGCATAGCTGCGGTGGCCACTAGAATTATAAAAATCACCCCTGCAGCAAAGGCAGTTGTTAATAAAGTCTCTCAACAAATAAATGGGGTAGCAAACAAGCAATATGTCCCTACAAAGCCCACACAAGCCCTAGTTCTTTTAATTAAGGGAACCCCCACAGGAGCTTTGTGGCAAGAAGGACCTTTGCTGTGGTCACATCTAGCTAAATCCCGCAATTCCAAAATATTTCCTTTAGTATCTGCGGTTGTTCAGCTAGCGCAAACCTTAGTGTGCCTTACTGTCCAAATATATGGAACAGAGCCCGATACCATCATTTGGCCCTTTTCCAAAAGCCAGACCGATTTACTTGCCCAATCTAACGCAGATTTCCAAATACTTATTACAAGTTACACAGGACAGGTAGACAACTACTACCCTAATCACAAGATCTTGCAAGGACTCACAACTGCACATTGCGTCATCACACCACTCCTTCCCTTCCTCCACACCGTTGCCTAATGCCCGCGTTATCTTCACTGATGCCTCAAAAAAGGGCTATGGATTTGTCTCCTTCTCTATTGATTCAAATATCCCTCATGTCCGCACGCTCAAACTCAGTAGCTCTGTCCAGAGAGGAGAAGTTAAAGCCATCATTATCGCCCTTTCTATATACCCTAATGAACCCATCAATATTTTCTCTGACAGTGCAATGCCTGTCAGGTCTGCAAAGTAATAGCATTCAGTACATTCTTTCCATCAGACTCGGCCCTTGATTGCAGCTTGACACGTCTACAACAACTAACTGAACGACGTGTACGGCCATGGTTTATCACTCACATCCGCAGTCACACTGGCCTATTCGGCCCACTTGCAGAAGGCAACGCGTTAATTGATTTGGCAGTCTCCACACTAACGCTTGCTGTACACAACCAAGACCTAATCACCCAGGCACGGAGTCTACACTCCAGATTCCATTTCTCAGCATCCAGTCTAAAACATTTATTTCCGGACCTGACAGCAGACCTCTGCAAACATCTAGTGCGCAGCTGTCGACGCTGTGCCCCCTTTTTACCTCTTGGGCCCTTACAACCCCAGGGTGTCAACCCTAGAGGTTTAAAACCCAACTCGTGCTGGCAAATGGACGTTACTCATGTCCCATCCTTTGGTCGACAGAAATATGTACATGTTGTTAAAGACACTTACTCCAGCCTAGTCAGCACTGTTGCCCTCCCTGGTGAGCGCACACATCACTGCATCCAAGCCCTAAGGCGGGCTATCCTCCTTATGGGAGTGCCCTGGGATCTTAAAACTGACAATGGGCCTGCTTACCATAGTTCTTCATTTCAGGCCTTTCTCAAACTTTACAATATCACACACCATTTTGTCATCCCCTACAATCCACAAGGACAAGCCATCATAGAAAAAACTAACCATCACTTAAAGACCTTAATACTTAAAGAGAGGGAAGAACACCCCCACCACACACAGGAAGAGATCCTTACTACAGTTCTAGTGAAACTCAATTTACTCACATTCGACAAAAATGGACTGTCCCCCATGCATAAACACTGGTGTGCGTCCTCACTCTCCACCCCACTACCACTGGTATATTGGAAAGATCCTGAAGCCAACAAATGGCAAGGACCTCACCCCCTCCTGTGCCAAGGTAGAGGTTTTGCTTGTGTTTTCCCAGACGATGCTCCCCAACCCATCTGGATCCCGGGACGAAACATCCGA
Source organism: Tolypeutes matacus (assembly GCA_026826555.1). Classification (NCBI taxonomy): domain Eukaryota; kingdom Metazoa; phylum Chordata; class Mammalia; order Cingulata; family Chlamyphoridae; genus Tolypeutes; species Tolypeutes matacus. The sequence continues at coordinate 756,903 of JAKSZT010054564.1, forward strand.
CCCGCCACCGCAGACCAAGCACCTAACGAGAAGGGAACGCCAACAGCTGAGGCACCTAACCTGCCAGATGACGCGTGTTATACCGAACAACCCAACTCCTCAAGTACTCCTCAATCTCTATCGCAGAGTCCGCGCACATACTCCCCTTCAGCCTAACCAACCCATCAACCTGGTAGTCCTAATAATCCTCTTTCTTTCCGCGGCCACAACACCTGTCCTCTCTAACTCGGCTCACCAACCCTTCAATTGGACAGTCAAGGTCATGGCCAATGATAAAATCCTGCAATACAATGTCACTGCCCAAGCCCCGTCCTTTGAAGTGCATATTTGTAGCCTTATAGGCTATTCTTACCAAAAGGACTACAAGCCATCGTACTGTCATCGTCATAATAATTATTTACTCGGCCCTACCGGCCACATGATCTCTGGTTTTTACATCTGCCCTTCCTCCGCCACAGGCTGCCGCGACACCACACACTTCTATTGCCCCTCTTGGGGCTGCAAAACCATGGCTTACGGCTGGAGCGCTGCTCCAAATCGGGACTCCTACCTTACCTTCAAAACTGCAAATAGCACCCGATGGGATATAATTGTCCTCACTGTTAAAGACCCTTCCAAAACTGCCTGGCTAGAGGGCCGTACATACGGCCTTCGGCTATGCATGGAAAGCTATGATTACAGCGGCCTTTTCATAATACAAAAGAGGGCCACCACCCCCGCTGTTCCAATTTCCGTTGGCCCCAACCCAGTCCTCAACCCTCCCTCTATTCTTGCACTCCCTAACAATCAGTCTTCTAACTCCAGCGCCGCCCCTCTTACCCCACTACCCCCGTTACGAATCTACAACCCGCTTCTGTCCTTAGTTAACGCCTCCTTCTCCACTCTTAATTCCTCCTATCCCAACCTTACCGCTAGCTGTTGGCTGTGCCTCTCCTCCTTAATGCCTTACTACGAGGCTATAGCCACTAACGCCTCCTATCAATCTTCCTCAGAAAACAATCCTCCGTCTTGCAACTGGAACCAAACTCAAATAACAGTCCAGTCTGTCTCTCAGAGCGGGCTCTGTATCACTAAAATCGGAGGCACTGTTATTCCCTCCATGAAAACCCTCTGCAACCATACAACTACCCCTAACACGACCGCAAGATTTCTCTTACCCAACAATAACACACAATGGATCTGTTCCTCCACAGGCCTTACCCCATGCCTTAATGTTCGTACCCTCAACTCCACCAACGACACCTGTGTGCTTGCTGTTCTGCTCCCCCGCATTATCTACCATACCAATAACCAATTTTTTGATTCCTGGCAGCGTCATCTCCTACCAACCTACATACAAAAAAGGGAACCTATCACCGTCATTACAATTGCCACACTTTTAGGTCTTGCAGGAGCCGGCACCGGAATTGCAGCCCTAACCTTACACAATAATGCCCTTTCCTCTCTCAGGTCAGCCGTCGATGAAGATATCGCCCATCTTGAAACAGCCATTAACCACCTACAAAAATCTCTTACATCCCTCTCCGAAGTAGTCCTTCAAAACCGCAGAGGGCTAGACCTCCTCTTTCTCAAAGAAGGAGGCCTCTGTGCTGCCCTGGGTGAAGAATGCTGTTTCTATGCTAATCACTCGGGCCTCATCCATGACAATTTAGCCCAAGTAAGAGCCAGGCTAGAAAAACGTAAAAAGGAGAGAGAAGCCCAGGGGGGAGGTCTCTCCTGGGGATTCCAAGGATTCCTCCCCTACATTCTCCCTATTTTAGGCCCCCTAATCATTCTCCTCGTTGCACTGGCAGTCGGACCATGGGCCATCAAAAGGATCGTCCAACTCGCAAAAGATCAAGCTAATGCCATTTTCACCTCATTTGTACAGGTCCACTACCAGCGGCTCGCCACCGCCGAGGAACCCCCCCACACCCGTTCCTCCCGCAGCACCCTCCCCTCGTCCTCCCGGCCCACCTCCGCCCATTCTCCCCACAGGAGTTCTGCGCCGTCTGCTACCTCGGCTCCTCCAGCTGCCCTCGCCCTCAAGCAAATCCAGCTCTAAACACCCGCCCACAACGCCGTCCACTCCTGCTTCCTCCAGTCCGAGACCTCGCCTCCAAAACTTCGTTCGCCCTAAGCCCCACCGCTATAGCCGCGGCTCTCCAAAACTAAGCAGCCACTCACCTGTTCCATCACCCTTAGTCCGGGCTCCTTTCCAAAGCTACTAACTCATAATAAGGTAAGGCAGGCTAAAGTCTGGCCAACAAACATAGCTGCGTTGTTTCTGCCCTCCATAAATAACAACATCCTCCAACCCTCCCCGCCTTTGAGCAGCTGAGTGCGAAACAAAACACTGCAGGAGACAGTTAAAAGTGAGTACAGCCTAACTGTTCTCTGAGAAGCACGCCTCATTAGCACAAGGGCTCGTTCTAACTGAGCAGAATGCTCAATAAAACATTGGGCTGGCTAGCCAATGACGGACAACTGGACTGACCCATCAATCAATCTAAGACAGGGACATGGCCTTCTGCTGCCATGTTTCCCAATGACGGGTAAGACTGATCGGGTACAGCCCCGACCTAAGACAGGCACAGACCCTCCTTCGCAAATAGCACATTTGCAGATACGAGCACCCTTCCACAATGAGGCCTCTACTTCCCTCAGCTAGCTATACAATATAAGGCTCAAATAAAACAAAAAGGAGGAGATGTTGGAGGCAGCCAGAAAAATGTAAAGCTAAAATGGCCGACCGACAACAAATAACAGCCTGATCCTATATTTAGCCTTTAAAGAAGCAGCTCACCCTGTTCCCGCGCCCGCGAAACCTTCCCGCCTTTGACAGATAACAAACCCTCCCTAACAACCAACTGTGCCCAATCCCCGCCTAACACGTACTCCCTCCTCTTCCACACCCTGCCTCTTACTCCACCCCTTATCTAGCTTATAAAAGGCTGTGCACTTCCTCAATAAAGGACCCCCCCTGCATACTCACCTTGTCTCCGCAATAATTCTTTCCCTCGCTGCCAAGGTCCCCGGGAACGCCGACTACCTCCCGGCGCTCCCCCCTCATCCTGCCCGACAACAATTGTGTGGCTTTCCACCCACTGAGACAATGCCCCATGAGCACTTGAACATATTCATATACCTTGTGGTTTTGGTTTGCATTTCCCTGATGGCCAATTAGGTTGTGCATCTTTTCATGTGCTTTCTGGCCATTTGTATATTTTCTTTGGAGAGATGTCTGTTCAAGTCTTTTGCTCATTTTTTAATTGGGCCATTTGACTTTTTGTTGTTAATGGGAAGAATTTTCAAAAATATAACCTGGATATTAATCCTTTATTGGATATGTGGTTTACAAATATTTTCTCCCTTTGTATAGTTTGTCTGTTTACTTTCATAGTATGACAGTTTGAAGCTGGGTAGACCCCAGAAAATCATGTCCTTAGAGCTAATCCATTTGTGTGGGTATAAGCCTATTTTAAGTTGGACCTTTGATTAGATTACTTCAGTTAAGGCCCTTTAATTAGCTTACTTCAATAGGGCATGGCCTAGGGTGGGTCTTAATCCTCTTCCTGGAGTCCTTTATAAACGGGATGAATACGTAGAGAAAAAAGACACAGGAGCTCAAAGAGACACCGACAGAAGATGAGAGAGAAAGCCACAGAAAGAGCATTCAGAAGCTAACTGACAGAACAGAGCCTGGAGGAGAAAGCAGACACCGGATGATACTGCCAGGTGTCTTTCTATGTGTCAGAGGAGTCCGGGATCACTGGCAGTCAGTTTTCGGGGAAATAGCATCACCTGATGCCTTGCTTTGGACATTTTCGTGGTCTCAGAACTGGAAGCTTTTAAGCTATTAATTCCCCATTGTAAAAGCTAACCCATTTCTGGTATCTTGCTTTTGGCAATTTTTAGCAAATTAAAACACATGATAAAGTCCTTTGAGGCACAAAACTTTTTTATTTTGATGAGGTCCCATTTGTCTATTTTTTCTTTTGTTGCTTGTGCTTTGGGTATAGTCTATGAAAGCATTGCCTAACAAAAGATCCTGAAGATGCTTCTTTATATTTTCTTCTAGGATTTTGATAGTTCTAGCCTATTATAATTAGGTCTTTCATCCATTTTGAGTTAATTTTTGTATATGGTTTGTGGTAGGGGCCCTCCTTTTTTTTTTTTTTTTTTGGTCTTTTTGCAAAAGGAGATCCAATTTTTCCCAGCACCATTTGTTGAAGAGACTATTCTTTCCCAATTGAGTGGTCTGTGCCCCCATTGTCAAAAATTAGTTGGCCATATATGTGAAGGTTGTTTTCTGTATTTTTATCCTCTTCTTTTGGATAGGTCAACATTTCCTTTTCTTTGTCTTGTACTTTTTTGTTCCACACTGTACATTTTAGTATTTAAAGATATTAACTCTGGATTTACTCCATGAGATGTCTGTTTCTTGATTTTGTAACCAGTTGGTGATAAGACAGAGACTTTCTTGATCTTTAGCCCTCTAATCTGGAAGGTATGTCCAAGGTAAATTCACTGTGCAGTTTTCCCTGGCTTACGGGCTTCTGTTTTGTCTTGGGCTTTTGCTTGTTAGTTGTTTTGGTGTCCCCTTGTTTGCAGGAGTTTGGTTGTACTCTCTGTTTCCCAGAGGACAAACTTTCCTTTACTGGGGATCTGAAACCCGTAGGCCTTTGTCCCAGACTGTCCACCTTATAGTTTTTAAAAATCGTTTTGTTGTTCATGCTGCTTTTGTCTTGAAAGATAATTCTGGGAGTAGGGTCACCCTGGAGACCAATTCAGTCTTTCCCAGCCAAAACAGGACCAGGACCCACAAAGAAGGCATAGACTGACTCCAAAGTACCCTGTGGAAGGGATCAGGGAGGGTGCCAAAAACTTGTCCTACAACTCCCTAAAGCTGAGCTTTCCTGGCCTGCCAGCAAATGCAGCCCTTCAGCTAACTTTCCCCTTCAGCCCTGAAGAAGGTCTATATCTTTAAATCTCTACCACCTGCACCCTTGTTCAGGGAGGGTTGAAACAATGGCTGCCCTCAGAGCCAGGACCCAAAAATCTGAATTCACATATCAAAAGCTACGATCAGTCATCATCTGTGCACACCCCTGTTCTTGGGAAAGAGGATTTTTATGTCCCTTTCTATTACCAGCTGCTAGCCTGGGACTGGACCTCATGGCAGCCTGCTATGAGAGTGGGGATGGGTGCTGGTAGGTACCACACAAAGAGAACAATTTATGGTTCTTTACCATAATTTCTGAGCTTCTTCCTTATGCTCTTCTCTGGATGCTGTACAGTGTTCTTCTGGTCCCTGGAGTTTCAAAATAGTTGTTTCAGACAGTTCTTGCCTATTTAATAGCTGTTTTGATGGAAAGACTGAGTCCTGGAGTACCCTACTCTGCCAGAAGTCAGCTTTTGTTTCTGATCCTACTCCTTTTTTCACACAGTTTTGTAACTCATTAGTCTTTCTTTCTTTTTTTTTTTTTTAAGGAGGTACCAGGGATTGAACACAGGACCTCGTATTTGGGAAACAGGCACTCAACCACTGAACTACATCCACTTCCCTCATTAGTCTTTTACTTTCCCCATCAATAAAATGGGGTTATAATAATAGTTTCTATATATGTCAAAGGGATATTTAATATATAAATGGGCATACATGTTGGATAATGTATATGAAAGTTATTAGGCTTCAAAATTTAAAAAAATCAAATATTAAAAGTTAATATTTTAAAGTCCTTTCCCCCCAAATCTAGTTATAACAGATGTGCTCAAAGTACCTTCACTCATAAGTTATGTTGAAAATTTAAGACTGTTTCACTTAACATTAAAAATTCATTGGGTTTTACCAAATAAGCAATATTGATAAAAAGTTGGGAGACTTTAAATTATACAGTTATTAAATAATTATAGAACACAATTTTGTGTTTTTGAAAAGCTATTCATGTCTTGTATAACTGCATTTGAATAAAGGAAACTTTGGTGTCAAAGAATGATGATGTAATTCTATTCACTGGTATAAAATTTAGGAGGAACATGAAAAGTTATTTTATTTCTAATATTGAATGGGTGAGAGAATAGAACAAGTAATGAATTTTAAATTATTTCATTTTCATGCTGGATCAATGTTTGCTATCACTAAAATTTTTCTTGTGTAATTTTGGTTGTGAGAAAATTAGAATTGATTTATTTCATGATGGAAACAACTAGAAGCCATACTGAATAATAAACTGAACTGTAGAATTTTTTTTGTTCTAATGTTTAAAAGACATCACTTTTGCAGGAAAAAAGTGAATTGTGGTTACCTAAATTTCTTATATTGGTAGATATGAATAATATATGTAGTGTAGCCTGGACAGAATCCAAGAATTCAATAAAATGCTAATGAAATGCTAGATCATTATACCTTTTATATATATGTAGCAAGAAACCTTTCACTTATTCAGTCATTCAATGCTAACCAAGTACTGAAGCATTTATTGCAGAGGAAAGCACATTGGTACTAGAAACTGCAGACATAATGATGGTCCTTGTCCTTTTTTTTTCATTTTTTTTATTTTTTAAAAGATACTTAGAGTACATAAATGTTACAGAGAATATATAGGGGATTCCCATATGCTCTGCTCCCCACACCTCCCACATTTTCCCACATTAGCAATAACTTCCGTTAGTGTGGTACATTCATTGCAATTGATAAACACATTTTGGAGCGTTGCCACTAAGCATGGATTATAGTTTACATTGTAGTTTGCACTCTTTTATGGGAGGAAGTTCACCTGGGCATACATATAAGTCATACAAATGTGTTCAAAAGTTCATAGGGCATTACAACAGTGGGTGAAGATTCACACAATAACTAAGAGAATATCAAATTCCCATCCTGGGGAACTCTGCCACATTCTCTAATGGAACAACAACAATCCCCCAAGTACAGGGGCAATGACTAGAAGGAGGATGGTCCATTGATGGGCCCTTGATATTGATGACTATGCTTATGAGCCTTTGCTCTTGAAATTGAAACTTAGCTTAATGTTGTAGGGAGCCTCCTAGTTGCTCAAATGTGGCCTCTCTCTAAGCTAAACTTAGTATATAAATGCAATAACTTCCCCCCAGAATGGGACAGGACTCCCGGGGATGAGCCTCCCTGGCATTGAGATATTGCTACCAAGTACCAACAAGCAATGCACCCAGTCCTTGTCCTTTGAGAGGATGCATTCTAGCTTGGAGGAGTCAATTTGCAATGTAATGAATCCTTAATGCAGAGTGGTTTCTGGCCAAGTTTTTTTCTAAAACTTTACATACCTATTTACATGTTCTGTCCAACTTGAGCCCTCTTTCCACTAGATACTTGGGCCAAAGGAACAAAAAAATCTAATTGACTTGGGTGGTTTTGTCAAATTCACTTCCCATTTGCCCATCTTGATCAAGACCATAAACTTTCAGGGTCATCAGAGCAGTTTTTTTCCCCACAGGATAAAAGTGGCTGAGAGGAGGCAGACTCAGCTGTATAATCCCCTGTCCTCCAAACTCTAGTTTAGGAGCCAGGGGAGAAAGGATTAGAAATAATCTGCATGGGAGAGATTTAAAATCTCTGTGATTGGGATGCAGACTTCTTCATAGAGCTCTGCTTTGCCCTTTGCCATGCAAGCACACCCATGTTAGCTCTTGAATGGTCCCTCACTCTCAGAATGGGGTGGCTTTTCTCTTATTGATTTATTTCTTTTTAAAGCACAAAGGAGGCTAATTGCTTGAAGAGAAAGAGTTTGGCATCAAAACTTTATTGTCATTTATTTTATTTTATCTTGCTCATCAGTTCAGTGTTATCTTAGAGTCACAGAACATCAACAGTGCCTTTTATTTCTCTTTCAAAAGAAGTGATAATAATAATATAGGATGAGATAGTTTCCAAAACATAGACTGACACTTTATTTTCTTATTCTCACCTCCAAGGTGAAATCATTAATAGATTTTTAAAGAAAATCTTCTTTATCTTGCTAAAAGAGAGGCAGCACATCTCTATTATCACAGTAATTAACAACTATCTTGGAATGTATACCTCTGCTAAAATCCTTATCTCTCAATATTGCAGTTATTTACCTACTAATCTTTTTAACTGTAGATTTCTAAGTACCATGAGGGCAGAGATTGTGTCCTATTTATCCACATATTCCCAGTGTCTGGTACAGTGCCTAACACATGGTAAGGCTCAATAAATAATTGGTGAGCTAGTATTTGCTGGATAAAGGACTAGATATTTCAAAAAATTACCTAGTTATAATGGGATTTCATGCTGTAATTTTTGTTTGATGTCCAATTTCAATCAAGTCATTTTTCATGTCTGAAAGAGCTGATGTCATTTTATTTTCTTTTGATTAAATCAAATGTACCAGCATTTCCTTTCAAATATATCAGCTTATTATTCTCTAGTTTAGTTCAGACATTTCTCTCTAGGTAATGAGGAGCTCAAGGCAAATTTTCTTTTCAAGTAAAAATTATGTTATGTCTGTGAGTGTGTTTTAATCGAGTGAAAGATAGCATTAACATTGACAGGAGAGGTTTTGTTCTCATTACAAGTCTTTGACTTTCACTTATTTGTGACCTGTTCTTTTCATAACATTAAGTAGATGAGGCCCCTCTTAATGAGTAGACCAGAAAAGGAAGTAATGAGGCATATGTGAAACTAGTTAATAGAGATGGAGGAGAGTGATATAGTTATGCCACTGATATTATTGCTATAGTCCCTCCTAACATAATGATCTGAGGTGACTTATTGGGATTGATGGTGTTTACTCACCTGTAATCTACAAAGAAAAATAGTGGTGAGTCATCACTGCCAGCTTTCTTAGGGAATTTTATTTAAATGGTCAGTGACATTTATTATATTTTGAGATGGTTGCTTATAGGATTTGAAAGAATTTACTCACTGTAAAATGTAAAAGAATAAATCTTTTCAGATGAATGCAATGGGCAAATCAAGTTAATTGAATTATACACTTGGTATTTGATGTCATTTATTATTTTTTATATGTAAGCAATTGTTAGGTATAAAACTTAGTTGCTTAATACCCTAAAATAATAAAATTATACTCATTTTAAAAATTTTTCTTGATTTTAAAATATTCTGTTCTTTTCAGATTAGATAATCAAAGACCGTATTTCATCAACATCAAGGTTTTTCCAAAATGGTTGGTCATGTTTACCCCTCAAGAATCAGTAGAAAATTAGGAAATTCATAACTCATGCAATGGCTGAGGATAAAGTCTTCCATCCATTTTAGATTTATTGATTAGTTATCCTGTCTGTATTTATAATTTAATGGTTAAACATTCCAGAAATGAATTACCTGCATTCTGGCTTAGAGAATTATACTTGGGTGGAGAAGTGAGGGGAAGGGTGGGAACTCTGGCCCCATTTCATTTCCACTTTCTGAACTACAAGGGACCTTGTTAAAATCTGAAAGTATTGTGCTAACATGTAAAGTGTTATTTCTTTCTCAGAATGTGATAGCGTCTACTGGGATAAAAATAATTCTCCAGGAAAGTAAGAATTTTAATAAAACTGTAAATTATTTTAGCATTAATACTAAACTTCAGGTTAGTAAGTATGGTGATGATTGATGAAAATGTCGAGTACTAGCAAAAATGTTAGTAATGGAAAAATTTCTTCAACCTATCTGTGAGACAGCAACGCATGATTACCTGAAAGTCATTTCATTAAAAGTAAACATTTGTTTTACTCTAGATTCATACTTTATGTAAAGTCAAAGTTGAAAATAAGGTAATTATTCTCAATGGAATTTCTCTCTCTCTCTCATAAAGGTCATCTAAATTTTCCCAGATGTTATGATTAATTTTCATTATTGCTTTTAGCTTTCTTTTTTCTTATCTTTCCCTCTTCTATCAGAACAAATCCCATTTCTCATGTAGGGACCGAGGAAGGATTAGAATTAATAATAATTGAAAAGTTTTATTAGAACCGCATTCTCTCTTCCTTTTTTGGCTGTGTGCCTCCATTTTTTGGTCATTCAAAACTTTGCTCAGGCTACTTTTACTTCTGTTTTTTATACCGAGCTGTTTGAAAACATGAAATGAAACATCAGTCCCGAGTCTTCCAAATATTATCCATTTGGCCCTCAAACCCTCTGAACACTACCCTTTGATTCTCTCATCCCCAAGCTGAATTTGCACCAACTGTCCCCTTTTGCTTTAATATGGCTGATAATAGCTTTTCTTGAAATGATTTTACATGAAATTAGGATTATGAAGAGAATGTCATATTGCACATTCTGAGTACCCTGACCTTTCTTATTTAGGCGACTATTTCAAATGGTTTTGGTAAAGCACATGCTTTATAGATCTGGATTAGTTCAAGAAGAAGGAGCTAGGAGACCATCCCAAGCAGTACAATATCAAGCCCTGATATACCTAATCCTGTGATCTAATCATGGGTCTAAGGAACTTTGGTAGGAGCGCAAATGACTGCCATTTCAAAAGACTGGAGAAGATATTACAAATGTTGGAGATTTCCAAATTGAAAACTGATTAAAGATAATGATTGATCTAAACCCCTCCTTTTTTATTAAAGAAGTTGTAGGTTTACAGAAAAAGTATGCTTAAAATACAGAGTTCCCGTATACCACCCTATTACTAACAACTTACATTAGTGTGGTACAATTGTTACAATTCATGAAAAAACATTTTAATAATTGTATTATTAACTATAGCCTGTTGTTTACAGTAGTCCTGTTTGCATAATCCTATGTTGTACTTTAGAAATATTTTTGTTCTAGTGACATATACACGAACTAAAATTTCCCTCTTTGATCTAAACCCTTCTTGAATTCTTTTATGGTTTCAGAAAGTACCACACTGGGATTACAATATTCAAGAAGTCTACTTCATTTTATTCATCAGATTTTCTTTTTTTAAATCCTCAAACTCATTATTTCAATTAAGAAAGATTTTATAGACCAAAATTTGATAAAAAAGTACATGATTTTTTAACTCATATTTTATAATTTTATAAATGATCACATTCTTCCACAGCCTTCATATTTATAACATATTTAAAATATTTTTATTATGAACTATTTTAGATACAAAACAATTTTATCAGTGTCCTGGAAAATTGGGATAATTTGAGGACAGTTTACCAGGGCTTAGGAAAACCTGGATCAGTTGAGTAACCCTAGGATTAGTCACAGGTGGATAGTGTCTCTAGACCTGAAGGAGTATAATAGTAGCTTCTAAGGTGGCCCCCAATGATCCCTGCCTCCTATTAAGTGTGTCATTCATGCCTGTGTATATTCTCTTCCCTTTCAGTGTGGTCTGAACCTGGTGACTTGCTTCCAATGACTAGAACATGTCAAAAGTAATGAAACATCAGTTCTGAGATTAGTTTATTAAAAGCTATAACTTCCATTTTGCTGGTAATATCTCACCTGTTTGTTCTGAGGAAGGCCAGCTGCCATATTTTGATCTGCCTTATGGAGAGGCTTTCATGGCAAGGAACTGAAAGATGCCTCAGTCCAACAACTTGAAAGGAACTGAATTCTACCAACAACCATGTGAGTGAGTTGGAGGTGGATCCTCCCTCATTTGAACATTCAGATGAAACCACAGCTTCAATGCAGCCTTATGTGAGAGAGATCTTGAGGCAGAGGCACCCAGAAATGTGAGATAATAAGCTGCTAAGTTCTGGGGCCATTTGTTATGCAGCAATAGGTAACTAATACAAGTGAGTGAAGGGAGCAATTACTGGGGATAGAAAGGGTTGTGTGGAGACCTGCTAGGAGCTGTGATATTAGGTTAAAGATCACATTCAAGGAAGGAAATTGGGGGAGTAAATACCCCAACTTCACTTCCCATCCCTGAGTCCTGTTGGAGCTCCCTATTTGCTAGAACCAACCAGAAGCCAGAAGACTGAAGAGCTTTGTGATGCTGTCCAAACAGCCCAGCCTTTTGTGGCACAGAGCAGGAAGGAGAAAGTGGAAGTGGATCTGGAAGATATATAGCACATTTCAAATTTATCATTTAACCTAAGAAACTGTTATAAATACAGTTGAAACATTCTCCCTTTACCCAGAGGTAATCATGATCCTGACTTTAGGTTTATTATTTCATGCAGTTTTTTAAAAATAATTTTTTTTTTTTATTTTTAAAAAGATACTTAGATTACATAAATGTTACACAAAAAGTATAGGGATTCCCATATGCCCCACTCCCTCATAAACAACATCCTTCATTAGTATGGCACATTCATTGCAATTGATAAACACATCCTGGGGCATATCCATTGAGCATGGACTATAGTTCATATCATAGTTTACACTCTCTCCCACACAGTTCTGCATGTTATGGGATGATATAAAATGGCCTATATCTGTCATTGCAATGTCATTCAGGATGATTCCCAAGTTCCAAAAAAGCCCCCGTTTTACAGCTGTTTTTCCCTCTCCCTGCCCCCAGAGCCTCCAGTGGCCGCTGCCTCTGCAACAATGTTGTAATTTCTTCCATTGCTAGAATCACAATATGTGTATAGTAGAATACCAGTGAGTCCACTCTAGTCCATAGTTCATTCTCCAATCCTGAGGATTCTGGGATGGTGATGTCCACTCCACCTCTAATTGAGAGGCGGGTTTGATCCCATACAGTTGATGGATGGGGCTCTCTTGCTTGAGTTGTAGGCACTCTCATTTCCTTAGTATGGTGGTTGTCAATCCTCACCTTCTTGTTAGTTCTCTTGGGTGAGTCCAATGAATGGGAGAGTATGTGAAGCAACTACTCTGAGGCTCTGGGCCAAGCTGGCACATGGACAGTCCAAAGATTCCAGTTTCTTGGACATACACCTTCAAACTCCAGCACCAAGTATAGGTTTAAATAGAAGGGACAGATGAGCCATGTGTAGGAAAGCCATGATTGAGTCCAACTCTGTCCCTTTCAGGAGCACAAACACCAAAGTAAGACCCACTGGCAAGGCACCAAACTCCAGAGCTGCCTGCCCTGACCATAGGACCTGAGTGTCTCCAGAGCCCTCAGGAGCCCCACAATTTGGGGTAGTATCCACTTTGGCAGTCTATGAGATCCTGGTGAGATGTGCATAAGCATTACCTCTGGGATGACCTCCTGACTCACTTTGAAGTCTCTTAGCCATATAAATTCATTTGTCTTTACCTTTCCCCCCTTTTATTAGGGGTCTTTTTCCAGTTGCATTTCTAGTTGGTGCTTGGTAGTGATCCCTCAGTGCCAGGGAGGCTCATCCCTGGGAGTCATGTCCCACACTGGGCGGTGGGGGAGGTAATGCATTTATATGCTGAGTTTGGCTTAGATAGAGGCCACATTTGAGCAACAAGGAGGTTCTTAGGAGGCAACTTTTAGGCACCCCACAACATGAGGCTAAGTTTCAATTTCAGGAGCAAAGGCTCATAAGCATAGTCATCAATATAAAGGGCCCACCAATGGATCATCTTCCTTTACCAGTCATTACCCCTGCACATGGGGGACTTTTGCTGCTCCATTAGAGAATGTGGCAGAGCTCTCTAAGATAGGAATTCAATATTCTCTCACTTATTGTGTAAGTCTCCATCCAAAGTGACAGTGCCTGTGAACATTTGAACATATTTATATACCTTATATATATTTGCCCAGGTGAAGTTCCTCCCATGTATCCCCCATTAGTGACACCTCACAACAATGATCTTCCCTTGCTCCAGTTGTAATCCTTCTGTGATCCAAAGCTTCTTCAAAAATGAAGCCAATAAAATAGCCAAATACGATTAATAGGAAAATGAAATAATAATGATAGGTTTAAATATAAGAAATAAAATACATAAACATTTAAAAAAACTAAAAATAAAATTAAAAGATTGGGATATCAAAAAATAATGAAAAGTATTCAAAAAATTTTTTTGACATTTTTCTTTCAACACTGTAATACCTGGTGTCCTATACATACAGTGACATTTTCTTCCATTTATTCCCCAGTGTCTTACTGTTTTTCATTTTATTTTCACAGAAGTTTTAGGTCACAGTAAAGTCACATACAGAATAGAGGGGACTCCCACATACCCAACTCCTCCCCATTTCCCCCTTTCCTGTATTAATATCTTTTTATATGTGAATGGTACCTTTGTTACAACTGATATACAAATAGTGAAACATAGCTACTAACCATGGTCAACGTTTACATTATGGTTTACATTTTAGACCATACAATTTTATAAATTTTAATGATATTTAAGATGGCCTGTGCCCATCATTGCAAGATCATGTAGAACACTTCCACTGCCCACTAAATACCCCCTGTTCCATCTATTCTATTCCCAGCACGCTCCCCCCGGGGGCCCCCTGGCTTCACTCCTTGGATGATAAGATTCATAGTTACTTGCAACAACACTGAGGTCTTGACACACTGGTTTGTCCTCCCCTATTAGGAGCCACCCATTCCTCTAGAGACTTCCGCCCCTCTGTTTGTGAACATATCAGTCCTCCCCAAATGGGAATCCAACTCCTTCCCACTCATTATGTGGGTCCCCATCCACTGATACAACACATTATGACAAAATGATCACTCACACACTCCCTAGAATCCTTCTCAGGTGTTCCCTGTCCCAAATGCCCCCCACCCCATCCAACACCCTAAGCAGTAGCCCTTCCTTGTCATATTGCCAAAGAGTGTTCACAACTTTTAACTTTTAACCACATACGCACCAATCCCCAGTTTTCACCTGGTCCCTCTCCCAACCCTCGTCCCAGTTCCCTGGACCTTTCAACACACACTTACCAATATACCCATCTGTCAAACCTGCATTGCCCAACTCAATAATATCACTACTCTCCTGCCATATCTGTTCCATATGCAACTATACATTTTCACGTTACCATAGATTACGTTCGTATGGGTGTTGGTTAACAACCTTATTCTACTTTTCCATTTCTTATAAACCTTTCTTCCAGGCAATAGCCTTCTGAGTCTGCTCAATTTGCTTAATTCATACCAGTAAGGTCATATAATATTCATCCTTCAATGCCTGCCTTGCTTCACTCAACATAAGGTCCTCAAGATTCATTCATGTTATCCCATGTGTTAGCACTGTATTCCTTCTTACAGCTGAGTAATATTCCATTGTATGTATGTACCACATTTTGTTTATCAGTTCATCAGTTAATGGGCCTTTGGGTTGATTCCAACTTCTAGCAATAGTGAATAATGCTGCTGTGAACATTGGTGTGCATATATCTGCTCATGTCTTTGCTTTCAATTCTTCTGGGTATATACCCAGTAGTGGAATTGCTGGATCATATGGCAGTTTTATACTTGGTGTTTTGAGGAACTGCCAAATTGTCCTCCACAATGGCTTGACCATTCTATATTCCTTCCAGCAGTGGATGAGGATTCCCATTCCTCCACATCCTGTCCAACACTTATAGTCCTGTTTTTTAAATAGCTGCCAGTCTAATGAGTGTAAGATGGTATCTCATTGTAGTTTTGATTTGCATTTCCTAATAGCTAGTGATGTTGAGCATGTTTTCATGTGCTTTTTAGCCATTTGTATGTCTTCCTTTGAGAAGTATCTTTTTAAGTCACTTGCCCATTTTTTAAATGGGTTGTTTGTCTTTTTATTTTTGAGGTTTAGGATTTCTGTATATACAGTGGATATTAGGCTCCTATCAGATATATGGCTGCCAAATATTTTCTCCCATTGGGTTGGCTGCATTTTTTACTTTCTCGATAACCTCCTTTGAGATGCAAAAGTTTTAATTTTGAGGATATCCCATTTATCTATTTTTTCTTTCGCTGTTCATGTTTTGGGTATGAAGTTCATGAAACCATTTCCTATTACAAGGTCCTATAGATGCTTCCCTATATTATCTTCCAAGGTTTTTATGGTCTTGGCTCTTCTATTTACGTCTTTGATTCATCTTGAGTTGATTTTTGTATACAGTGTGAGATGGTGTTCCTCTCTCATTTTTTGGGATATAGATATCCAGTTCTCCAAGCAACATGTGTTGAAGAGGCCATTCTCTCTCATTTGAGTGGGCTTGGTCGCCTTGTCGAATATCAGATGACTGCATATACAAGTATCTATATCAGAACCCCCAGTTTTGTTCCATTGGTTGGTATGTCTATACTTGGGCCAATATTACACAGTTTTGACCACTGTAGCTTTGTAGTATGTTTTAAAGTCAGATAGAAAATTTCATTTTTCTTTTTCAATATGTCTTTGGCTATTCAGGGCCTCTTGCCCTTCCAAATAAATTTTACAGTTTTTCCAATTCAGTAAAAAATGCTGTGTTGATTTTTATTGGGATTGCATTAAATGTGTAGATTAGTTAGGGTAGGATAGACATCTTAATGATGTTTAGTCTTCTTATTCATGGACAGGGGATATTCTTCCATTTATTTAAGTCTTATTTGAGTCCCTTTAACAGTGTTGTGTAGTTTTCTATGTATAAGTCATTTACATCTTTAGTTAAATTTATTTCTAGGTATTTGATTCTCTTTGTTACTATTGTAAATGGTATTTTTTTCTTGATTTTCTCCTCAGATTGCTCGTTATTGGTGTACAGAAATGCTACTGATTTTTGAGCATTGGTCTTATAGCGTGTGACTTTACTTAACTCATATATAAGTTCTAGAAGCTTTGTTGTAGATTTCTCAGGGCTTTCTATGTATAGGATCATGTCATCTGCAAATAGTGAAATGTTTACTTCTTCCTTTCTAATTTGGATGACTTTTATATCTTTTTCTTGCCTTGGTGCTCCAGCAAGTACTTTTAAGACAATGTTAAATAGGAGTGGTGATAACAGCATCATTGTCTTGTTCCTGATCATAGAGGGAAAGCTTTTAGGATTTCACCATTGAATATGATGTTAGCTGTGGGTTTTTCATATATATTCTTCATCATGTTCAGAAAGTTTTCTTCTCTTCCTATCTTTTGTAGTGTTTTTATCAGGAAAGTGTGCTGTATTTTGTCAAATGGTTTTTCTGTGTCTATAGAGATGATCATGTGATTTTTTTCTTTCGATCTGTTAATATGGTGTATTACATTGATTGATTTTCTTATGTTGAAGCATCCTTGCATACCTGGGATGAAACCCACTTGGTCATGGTGTATAATTCGTTGGATATGTTGTTGAATACAATTAGCAAGTGTTTTGTTGGGGATTTTAGCATCTAGGTTCATTAGAGAGATTGGTCTGTTAGTTTCCTTTCCTGTGGCATCTTTGTTTGGCTTTGATATTAGGGTAATGTTGGCATCATAGAATGAGTTAGGCAATGTTCCTTCTACTTCTATATTTGGGAAGAGTTTAAGCAGGATTGGTGTTAGTTCCTTCTGGGATGTTTGGTAGAATTCACCTGTGAAGCTGTCTGGTCCTGGGCTCTTCTTGGTTGGGAGGTTTTTGATGACTGAGTCTATCTCTTTACTTGTAATTGGACTGTTGAGTTCATCAATTTCTTCTTTTGTCAATGTAGGCTGCTTATGATTTTCTAGGAATTCATCCATTTCTTCTAAATTATCCTTTTTGTTGGCACATAATTTTTCAAAGTATCCTCTTTTTTTTTTTTTTTTACAAGTCATAATATGATTTATTTATTTATTATTTATTTATTTATTTTTTTATTATGGGTAAAAATCAAAATTCTCACAATACATACAAACATTTGTAAAATGATATATAAATATATATGCATATATGTGTATTTGCTTACAAAAATGTTATTTATATATATATATATACATATATTTTAAGAGTTGCTTAGATTACCTAAAATATTACACGGAACCCACTGGGATTCCCATGTTGCCCACCTCCCACACCTCCCACCACATCCCACACAAACATCTCCCTCAGTGTGGCCCACCAACCTCAATGAACTTACACATCCTTCCTCTTATGCTACTCTTTTTTTCTGTGAGGTCAGTGGTGATATCACTGCTCTTTTCTTATTTTGTGTGTTTGCGTCTTCTCTCTTTTTTTCTTTTTTTAGTCTAGCTAAGAGTTTGCCAATTTTATTGATCTTCTCAAAGGACCAGCTTTTGGTTTTATTTATTTTTTCTAGTGCTTTTTTATTTTCTATTTCATTTAGTTCTGCTCTAATCTTTCTTATTTCCTTATTTCTACTTCCTTTGGGGTTAGTTTGTTGTTCTTTTTCTAGTTCCTCCAGGTGTACAGTTAGGTCTTCAATTTTAGCTCTTTCTTCTTTTTTGATATATGCATTTATGGCTATGAGTTTCCCTCTCTGTACATCTTTTGCTGCATCCCATAGGTTTTGATGTGTTGTCATTTTCATTCATTTCAAGGTAGTTATTGATTTCATTTGAGATTTCTTCCTTT
The DNA here is from genome assembly GCA_026826555.1 of Tolypeutes matacus. Lineage (NCBI taxonomy): Eukaryota > Metazoa > Chordata > Mammalia > Cingulata > Chlamyphoridae > Tolypeutes > Tolypeutes matacus. The sequence continues at coordinate 775,223 of JAKSZT010054564.1, forward strand.
ACCCACTGTTTATCTAAGAATGTGTTGTTGAATTTCCATATCTTTGTGCCTAATTTGGTTCTCTGCCCTTTCTTGATCTCCAGCTTCATTCAATTGTGGCCAGAGAAATTACTTTGTATAATTTTAATCTTTCTGAATTCATTGAGAATTTTTCTGTGGCCTAACATGTGGTCTGTCTTGGAGTATGATCCATGTGCACTTGAGAAGAATGTATATGCTGCTGTATTTGAGTGTAGTGTTCTGTATATGTCTATTAGATCCAGACCCTCCAATGTATTATTCAAAGTTTTTGTTTCTTTATTGATTCTCTGTTGAGATGTTCTGTCTAATGGTGATAATTGTATATTAAAGTCCCCACTATAATTATAGAAGTATTTATTTCTCCACTTAGTTTTTCCAGTGTTTGCCACATGTATTTTTTTTTAAGCACAGTCTATATTTCTTTATTTTTTTTAAAAGAATTTATTTATTTATCCCCCCATACTGCTTGTGCTCACTGTGTCCATTTGCTATGCCCATTTCTGTGTCTGCTTGTCTCCCTTTGTTGGGTTGTCCTGCTGCGTCAGCTCACCTCACCACACGGGCTGGCTTACCTTCACCAGGAGGCCCCGGGAATCGAACCTGGGGCCTCCCATATGGTAAACGGGAGCCCCATCAATTGAGCCACATCTGCTTCCCATGCCTCCTGTATTTGAGGTGCTCTGGTTAGGGTATAAATGTTTATGATTGTTCTTTCTTCTTGAAAGATTTCCCCTTTTACTAACATATAGTGTCCATCTTTGTTTTTTACAATAGTTTTGCATTTAAAATCTATTTTGTCTGATATTAGTATAGTTACTTCTGTCCTTTTTTGGTTATTGTTTTCTTGTTAGATCGTTTTCTAGCCATTCGCTTTCAGCCTCCTTGAATCCCTGTGTCTAAGGTGGGTTTCTTGTAGACAACATATAGATGGGTCATATTTCCTTATCCATTCTGCCAATCTGTGTCTCTTGATTGGTGAGTTTAATCCATTAAGATTCAATGTTATTACTCTCAAGGAATTACTTACATTAGCCATATTTTCTTTGGGTTTATGTATGTCATATGTTGTTTTTATTCCTCTTTTTGTCTTTTAGTTGTTCTTATACTCGCCTCCAACTCTCTCTCTCCCATTTTTTTCCTTTCAACCTGAAGAACTCCCTTTAGTATTTCTTGAAGAGCAGGTTTCTTATTGGCATACTCTCTTAATTTCTGTTTATCTGTGAATATTTTGAATTCTCCATCATTTTTGAATGCCAATTTTGCTGGATAGAGAATTCATGGCTGGAAGTTTTTCCTTTTAGTACTTTGACTATGTCATATCACTGTCTTCTTGCCTCCATGGTTTCTGATGAGAAATCAGCACTTAATCTTATTGTGCTTCTCTTGTATGTGATGGTTCTCTTTTTTCTTGCTGCCTTGAGTATTTTCTCTTTGTCTTGAACATTGGAGAGTTTGATGAGTATATGTCCTTATTAGGCCTCTTGAGATTTATACTCTTTGGGGTGTACTCCACTTCCTAGGCATGTATGTCCATCTCCCTCAGTAGGGTTGGTAAGTTTTCAGCCATTATTTCCTCCATACTCTTTCGTTCCCTTTTCTCTTCTTTTCTCCCTCTGGGATGCCTATAATGCATATGTTTGTGTGTTTTGTGTTGTCGTTCAAATCCCTAAGTCCCTGCTGGATTTGTTCTATATTTTTATCTATTCATTCTATTATCTGTTTGATTTCAGATATACTGTCTTCCACATTGCTAATTCTTTCCTCTGCTTTTCAAATCTGCTGTTATGTGCTTCCAGTGCTTTCTGATTTCTTGGATCGTGCTATTCATCACCATCATATCTTTTACCTTTTTATGTATGTTTACAATTTCTTTAGTATGTTCTCCCAGTGTCTTCTTAATATCCTTAATTTCTTCCTTTACTTCATTAAGTTGGTTCATGATATTTGTTTGGACAGCTTTAATTAGTTGTTCAATGTTCTGCATCTCTTCCTGGTTTTTAGTTTGTTCTTTGGACTGGGCCATGTTTTCCTGTTTCTTAGTATGGTTTGTAATTATTTGTTGCTGTCTGGTCATCTTTTTATCTTGATGGGTTTATTCAGTTGTTTAGCTTCTTTCTTTACTCTAGGGTTTTATTTAATTGCTGTTTTTGTGTGCATGTTAAGTTTTCTCTTTGACACTTTGTTCTTCTTATTCCATTACCTTGCTGTTGTCTATGTTCCCTTGAAGGAAAAAATTAGGGCCAGAAAGTGAAAGAGGTAAGAAAAGTAAAGGGATAATAGTAATAATAATAGTAATCATTGGAAAAGGAACCATATAAGACCTTAGAAAATGAATATTTAACTCATGTAAGCAGTGTAAAGTAATAGGAATAAATAAGTAGATACCAACAATAAAATGGGAAACCGAATAGAGAAAAATATATAGAATGAATTAAAACGCTGGACTGATGAGGAGAGAGGGAAAGAGAAAAGAAATACAAGAATAAAAAAGTTAATAAAAGAAAGAAAACAAGATATATGTGATAGAAATAAAAACCGGAAAAATTGAAGACTAAATAAAGAGAGGTGGAATGTAAAGACAACAACAGAAAGCAGAAGATTGAAAGATGAAGGAAGGAAAAGAGATAACGTTGGTAGACAAAATCGGTATACACAGAAAAGCAGAAATAACACAGTAACCAAGGATCAAGCCAGCAGCACCTTGAGGAATTTATCTCTTTGTCCATCTACCTCCAGATTGATGCCCTGAAGCCTCCTACTCTGTGGGCTCCCAAAACAGCTCATTTGAGTAGGAACTTGCCCCCACTCAGCCATTTTTTTGTGAGAGATCTGTCTCTGTTCCTTTGAAAGGAAGAAAATTAGGACCAGAGTAAAGGAAAGAGATAGGAAGAAAAAAAAAAAGTAATGATAATAGTAAAAGGTAGGAGAGCAACCGTACAAGACCTAGAAAATTGAGAAATTAAAACGAGTAAGAAGCACAGAGGAATAAGATTAGGAAAGTGTAATAGAGACAATGAAACAAGAATTAGAATAGAGAACAAAATATATAGAATGAATTAAAAGGCTGGAATGGTGAGAAGAGGGGAAAAGAAAAGAGAAAAGTGAGAAAGAAAAAAGTGAAAAAGAGAAAGTAAACAAAGAAAAAAGGAAAGAGGGAGAAATACAAACAAGAAAAATTGGGGACCAAATAAAAGAGGTAGAAGGAAAGAACAACAATGGAAAACATAGATATAATGATGGAGTGAAAAGAAATAGCATGGATAGATCAGTAACAAAAAGAAAAAAAGAAAAAAAGAAAAAAAATAAGAAACGAATGGGATACAAAACAAGCAAGAAACAAGACAGGAACAACTTGTTTTTTAAAAAAGGAGACAGAAGAAAAAAAAAACAAAAACGGAAAAACAACCTTCTCTCTTAAACCCCTAAGGAATTTCTCAGGCTGCTGGTGTTCCTCAATCACTCACCCTGCAGCCTGCCCTCTGCAGGTTTTGTTTGTTTTTGTTTTTGTTTTGTTTTTTACCTGGAGGTCCCGGGGATCGAACCCGGGTCCCTCCATATGGGAGACGGATGCCCAACCAGTTGAGCCACAACCGACCCCAAAGATTTTATTTATTTATTCATTTATCCCCCCCTTGCTGCTTGTGCTCGCTGGGTCAGCTAACCACGCCGTGCGGGCAGGCTTGCCTTCACCAGGAGGCCCCGGGAACCGGGCCCGGGGCCTCCCATATGGTAAACGGGAGCCCTACTGATTGAGCCACAGCCGCTTCCCATCCTCTGCAGGTTTTGAACTGGGTTTTAGTGTGTAAAGTAAGGGAAATAAAAGAAAAGAACCGTTTTTCTTTTTTGAAAAAATAAGAGATCCAAGAAAAGCTAATACAAAGAAAATGCCTATATGTTCCCTGTAATAAAGTTTCAGCTGGGTACATGGTAATTCATTCCTCATGGAAGAGCCAGGAATCAAACCAGGGACCTCATATATGCTAGGAAGGAATTCTTCCACTGAGCCATTGTGTTTCCTTGGGCTAGTTAACCTTTCAGAAGACTATCCACTCCTTTTCCCTTGGGCAGGTTAGATTCCCTGTAGTCAGCTGGAGTGGTGCTGATCGCTGCCTGTCTCTGCCTCCTCACTGATGTAATTCTTCTCTTTACTTAGGCGGCTGGGCATGACCGCCTGCCTGAGGCGATCCTCCTCCCCTCTCACTGTTGAGTTGGGATCCCTTCGGCTATTTAAGGGGGGCCCAACTGGCTAAACTCGTCTCCACCTAGTCTGTCCACCCTGAAGGCCGGGTATGTGTGCCCCTTCCAGCACCGAGGTAAGCAACCTATGATTATTCCTGGCTTCCCTATCTGTCCAAAACCCTCCTAGATGATTCAGAGCACCTTCCTGTGGAGGTAGACGTCTGCTCTACTCTCAGTTAGATACAATTCGCCAGGAGTTTTACCCTCACGTAATATCTGGGGGGTGGGGGGGGAGCCCTTCCTGGCAGCTGGGAGGTTTAATAACTCATGATTACTTGTTTTGGCTTCTTTATGTCTCTGACCCTCACTCTTCTGGGAGCTGGTACGCAGGGTCCTGGTTTGCTGTGCCCCAAAGCAGGTCCCCACGGTAGCGTCTGGCTTTTTCTTTGTTGTTTTAGTGAGAGCTAAGCCTTATCTGCCTAACCAGTCTGCCATGTTCCCAACTCCATGCAGTTTTTAATTTTGTTTGTTTATTTAGTTTTCATGATCAGAGTGATCTGCAGTATCCTAGCTATTAATATGATGCACTATGTTTGGAAATAAAACAAAGGGGTTCCACAATCAAAGTTTTCTATACAAAGACACTTCCCTCCAAAAGCACTCAGTTGCTGGCTGTAAAATACTAAAATATTTTATATCTGTAGATAACAGTCAGATATGAAGATCTTCTATTAGAAGGAAGTGTTTTGTTTAGAAAAATAGTTTGGTAAGCAGTTGGGAGTGGAAAGAGAGACACCGAGGGCAAGGATTGGAAGAGGAGAAGGAAACAAAAAATAATTACTCTGCTATGCTTAGAAAATAAACTGGGATTTGAGGGTGGGGGAAAGCCATGGAGAGTGGAGAAGAGAGGATAGGTGAGGGGCAAGAAGGAGGAAGGGATTAGACCATTTAAAAGCACTCTGGAATAAATGCACAATGGTGGCCAATGATAGATTACTGATAGAGGTTTGAATGGAGGACTTTTAAGAACGGAAATGTCTAATCTTTGATTCTGAGCTTTTTGCATTGCTGTAATGTAATGCTTGCTGCTTCCCCAAGCCCTCAGGAATGTCTGATGTTCCTAGGGAGACTTGTTTGGTGCTTGTTATGGATTGAATTTTGCTCCCCCAAAGGATATGTTTAAGTCCTATTCCCTGGTCCTGTGAATGTTAACATACTTATAAATAAGATCGTTGTAGATGTTATTAGTTAAGATGATGCCAAACTGGATTAAGATGTGCCCTTAATCCAAAATGGCTGATCTTCCTATAAGCAGAGGAAATTTGGACACAATTAGAAAGATAGCGGCAGAGGCAAAGAGGCAGATGGCCATGTGATGGAGGCAGAGATTGAGTTATGCTACGGATTGCTGGCAAGCCACTAGCAAAAACCTTGTAGATTTCAGAGGAAACAGGCCCTGCCTACCCCTTGCGTCTGGACTTCTAGCCTCCAGAACTGAGACAAATTCTTGTTGTTTTAAGCCACCCAGTCTATGGTACTTTGTTACATGTTACATGGCAGCCCTAAGAAACTATGGCAGTGCTCCTCTGGGAAATTAAGAGCAGCTAAGGAAGTGTGACAAATCTTGCATTCATCTATTTTATGATGCTATGAAGGAGAAAAAATGGCATATAAAGAGGGCCAAGAGTCTAAGAATTCCATCTGATAACATATATGAAGTGAATGGCAGTCCTTGGGGAAACTCCTGGTAGCCTAGATAAGCAGTGAAGTGTGGCATATCTGACACCTGGGTCTTCCTTCCTGCAGGTTCACAATGTGTGTTTAAATATTCTAAGAAGTCAGTAAAAACAAGGACAAGAGCAGCAGTAACAGTTCAAACTGTTTAAATTTTGTTTAACCTAGCATTTTCCAAATTTATTTGTCCATGTATCCCTTTTCTAACACCTACTACCATTGGGTAGAAATGGTGTTCTAAGGAACATTCTTTTCCTTTAAACCATTACTCTGATTGTGATCAAACCCTTCATTTTATAATGATTTCTAAAATATACTTTATTAGAGGCTTTTTGAAATTTAATGATTATTTTGGCCACCCTGCACCCCCACCAAGAAGTCCAGACTTTAGAATTGGAAGGGAACATGGGGATCATTTCGATAGAGAATTGGCAGATCTTGATGATGAACTAGGTATGGAGAATGGGGAAAGAACAGAATTGGGTAATGCTCAGGACAATGGCTCAGGACTGTCCTGAGTTGGGGAAGTCTGGAGAAGGAGCAGGTTGGAGTAGGCATGGGATTAAAATGAAGCTAAAATACAGTTTTATGAAGGTTGATATGCGGTATCTTTGAAACCTCCATGTTGAAATAGCAAGTAGATACTCCTAAACTAGGAGGAGAGAATTGGGCTAGTAACTTGGCAGGTAGACACACTGTGAAGGCTGGGAGAGGATGAGTTTGCCAAGTGTGAGATTTTTATCTAGAGATAAAAATAAAAGCGGGTTTAATATTGAGTCCTAAAGAAATATGGTATTTAGGGCTTGGGTAGAGAAGGAAAAACCAGTATAGGAGCCTTTTAAATACTACAAGACAGGAGAAAAAGGAGAGAACCCAAAGGTAGAGGGTGTATCAAGAAGGAAGGGGAGATCACCTGTACCAAGAGCTGAAAGGTCAAATTAAAGGACATGAAAGGGGACTGACATTGCTGAGTACTATACTAAATGAGGCACTGTGCTAAATGCTTTAATACATTATCTCATTTAATCTTCACAAATTTATGGGAAGAAGTTATGATTTTATAGATGAGGAAATAGGCTCAGAGAAATCACAAAACATACCCGAGGTCAAATGTCTAATTAGTAGTAGTATGAATTCAAACCAAAGCCTTTTTTCTCTAGGCTGCACTGCCTTCCAAAGATTCCTATGATTAACCAGCAAGTCTTGATAATTCATGTTGTAGAGGATTATGATTCTTTCCTCTAATTTCTTAGTTTACTATTGCTACCTTTTGACCTTTTTATTCCTTGATGGAGGGTGGGAAGAGACAAGATATTCCCTATAAAGATTTTTTTTGGGAGAAGATTGATAAAGTTGTATTTGTTAAAAGGAGGCTTTAAAATTTAAAGGCAGGTTGCTACATCCTCTATTAACACAGAAAAATTATGGCATGTCGTAGTTCATTCTGAAGTTTATTGTGACAAATATTGAATAAAAAATGTTATGACATTATATAGACATCCTACTTCCACCGATACTCAGGTACTAGAAAATTTATCTGCATGCTGTTGGACAAGCCACAGTTCTTGGTATAATTATCAATAAATGCTGACAAACTGATGGACCAAAGCAACATGATGCAGTTGAATATTTGAGTAAGGAGGAGCTCTTCCACATAGCCACACTATTCTAGAAGATGTTTAAAATTTGAATTAAAAATGAGACTTTGACCTCTATAGATATTTTCCTCAAGATGTTCTAAATATTACAATGTAAATAGTTTTAAGTTGGCCAGTGTAAGGTGAAACTTTCCAGTTTTGTCCCAGGCTGTGAAGTTAACTATTTACCAGCTGGTTATTCCTGTGTGTGCAGCACCATTTGATTCTACAGTGAATTGTTCAGTTGTTTCTCAGATGAATATATTTGGCAGCGAAGCTGTGGATTTTTATAGAATCAATTAACTTAAGATTCTTCTACTCAGCAGGCTGAATACCAGGGTATCATTGTAATTTTGTTTTTATAAAAAAAAACCTTTTGTGCAAATTTCAGGGAAGAAATATTGAAAAAATTAAATCCTGCTTCTACAGCTGGAACGCTTGGATCAATTGTTTTAAAATAGCACAAGCTGGCTCAATAAATGCAATGATTGATGCTGCTGATATTGGGGAGAGAATTTGGTTACATTTTAGATGACCATTCATCTTCTACCCTTTCTACAAAAAATATTTCTTGATTTGAGCCATACCACCCATGGCTCCCAGATGCTGCTGATGTCATTCTAGGGGAAGTAGTGTTGTGTGGAGTTTGGGGCCAAGGACACTGGAGCCAGACTACCTTGGGTTTGAATCCCTGCCCCAGCTAGAATAGCAGTGCAACTTTAGGCGGTGCTTCACATTTCTGTGCCTCAGTTTCTTTATCTGTAAAATGAGGATGATAAGAATAATAGTTTCTATTATCAGTATGAGCATTATTATGAAGTTGTTATGACTGGCACGTAGTAAATAAAGTCCTGAGAAATGTATATAGTCAGTATCCTAGTTTGGAATTCCTTTTTCTTAATTCCATTGTCTTTCCCTTCTCTCCTTCAAGGTCATCACCAGGAATTCATCCACTTCTGGGTCTCTGCCTTTCAGCTGTCTCAATTTCTAAGTTCTGTCACATTTGGTCCTTGAATTTGTGACAAAGTTCAGTTCCTTGATATTTCCCTTTGTCTGCTGAGTAACACAGCTCCGTTGGATTAATTTTCTTCTTTTCTATTTCATCTTTTCACCCTCTCTCTTGCCAGCACATTCAACTCTTTGCTCATCTACCATGCAATATCCAATTCTGGGACAATCTAATGGCGACTCTTCTCTGTTCTTCTTCCTGGGCCACAGTGCCTCCATGGACGCCCACAGCATTGTGGATTGTTGTCACTATAAAACATTAGGACCTCCAATTCTAAGTAGGCCTTCACTGGATGATCTTTTTGGGCATCTTTGTTCAGTTCCCTTTCCTATGCCCACCACCAAATTGTCCCAATTCATGATTGTCCTCATGCTTTTTAACTCAGACCGTTATCCTCATCAGAACTAGAGGTGATTTTTTAAGAGAAGTTTTTATATGCTCCCACGTTTCTTTTCTTCTCTTTATCTCAGAGGTTGAAGAACCCTTCCTTCTGTCCAAAATTAGTATCTGCACTGACATTGTAGATCCCGGTGGCTGCTCTCATTGACACTCCAATCCTGCGGTTGTTTCCTGTAAGTCTTCTGTATTTTGAGCCTCTTCCTCCTCTCTGATGCTATGATTAGTTTTGTTTGCCTTAAAAACAAAGCTTCTCTTGGCCCTCTGTCCCTCTCTGGCCCTGTGTTTTCTCGGGAAGCATGGCCAAATTGTCTCCACTTCCTCACCTCCCATTTATTCCTCAGACCTCCAGCAATCTGACTTCTCTCCCATTCTACCATTGTTCATCTGGTCTCTTATTTGATCTCTTTGCTGCATTGTTAGAGACTTCGTTCTTCTTGAAATACTTTGAAACTCCCTTTTTTGGGTCTTCATCTTTCCTGGGTTTTCTCTTACCCCCTTGCTGTTTATTTTAAAACTCTCTGTGGGCTCTTGCTTCTCTCCCCACTTCTTAAATGATGGTGATCAAAAGGTTTAGTTTCTCACTAAGCCTTCTGACTCATGAACTCTGTTTTCATAATGTATTCCACTTTTAAATTCAACCCACAAATGAAGGACTCCTTATTTTACCCTTCTAGCTCTATATCAAATTCAAGCTTATCCTTAGCAATAGTTCAAAGCTCTTCATAACCTGAACTCTGCTTATCTTTTCATACTGATCTCCTGCTACGCTTTTATTCTAGCCACATCAAACTGATCACAGTTCTTCAAATGCAATATGCCCTCTTACCCTTTTAAATGCTCGTTCCACTCTTGTTCACCCAGGAATGACCCACTCTGACTAGATTTGGCTCAGCTGTCACCTACATTGTGAATCTCAGACTCCTTCTCTTCTAGACTGATTTTATACTGCTTCTCCTTTGCTTCACATGTCTCTTCTATACCCATTCCATGGTATGGTAAATATTTACATGTCTGCCTGCTCCAAGAAAGCATGAGCAACTTGAGGCAGGAATTTTATTTTGTGATTATTTTTATCTTGTGACAATGTCCACATCTGTAGCCCCAGTGCACAGCTTAGTACCTGCACAAGGTAAAGAAACAGTGATGTTTATTGCCTGAACAAATGAATGATGCCTTTCAGCATTCCGAGTTTTATCTCTAGCATCTACTCTTGCCCACCATGTTTCTCCATTACCCTTAAGAAGTCTGGCCATAGAACTTCTAATGAATGTAAGCACAAAGAGTTAAACTGACAAAGCGAATAATTCTGTACACATTTTCAGGAGATGTGTATGTATTTGTGTAATTAGCCATAAAATATAAGTCCTGATCTATACACAAAGATTTTGAAAGAAATCAAATGAAGGTTAACCTAATGAAGGATAAATTGCCAGGCTAAAGAGAATCAGGTAGCAGGTCTAATAATTAATTCTACATATACAGCCTCAACTTTGTTTCTGATTCTAAATGGTTTCTGTGGGAATTTTTATCAGATGTTGGCACTTTGAGAATACCAGCATTCTTCTTCCTGGAGTGGGTGGGAATCTGAGTGTTGACTTGAATGAGGGGCTCAGGGTGCAGGTATGGGCTGGCCATTCTTACAGCATGAATGCTTTATACTCAATCTGTATGTGCTGAAGGAATAAATGATTGAATAGGTGAGCATTTTGTTGGCACTTCTTAAACAAGGTAAGGAGGAAAGTGTGGTGATAGGATGTGGACCTCCTGTCATAAAAGTTTGGATCGTGTGTGATCTTCGGCTCACCTTTCTTGGTATCTGTGAGGAGTTTTCCCTTTGGCACAGAGCCCTTGAGAGACCATGACTTGCTGATGAGTTTTGGGCTTTCTTCTCTCCTTTGGGGCACAGTTTTTCTTCTCTATACTCAGGCACAAGGCTTTATAATCTCAAGTGCCACAGTCCTAAAGCCAATTCTTTATTTCCCTCTCACATTCCCTGCTTCCCATTTCCTTTAAAGAACAGGAATCTCTATTAAATTAAATGAGATCTTATCTAAAACAAACATGTCAAATGTACTGAGCAAAACACAAAGAAAATGTATTAATGTTATTAACAATAAAAATAAATCAAAATAAGCATTTCAAATAATATAGTTAGATTAGAGGCTTATTTTTGTTTAAATAAGCCATAGTTTTTTTTAGATTTTAAAAAGTAACTTCTACTGCCATAAGTTAAAGGAACCAGCTATTAGATCACTACAAAATTTCTACTCCAGAAGAGCTTCTAAGATTAAAACTATAACAGAGAAAGAAATACTCAGTAATTGAATAAATTCTAGACTGTGTTAAATGACAAGGAAATTTACTAACCCTATTAATTTACATGGAAATCAGAGCAACAATCAAGCTAACATTGCATTTCATTGTTTTTAGATAGAATTATTAAACATGTAAATTCAAGTTTAAATTATTCATAACTACAGAAGCTGCAGTATTCGTTTCAAGCATTATTAAAAGTAAATGTTTTGCCACTTTCTATAAACCATATATCCAATTTATGATAAATCAAAGTGGTTCAAACCTTTAAAATGATTTTTAGAGCCCCCCAAGGATCCTGCCCTGCATTGCCACTAAACGTTCTTTGTTACATAGCCTCTTTCTGTATAAGCCTTCTGAATTTTTAATAACACAATGGGAACTGGACTTTCCCAGGGTAAATATTTCTTTGTGAAGAATTTTTCCAAGGGGAAAATAAGCCCAGAAAAAAGATTAATACTATCCTATCCATTATGTTCTACATATTAGCACTTCTGCTTTTTTTGTTTTGTTTTATTTTTGTTTGTTTGTTTCTAAACTCAGAATATAAGCTGTTTTACAACCCCAAACAGCTTAGGAAAAACCACCGTACTTTATATAATAATCCCAAATTGGAACTATAGTGTTGCCACAGATGCAAATGTTTTCACCTTGTTTGTAGAGGAAAAGCTAACCTGTTATGCATCTAGCTCTTGAAATCAGAGACATTTCATATTCAACAATCTTTTCTTTTTGTAAAGCCATGTAAGGTTTTGTCTCGTGTCTATCATAGAGAAAGTCGTAAATCAATTCATGTTAATCTCTAATCAGCACACTAGAAAGTTGATTTTAGGTACCATTTTGTTAGGAAATCTTTGCACATTAAGAAGATATTCAAGTTAACTATTAGCTTTGGAAAATAGAGTAGGCACAAACATAAATGATCATTTTGCTAAGTTCAACAAAACTGTGGATGTACAAACTGCCTGGGGAATGAAATTAGCCATAGACTTTTAGAGATGAATCAGTTAAGCAAACTTTTAAGTTGAAAACAGAAGAGTCAATGTGGGTAGAGTATAACGATTTGCTCAATCAAAGATGGATGTTAGCAGTTGCAAAGATTAAACCTGACATTTCTACTTGCACTGCTCAGGCTGACCTAACACCAGTGTTCATCTGAAATGCCCAGATAACAGAGGTTGCTTTAATTTTCTAGGCCTGCTGTAGCAAAGTGCCACAAACTTGGTGGCTTGAAACAACAGAAATTTATTGTCTCACAGTTCTGAAAGTTAGAAGTCTGAAATCAAGGTATTGGCATGGCTGTGTTCTCTCTGAAACCTATGGGGAGAATCCTTCCTTGTCTCTTCCAAGTTTCTGGCAATCCTTGGTGTGCCTTGTTTTGCAACTGCAGTACTTCAGTCTTTGCCTCCATTGTCACATGAGCTTCTCCCCTGTGTCTGTCTGTCTCTGTGTCCAAATTTCCCTCTTCCTTTAAGGACACCAGTCAAAAAACCTCTTTATTAGGGTCCACCCTAATAAAGTTCGGCAATATCTTAATTTGACTCATTGCATCTGCAATGACCCTATTTCCAAATAAGGTCATATTCTGAGGTACGGGGGCGGTTAGCACTTCAACATATCTTTTGGGGGGACCCAATTCAAATGACAACAGAGGTTAAACTTTTTAAAAATTGAATTGTGGAGACAATGACTTTGTATTTCCATACACTAAATCTATGGCTTCACAGGTGGACTAATTAAGCCTGCATCTTTGCTGAATTGCCAGCCTGGGAGTTTCCTTTTGATTTGTAAATGGTTTTGTGCTAGTTTGTGGAATGCATTTTGTGCTACTGTGAACTTGAAAGAGTGAATATATCTTTCTTAACTGGCTTGTGGACTAGCAAAACATAGACAAAATTGAAATTAACCAACAGAGGGATCAATTTCAAAGGTTAGGGAAAGAAATTTATGTGTGGAATGTTCAGGAATAATAATAGAATAGTTTAGGGGGAAAGTGCCTTTCATGATTATGAAGTACAAGTTTCCCAAGGAAGAAAAGTATGATTAGAGAAAATAAACAAATAAATTAATCGGAAACAAAATTTATAGGGTTTCTCACTGTTGAAGTAAGCAATAATATCTGAGACTTTCTTTTCCCAGGCACCTATGCCACACACAGCTGAAGAAAGCTATGTGGGAAAGTTCACACCAACATAGGAGGAAAAAAAATCACATTCCTGTGGGGTGAGAAAAGATGAAGCAATTCTTCTTGGCTGCCTGTTTTGGTTTAACAGAATTTGGTGAAAGTAAGATTGAGCTGCTAGGAAAACCTACTTTTCTTCCCGAACAGCTGATTTTCCCCATGAGAAACCCTGAAGTGAAAATTGCTACTTTCTCACTGCCCTCTGCAGAAATATTAATAAATGCCATTCAGTTAGGTATTAATTAAAATAGTATTTTAATTAATTCAATTTTATCACAGATTGTAAAGAGAGGTGAGATAAGCTCTCACACTGTCTTTTTGGATTTGCTAATCTCTTTATTTTTTTTTATTTTATTTTATTTTTTTTAAAGATTTTATTTATTTATTCATTTATCCCCCCCTTGCTGCTTGTGTTCGCTGGGTCAGCCAACCACACCGTACAGGCGGGCTTGCCTTCACCAGGAGGCCCCGGGAACCGAACCCGGGGCCTCCCATATGGTAAACGGGAGCCCTACTGATTGAGCCACAGCCGCTTCCCGCTAATCTCTTTATTATCCATATAAAAGTATACAGGAAAATTGGATTCTTTAGGGGTTGGTGTGTTCGTTTATTCCTTCATTCAGCATGTATTTGTTGAACAGTAAGTACTGGGAATATTATGATGAGAGAGTCTGTTTCCTTGGGAACTTACAGTCTAAAGGGGGAAGACAGACACATAACCAAAAAATTGCAATACAATGTTAGAGCTTTGACAGAAGTAGGTACAAGAGGATTACCAGGGAATGATTGTAATTTATGTTTTTAGGGGAGGCTGTGCTTCAGAGTAGGCTGAGGTTTTGACAGTCAAACTAGATCTTCAAGGTCAAAGGATTTTGCTGGATGAAAAGTGGGCTGTACATTCTAGGCTGAGCAAAACCTTAGAAGCATAAAATGGCTGATGGGTTAAATGCAGTGACAGTCTTCCTCTTGCCCTTCTTATGGAATTGCTTCTTGAAGGCTACATAATTTAAGGAATGATCTGAGTTCTGGAATGGACTTGGCTATGGAAGAAGAGTAGCAAGATTTGTCTGGTTATAAAGACTCATTTGCAGGGTAAATTTTCACTGGGAAGAGCAAGAAGGCACATAACAACTATTTGCTGCTTTGACGTTGTTGAATTTTGTTTGCCCAAATAGAATGGAGGAAAATAGTGTGGCATGATGTTCAGGAAGTAAAGGTGAGGCATTTGGGGGAGTGTTTGGTTCCTTAATGCTTTGTGAAAGAGATTATCAGGACCACATATCTAAAAGAAGCAATTCAGAAGCCAAACAGCCTAGTGTTTACCAGCAGGAGATGTAGTTTGTACTGCAAGGGAGTGTAGACTTACCACCAAAGCAAATACACAATTGTGTGTGTTTTACTCTGCCCAAGCCTCTTGAAATCAATTTCTAACCCATAAAGCAGAAATTCCCCAAACCAAATCCACTATAAAATTGATCTCTGTGGAAAGGCCATAGCTGTTACAGGAGGGCAGGATGGTAGATCAGGAGGCTTTTCTGTTTAAATATTTAAATAGATTTCTATTTGAACAGCTAAATGAAACCAAACTCACGCTCTCATCTCAATAATTAAAAAGAAAATTGCTGAGCTTTCTTTGCCAAGTGTTCATGCCATTTTACTTCTTTCTTGAGAATTCTTAGGGTATCGGGCGCTTAGGGTTTGGTTCCTTTATGGAATAACTCAAGCAGGCTCACTTTCATTGGCTTCTTAATGAAGAGCAGGCTGGTTTAATGAGAAATTGCCAGATAAATGGGGCTGAATCATGCCTCACTGGGCCTGCTATTGAGGGGCACGCTGAGCAGTGGCTTCCCAAGATGGCAGCCTTCTGGGGCTCAGCACATTTATTTTCATAATTGACAGCAATAGCTCTGATCTTCTCATCATTTCAATAGCAAGTGATGTTTGCATCAGAAGGTAACTATTTACTTGCACAAGGCAGGATAGTTTTAATTTTGACTTCAGGTATTCTATATTAATGTTTCCCTTGGTAAGGTTACCTATGAATTTTCCTCTCTTCACTTTTTCATTTCCCAAGTAATTCATGATTATTATATAAAAAATTAGAAAATACAGATAAATGAAAATAAAACACAGTTAAAAATTTTGCCATCTACCAATTACAATCACTATTGTTTTGGTATATATTATTCTTGACCTTTCCTCTTATAGATATATGCACATAAAAGATGCATTTACAAAATTAAAAACACATCATATATATGTGTGTATATATATATTCACACCATGTGTTCCATGCTGATTTAACTTAATATATTATTAATGTGTTTTCAAGTCAGTAAATATAAATCTGTATTTATATTTATGGTTTTGTAGAATTTCAGATTTTGACCATAAATTGCTTCTATTTCCCTGGGATCAAGGAATTCATGTTTTATATTTCTTTGGTGCAATTATGTAGTCCTAGCAAGATAGGGGTAAAGCCACTTAAAATTATAGGTGTAATAAAAAATGATACAGACTTCTAAGCAACTCAGGGCCACATATAAAATATCTATAATGAAATTCACTAGTTTTCATTTCCTATTTGGTATCCTGCTTGTCCTTCATAGATTGTAAAATCAAAATTAACATTCTGCACTACTGGCCTTCTGTAAATAGTTTATGACCGTGCTGTTTTCTGCTGCACAGCATGATGGGAGGATTAGACACAGGCCAGTTTTGCACTGTAGGTACTGCATATGTGCTTTTTAAAAGGACACCAGCAGAGGGCAGTATACTTCCAGTACATAACCCTAAACAGGCCTGGGCTGCTGAACAGTCAGTGGAAAGACTTTTTAACACTCCACTAAAAACAAACCCACAAACCATTTTACTGGAGCATAATTAGTCTCTTAGTGAAATATTTTAGTTTGAAGTCCTGACATTAGAAGGCGGAGGAAATATAGCAAAAATGAAAAATTTATTCATTTAATAAACTTTTATTGATCACCTACAAATGCCATGCAGTAGAAATATAAATATCTAAAACAAAATCTCTGCCACAGAGCAACAGGAAATGAAGACATGTAATAAATGTGTCCAAAGTGCAGTGACAACACTCAGGATGGATGCATTACTTTTATCTGGAAGAACTTAGAAAAGATGCCACAAAGGAGGCAATATTTGAACTGACTCTTGAAGGCTAGTAGGAATTCACCAGGCAGGTAGGGGATAGGGAGGCAGAGAATTCCTCCAGGAGGAAGGTATGAAGGTGCAGAGGTATGATTAAAGTGGCAGGGCCATGGTAGGTGATTTTACTTTCTATTACTCCCAAATTTAAATCTGAATTTCCAGAACAGTTTTCCAGAATAAAACCATAGTGAGAAGGATGCTATTTCTGGTACATTTTAGGTGATTATTTAGAAAAGTGGCTGAAATGTAATAAATTCATTAAAAAGCAAAAGCATCAGCATCAGCAAGAACATTTATCACCACCCACTTAGGTACTCTCCAAATTCTGACTATTGTCTTGTCTTCTGGTGGCCTCAGTCAGCCAGTATTGGCACATGCATGTACTATGATTTTTACTGACATGCACAGGAAAGGGGAAATGAAAAACATATTCCTTCTGCATATTTTCATTGTTCTTAGAACTAGCAGACTGAGTATAATCTTTCAAGTTTTATAATGCTTAATTAGTGATATGTTCTTTTGGCTTGTGTGCTCTTTGGCTCAAGTTCCCTGATGGCTGGTAAATGCCTGTGGAGCTGGTTGGGGCTCTATTTTTCCTTTGCATTTTCCCCCAGTGGCTAGTGTACACAGCCCAGCCATAAACATTGAGTAACTATCTATAAGGCCCACATTCTCTCCTCTCAAAAATAAAATGATGCTAGAGGAAAGGAGGAGAATGAAGAATATGTTGAGAGGCTATAATTAGCTTTCACATGACAGGACAAACCTAATGATAGACCTGAGTTGTAGCTGAGAGGGAAAATCTCAGAAAAAGACACTGGAAACTTTCTACTGCACTATACCTACTGTGTTTAAGCATCTTTCCTTTACAATGTACAAGGTGTTAAACTTTCTCAGTGGAGGGTGCTGGAGGGACATTTGAGGAGGAAAGGACTTCTGCTCTCTGGTGACTGCTGGTAGGTCAGCTGTGTGGATATGAGGACATCAGCCCCAATCATGGACCCAGAATGTGCAGTCCTTGGTAGCTTTAGAGCCTCAGCTTGACCTTCCCTTGGCCCACTTCATGCAGAAACTGGCTGCCAATGGACACCTGCCCACAACAGCACTTCAGTTCTTTTTGCAGGGCTCTGTGTAGCAACCCAAGTTCCAGGTGACATGGCCTGTGCATGCCCATGACACAAGGCCACCTGTCGTTGATTGGTTGTGCTCTTCCTGCACATGGGAAGGTTGCTTCCTGCTTGCCCAGGGACGACCCACCAGCTCTGGCTTGGACAAAACAGCAAAATTCTGTTTTCTAGTGGGCTGAATTATACCTTCTCAAAGAGGTCTGAACCTTGGAGAGAGTGCTTCTTTCTAAATTTGCTCTTCTTTGGGTGCTCTCCCTCAGCCCTAGGGTTTCCTTAAATCTTATAGTCACTTGCTTATCAAAGTTTAATAATTCTTTATATTAAAATTCTCCCTGGTTTCTATCTCCTGATTGGACTCAGACTCATACATGTGGCTTTCTATCTCTTAGGACATTTTCCTCTGCATGGTCAAAACTGGGATGTCATCTTCAGATTCCAGGTAGTGGAAGGTGAAAGAGAGCATGGAGGAAGCATGGCTACTTCTTAAGGCCTAAATCTGGGGAAAAGTACACATTGTTCCTGCCAATATTACATTGGTGGAAATTAGCCACAGGGCTTCACCTAGCTGCAGGGGAGCAGGGAAATAGAGTTTAGACATGCGCTAAAGAAGGAAAGCAGAATGGATTTTGATGGATAATGGGTAGTCTCATCACAATTACACAGACATTTTAAAAAACTGTACATTCAAAAATTTTAGTTTTCTATATACAAAAAAGTTAAGCACAAAGAAAAATTTTCACATACTTGGAGATTTGTGGGAGAATTTATTTGGAAAGTTTTTCATTATTTTTAAAGAAGCTTGCGGATATTCTCGCTGTCCTGATTTTGTGATAATCAGGGTAGGCTAACATTCGCTACATCAGAAACCATGCATGTGTCCCCAGACCCAGTTTTTCTTCCTAGGTCTGGATTTTAGAATGCTAGTGATAAACCAAGTCTGATTTATTATATGACCATCCTGTATGGGAAATGACTGTAACTCTAGGTATCTTTATTCAACCTTAAGAGATATAGCAGGGGGGCAGATGTGGCTCAAATGGTTGGGCATCCGTCTCCTGTATGGAGGGACCTGGGTTTGATCCCAGGTCAAATAAAAAAAAGAAAAATATAGAAGGCGCGCGGGCCGCCAGGCTCTGTGTGCAGGTGCGCCACCAGGCCCTGTGCGCAGGTGTGTCGCCAGGTCCCGCAAGTGGGTGAGCGCCCTAGGCCCAGAGCGTGGGCATGCCATCAGGCCCCATGTACGGGTGCACCTCCAGGCCCCACAAGCCACGCAGCAAGATGATGATGTAACAGGAGAGTGACACAAGGGAAAGCCAAGATGAGACGTGCTGAAAAACCAGGAACTAAGGTGGTGCAGGTGGTAGAACGCTGCTCTCCCATGTTAGAGGTTCAGAGGATCAAATCCCAGTGAAGACAGGAGGAGAAGGATGAGAAGAAAGGGCAGGAAACGGACACAGAGAGTTGCTCAGCGAATGGATACAGAAACAGCAAAAATGGGATGGTTGGGGGGAGGTAAAAATGGATAAAAGTAAATAAATAAATAAATAAATCTTTAAAAAAAAAAGTATAGGGGAGTAAGAAACAGACTATAGTCAGTAGTAATACTCTGATGATGCTCTTTCATAATTTGTTAAATGTTTCACAACGATGTAAAGTATTTGTGGTGGGGTGATGTATGGGAGCCCTGTTTGATGTTATGCATGTTTGTTTTCTAAGTTCACAATGTTTACTAAACACTTATTTTTTATGTATGTTCATGTATGAATGATATACTTCAATAAATTGTTTTTAAAATGAAAAAAAAAATGAAGCTTTAGATTACATAAATGTTACATAAAAAAATAGGGGTTTCCCATATACTCCAACCTTTCACCCTTCCCCACTTTCCCCCACTAACAACATCTTTCGTTAGTGTGGTACAATTGTTACAATTGATGAACACATATTGAAGCATTACCACTAACCATGGTCCATAGTTTACCTTATGGTCTACACTTTGCACTGAACAATTTTATAGGTTTGGACAAAATGTATAAGGGCCTGTATCTGTTATCACAATGTCATGCAGGATAATTCTAATGTCCCTCAAAATGCCCCATGCCATACCTATTCTCTCTCCCTCTGCTCAGAACCTTTGGTGACCACTATCTTTATATCAATGTTACCATTGCTAGAATAATAATGTTTACTTTAGTCCATAGTTGCATTCCCCGCTTATGTTTTTTCATTCCTCATCTTGAGGATTTTGGGATGGTGATGCCCACCATGCTTTTAATTGAGAGGGGGCTTAGATCCTATGAGGCAGATGGATGGAACTGTCTTGCTTACTGTTGTAGATACTCTTTCTTTTTTGGGATGGACGTTGTCCATCATCATCTCCTTCTTAGTTGTCCTGTGTGAGTCTGATGAACTGGAGAGTAGGTGTTGACTGCAACTGTGCTGAGATTCAGGGCTCAACCAGCGTATGAACAGAAGATTTAAGTCTCTGGGTCATATATGTAATGGTCATAGTGCTAATTGTAGGTTCAAATAAAAGGGGCAGAGGAACCATGTGTAGGAAAATTATAAATGAGTCTAACTCTGATACATTGGGGAGATAAGTTCTCATATATTCCAAGGTAAGGCCCACAGATGTGGTGCCAATTTCCTGGGTTTGTCTGCCCTGCCTAAAGTGTCCAGATGTGTCTACAGCCCTCATGAGCACCCCTGCTTGAGGCACTGTTTACTGCAGTAGTCAGTGAGATTGTCCTGAGTCGCCATAAGCATAACCTCTGGAATGGCCTCCCAACTCACTTTGAAATCTCTTAGCCATAAAAACTCATTTATATTTAATATTTTCTCCTTTTTGGTCAAATTCTTTTTCCATAAGCACTGCTAGTTGGCACTCCCTCTGTGCCAGGGAGGCTCATCCCTGGGAGTAATGTCCCATGCCAGGGGGTGGGGTGAGGTGGGGGAAAGTGGTGTCTTTATATGCTGAGTTTGGCTTAGAGAGAGGCCACATTTAGTCAACAAGGAGGTTTTCAGGAGGTAACTTTTAGGCAATAGATAATACTAAGCTAAGTTTTAATTTCACAAGAACAAGTTTCATAAGTACAACCATCAATGTCAAGGGCCTGGCTTATTGGTCTGTCCTCCTTCACTAGGTACCGCCCATGTACTCTAAGGACTCATACCACTCTATTAGAGAATGTAGCAGGACTTCCAGGATGGGAATGCAATACTCTTTCAGTTATTGTTTGGGTATCCACCCAACAAGACAATACCCCATGACCATATGAACACATTCATATTTCATAGAGGCATGCCCCAGGTGCACACCTCCCCATACATCCCCCATCACTGCCACCGAGCACCAATGATCCTCCCTTGCTACAGTTGCAACCCTTCCAAAATCTAAAACCTCCTCAAAAACAAAACCCAAAAACTAAAATAATTTTTTTGCATTGTGCCTTTCATCATCGTAAGAGCTGTTATTTTTTATGTATATTGACAATTTCTTCTGTATGTTCCCCCAGTGTCTTATTTTTTTCACTTTATTTTCAAAGAAGCTTTAGGTTACAGGAAAGTCACATAGAAAATATAGTGGATTCCCATATACCCCACCCCTTCCCTCTCTCACTTTTTCCCATATTAATAACATATTACATGAATATGGTACCTGTATTAGTCAGCCAAAGGGGTGCTGATGCAAATACCAGAAATTTGTTGGTCTTTATAAAGGGTATTTATTTGGGGTAGAAGTCCACAGTTACCAGGCCATAAAGCATAAGTTTCTTCCCTTACCAAAGTCCATTGCCACATGTTGGAGCAAGACAGCTGCCAACATTTGCCAGGGTTCAGGCTTCTTGGGTTCCTCTCTTCCTGGAGCTGTGTTTCTCTCTGGGCTTAGCTCCTCTGTTTCCTCCACAAGGTCAGCTGTAGACTATGAGGCTCCCTAGGCTTTGTTTCTCTTCACAAGGCCAGCTGTGAACTCTCAGGGGAATGGCTCATCTCTATCCCAGGGCCTTCTTTCCTTCCTCACCAGACTCCAACATCAAAACTGCTTTCTAAGTCTTTTGCCTTGCCTTTTATATTTGATTCCCCCACCCACCAAGGGGTGGGGCTCAATGCCCCACTGACATCGCCCAGTTAACACCCTAATCATAACTTAATTATGCCCGGATTAGCAGAGTAGTTTACAAGCATGATCCAATATCTATTTTTGGAGTTCATAATTACATCAAACTGCCAGACTGCAGCAGTACCTTTTACAATGAACAAATACTGAACCATTGCTACTAACCATGGTCAATGGTTTACATTATGGTTTACATTTTGTACCATACACTTTTATAGGTTTTGACAAAAGTTATAATGGACTGTATCTGTCATTGCAAGATCATGCATAACAATTCCAATGCCCTAAAAATACCTAATATTCCAACTATTCTTCCCTCCTCCTCCCCTCAGAAACTATGATAACCACTAAGTTTCAAGTTTTGAAGAATAAGGTTCATAGTTACATGCATTAATATTGAGGACTGGACACACTGGTCTGTTTTCTTTTATTAGGCACTTCCTATATACTCAAGAGTTCTTACTCCTCTATTTGAGAATGTAGCAGGACCCCCCAGTTTAATATTTTCTTGTTTATTATGTGGGTTTCTGCCCACTGAGTTAACACCCTGTAATAAGATGAACATATTAATATTCCATAGTAGCATGCCCCAGGCACACCCTTTCCCACATATCTCCCTGCCACTGAAGCCCTGCACCAGTGACCCTCCCCTGCCGTATTTGCCAAAAGAATGTTACCACCATTATAGTTTCAATTACAGATGTACAAATCCTCAGAGTTCACCTGTTCTTTCCTCCAGCCCTCCCACCAGTTCCATGGATAGTCCAACCCAACCTCCAACCCTGCTTACCTTCACATTCCAGCATCATCGACCACACTCACATCCCTCCACGACCATCACCCCATGCACTACCAAACCACCCCTTTCCACCTTATCATACATTTTGCCCATATTGAGCATCAGCTTACCACACTCTATTCCCTTTCTGTCTCCTGATAAACTCTATCTCTGTGAATCTGCTCAATATGCTTAAGTCATATCCGTGAGTTCATGCAATATTTGTCCTTTAATGACTGGTTTACTTCATTCAACATAAGTCTTCAAGATTCATCCATGTTGTTGCGTGTGTCAATGCTTCACTCCTTCTTACAGCTGAGTAATATTCCATTGCATATATATACCACATTTTGCTTATCCATTCATTTGTTGATGGATTCTTGGCAATAGTGAATAATGCTGGCAATAGTGAATAATGCTGCTTTGAACATTGGTGTGCATATATGTGTTTGTGTCCCTGTTTTCAATTCTTCTGGGTATATACCCAGTAGTGGGATTGCTGGATCATATGGCAGTTCTATAGTTAGCTTTCTGAGGAACCGCCAAACTGTCCTCCACAATGGCTGCACCATTCTACATTCCCACCAGCAGTAGATAAGTGTTCCCTTTCCTCCACATCCTCTCCAACATTTGCAGTCCTCTGTTTTTTTAATAGCCACCAGTCTGATGGGTGTAAGATGATATCTCATTGTAGTTTTGATTTGCATTTCCCTAATAGCTAGTGATGTTGAACATCTTTTCATATGCCTTTTAACCATTTACATTTCTTCTTTGGAAATTCAAATTGCTTGCCCATTTTTAAAATGGGTTGTTTGGGGAGGTGGCTGTGGCTCAATCGGTGGGGCTCCCGTTTGCCATGTGGGGGGCCCCGGGTTCGGTTCCCGGGGCCTCCTGGTGGGGGCGGGCCCGCCCGCACGGCGTGGTTGGCTGGCCCGGTGAGCACAGGCAGCGGGGGGGGGGGGGGGGGGGGGGGGGGAATGGAAAAAAAAAAAAAATCTTTTAAAAAATAAAATAAAATAAAATGGGTTGTTTGTCTTTTTATATTCGAGATGGGGGATTTCTTAATGCTGAATATCAGACCATTGTTGGAAAGTGGTTCCCAAATATTTTCTTGTGGGAGAGTTTTGAAGGATATTAACCATATGTCAGATAAAGGGTTAATATCCTTCAAAGGTCTACCACAAACTGATAACAAAAATAAAATGCAATAGAAAAATAGGTAAATATAGGAAACTGAAAAGGCTAAACTAACAAATACAGACTAAACATCATAGAGAAAGCATTCAACTTCATGGGTGGTTAGGGAAATGCAAATTAGTGCAACCATGAGATACTACTTTCCATTCATCAGATTGGCAAAAAATTAAAATGTAACAAAAGCCAATGAGAGAATATGCACTAATTTCTTCCTAGTAGAACTATAAATTACTGCAACATATAAGGAAAGTAGGCTATATACCTAAAAATAAAATAATGCAGGTATTCTTTGACTCAGGAGTCCCACTTTTGTAAATCTATCTCATTGAAATAATAACTGAAGTACATATGTTTATTGATACATTATTTTATAGAAGCAAAACTTGAAAGCAACTTGATTGTACTTTACTAGGCAAATGATTACATAAATTGAATTATAGCCATAGCGTGGTTATTAACAATTTGCCCTATTGTTCTAGTTTGCTAAAGCTGCTCAAGTAAGTAGCATAAAATGGGTTGGATTTATTAACAATGGGAATTTATTAGTTTACAAGCTTCCAGTTTCAAGGCTGAGAAAAATATCAAAATAAGGCATCATCAGGCAATCCTTTCTTCCCAAAGACCGGCTGCAGGTGATCCTGGACTCCTTTGTCACATGGCAAGGCACATTGAGGTGCCTGCTGGTCTCTCCCTTCTCAGCTGCATTTTGTTCCTTTCAGCTTCCTGTGTCTGTGGCTTTCTCTTCCTTTGTCTGAATTTCATTCTCTTATAAAGGACTGCAGTAAGGGGATTAAGATCCACCCTCAATGAGGTGGCTCACATCTTAACTTCAGATCCTCCTCATCAAAAGATCCTACTTACAATGATCCACACCCACAGGAATGGATTAACTTTAAGAACTTAGTCTTCTGGGTTCCATACAGCTACAAGCCATCTCATGTTTATTGATATGGAGTTATGTCCATGGTATATGCCAAGCCAGTAAAAGTAATTTGCAGAAATTTGCATAAGAAGACTCAATTTGTGTTTAAACAAATAATCAAGAAACTCTATATATGTATACTCATGTTCCATATGAGCATGAAAAAGGTGTGGAAGAATGCATACAAGGCTCTTATGGTATGAGAATAGAGAGGGGCTGGGTGAGGATAATTAACTTAAAAATAATTTTAAAAATATTTGTTTCACTGCTGATGTGTTTCTTTCTATTTTTTTTTCCTTTTATTTTGCAAAAGAAAAAAAAAAAAAAGAAACTTGCCCCTTAGCAGGTGAACATTTTACACACTACAACTGCAAACCACCAAGCCTAGAGAGAGCCAGTCTGAGTTACACAGTTTAGTTGTAAAACTATGAAATGTTTAAAGAATAGTTTCCTAGAAGTCTGATTAATTGAAGTCCCTGGTCCTCAGGAAAGCAAATCAATACTTGCCTGTCTGCCTTCGTGGTTGGGTTTGTTGATAGTGTTGTAGATTTATTACTTTGCTGATAAGGGGGAAAAAGTCAGCACTTCCTAAGAGTAGTAGTGAGCTAATTGCAATCCAGGAATGAAACTCTCAATCTTCAGTTGGCTCTTTGGCCTTACTTAGCCTTTGCTTCCAAATTCTTCTTTTAATTACAGTGTATGTTCTTACAGGATGAAACCAAGATTAGTAGCAATGCTTCCATATGTGTTCACCAACTGTAACAAATGTACCACACTAATGAAAGATGTTAATGTGGGAAAGTGTGGGAGGTGGAGGGAGTGGGGCATATGGGAATCCCCTATATTTTTCATGCAACATTTATATAATTTAAAGCTTCTTTAAGAATAAAAAAAAATTTTAAAAAGGAACTCTGAGTTGGGACATGTAAATTTTACATTATTTTTCTTATTATTATGGTTGCTGAAGATTTTGCTTTTTTTGGTCTAAGGAGATGAATTATTCTATATTGGCCGTAAGTTGTGCACATAATCATAATAAAGTTTTAGATCTTAATTGGGTGTTAGGTGTTGGGTAAAAAAAAAATTACATTTGGGTGCAAAGAGGGACAGTTCCAGTTTCATTTGGTATCTTGATAAACTACTCGTATTTCTAGGATAATGCTTGACTCTAGCAGATTAGGAGTGGATTTTCTCATCAGAACAGGGCAGGTTGTGTCTTCTAGGGCGCTGAAATATTTTAGTTCTTGACTTGAGTGGTTGGTTATTGCCAAAATATACATTTAGGTTTATTCAATTTTATGTCTGTATTATATTTCACAATTGAAAGATTTTTAAAAAGAAAGGAAGCGGAAGGAAGGAAAGAAGGAAGGAAATGGTTGGGCTTGACTAGGGTTGGGATTTGACAGGCAAGTGTCACTAGAGAGGAATAATAGAGATAAAAGTGTTTGAGGGGCAGTAATTATAAAGATGTGCATATGAGGTAAATCAGAAGCACATGAAAAAAAGAGCAAAAGATATTTTTAACATAAGATATATAGTAACACTTGATTATCTATTTTAGCCTGGGTTCCGTAGAAAACGCGTAAGAGGCAAAATGTTACATGTTAAAACTTAATTATGGAGTGCAATTCCAGGGTCAAGAATGAGGGAAGGGTGGTAGAGGCAGGAAAGGAGCTATAGAAAGTACAATGGTACATGTTACAGACAGTCCAGAGCTTTGTAATGTGTGTAGACGATGTTTTATAAAACATCTGCAGAGAGGCTGCAGAACTCCTGTGACCCAGATGAGTCTGTCCAGGGAGAGAAAGAGAGAAAAAAATTTTCCTTCTGTAAAAGAGCCCTGACCTATGGGCCCCTTGTAGGTCTTTGATGTCTTCTCTGCACCTCCACCCTCTTTGAGAGTTCCCAGGACAGGTGAACTTGTGCTTAGGGCTTTGGAGAACGGTTGGCCTGTGGCACAACTGAGACTGGGGCTTGTTTGAGCTCATGTCATGGCTGCTGTACTACTACCTCAGGGCACCTGTACATGTGCCTTATTGAGTTGCTACCAAGGCATGTTTCTAGTCTATTTTTCTTTTCCCACTTTCTGCTTTGCTTTCCCCCCAACCCTTACCTCAGTGCTCTGCAGTTCAGGCTCAGACATGATCTGACTCTGAGAACTTTGGAGCAACAAGGCAGAATCCTTGTATAGCAGGGAAAATTTTAGTTTAACTTGGCATAAACCAACTTTTCAAACTCACATTTCCACCAAGCCCACCTCTCTTCCAACTTAACTGTCTCTATTAATGGTGCCTCTCTTTCTTAGCCACCCAGGTTCAATTATTTTTCATTTCTTATTTTTCACCCCTACATTAAAGCAAGAGCCTGGAGCTATTAATTTGTCTCTTCTAAGCTTGTACTTCTGTCCATTTTGCTCCTTTCCTATCCCCTGTATCCTATTTTACATGCTATTTTATAGTATAATAATTGCTATTATTCTTGCTTGGATTACCGCAGTAGCTTTTTAAGGGGCATCCATTCTTTTTCAAGCCATCCTATATAGACTGCCAAATTAATCTTTCTAAGATTAGCTCTGATCAAATCCTATTTCTGCCAAAAAATGTCCAAGAGCTTTTTTATTAGTTATGGGTTAAGTCTGAGCTCTAGGCTGACTCTGCTCAACATGGCCTCAATTCACCTTCTAGTCTACCACCTTCTACTGCACACACATACTTCACGGCACAGTAAAAATGGACTTCTTGGTGTTTCTCAGATGTGACCCACCTTTTCCCACTGCTCCCCTCTTACTCATGCAGTATTTGCCTCCTGGGTTGCCCTCCTTCCCATCTTCTCCCATCATCTCAACTTATTGAAATCTTGTCTAACTGTTAAGGGACAAATCAAATGTTGCCTGTTTGATGATATTTTCTCCAATCCCCTCAATCCAGTGTCCTCTCTTCCCCTTGTTACTGTTCTCAAGGCAGGAATATGTTAATTCTCATTCCTGCTTTAGTTTTGACTTCAGAGATGCAGCGCAGCTGCATGCTTTTGACAGGAAACCAGACTTAGCTCTCTGTCTGGTTGGCAGAGTGCACCTTTTTGGGCCCTAAGTGTTTCTAGCCCTTATTTCATACACAAAGTTACAGAGTTTGGCCCAGTCCGAGTCACCACAGCAGGGCCAGGGGGCACCCTGACTAGGCTTCAGCAAGCCTCACCCACCTTCCTTACCCAGTAGTCTCCAGGCCTTCAGGTATTTTAGTACAACTTAATCTCTCTTTCTAGACTGAATTGCAGATCCTCATTTCTGCTCTGCAAACCAATTTATCTCCTTTTTCTTTAAGCCCCCAGACTTATTACATTTTTGCATTAAAAAAACAGCATGTCATTAATCAGGTGGGTTGGGGGAAAAATACAGCAAATGTAAGATATGGGCTATAGTTAGTACTAATATTCTGACGATGCTTTTTCATATTTTGTAACAATTGTTTAACAACAATGCAAGTTGTTGTTGGTGGGGAAATGTATGGGAGTCCTGTAGGATGATTTACAGGTTTGTTTTATAAGCTCACAACTTACACTATGCACTTATTGTTTAGGGATGTTCATGTATGAATGATAAACTTCAATTAAAAAAAGTAAAAAAAAAAAAAGACAGCATACCTTATTCTGTGTTCTGTGTTCACTGCCCATATAATTCCAGAAGCATTTCTCAGGTTGTGAGAGAAGGGTTTAGGTCTCAGGACGGCACTTGAAGTTTCTCAGGGTAGGACCTGAGAGCTGGGTGGGGCGGTGTGTGTGTGTTTGTGTTTGTGTGAGTGTCATCTCACAAATACAGTGTGTGGATCTATACTTCATTAAATTGGCTGCATCATTAGCCTTGTTTTTGGCATGACTCAGGTTAGTGTCTTAAAAGAAAATCATCAGCTAGCTGAATAGTTAGGTGAGACTCAGAGGCCAGGAATTATTTATTGCTGGTGCTTTTTGTTGGTTTACCAAACAACAAGGACTATTTGTTTGTCCTTTCTTAGTTCTGGGAACTTGATGGGATGTTGTGACATTTTGAAGTTCTTTTATGAATCCCAAAGAGATTATGTTCTTAAACTAATCTATTTCTGTGGGTGTTGTACCCTTTGATTGCATTAAATTCTAAGGAAGATCCTTTGATTTGATTAGTTGATAAGATCAATTTAGGGCTTTTGATTGGACTACATCAAGGAAGTGTGAGCCAGCTTGGGTCTCAACTCTTTTGCTGGGTGTGATATAAATGGAGACATACAGAGGAAAGGAAGCTACCATATTGATCCTGCCATGTGTGAGAGAGAACTGCAGGAAAACAGAGAAACCCCGAGGGCTGAAATGGAACCTGCAGAGCACAAAGGCATGGAAAGAGCCCCCCTCCTCCGAGGGGCTGGGTTCACTGAGCAGCTCAAGGCTCAGGACACCAGCCCTGCCATATGCCCACATTCCTGACAGCTCACAGGTGAACTCTAGAAGAAAGCTTTGCAGCTGAGACTGAATGAGGAGACTGGAAAGTGACAATCCCTGTGCCTGGTTACTCACAGCTGAGCTCTGGAAGCTGGGCTCTGAGAGATGGTAGATTCTGGAGGGGAAGGCAGACACCTCAGCAGAGATTCGTGGCCATCTTCACCATGTGGCAGCTGACTTTGGTGAGAAAGCATCTCTGATGGTGCCTTGATTTGGACATTTTCACAGTCAAACTATAAGCTTTTACCTCAAATAAATCCCTTTTATAAAAGCCAACCCATTTCTGGCAGCCCTGTGGCAAACTAAGACAGATGTACTGAGTAGTATGGCTGTTGTTGAAAGAATTTCCTTCCCACTACAAAGATGCAGCCTTATCATTCCATATTCCAGAAGAGTTATGCAGAAATAAGGGTGTAATCATATACAAGTACATGGAAACATTCTAGTAGAAAATTAAAACATATGTCTGATGAAAATAGCAGGAAACATGGCAATGTTTTAATAAAAGAAAATTCTTGCAAATAACTAAAAATGGGTTTTCATAAATGTAAATAATGTACACATTCAGTTAAAATCAACAGCTTACATTTCTTGTTTTCATGTTCAAACAGTGACAGTTTAACATCAGTTTAAGGTAGCTTCCTGCTTAGGACAAAAAGAGAAGTCATTTTATTCCCAACTATGTATTTTCAGCCTCCTCTTTTGGGCATGAATCATTAATATTAAAGTTGCCATTGACCAAATAAAAGGCAGTGCAAGGAACAGAACACATTAAAGAAAATGCTATATTGCATGCATGATGTAGAATACTTAAACAGATGAAATAAAGCTGCTCTTTTGCAAAAAGCTATTCTTCATGAAGCTTAGTGCCAGGAAAAGATCAATGTCCTCTATTTTTAGCTCTCTCTATTTTGTTCCTCTAAGGGACAAAGATGCTACACAAGTCCTAATAGAGTGATACAGTAAATCCAATGTAGTCATTTTAGTTTTCTTTTGCACCTCTCCCGGTCAATCATATTAAGTGTCCAAATAAAGATGGCTAACTTTCATATATTTGGAAGGGCAGATGACCTTTTTTATCCATCAGTTGGCAATTCTGAGTAATGGAGACCCCAGACGTGGCTAATGACCTTTTCAGTGAAGGACAGAGGGAAACAATAAGGGAGGCAGTGTGGCTATTCTACACACTAGCACAACTAGGTTTTGCAGCGATTATCAAATTTGTTGTGTTCATGAGCAATTCTGTTCCTTTGGAAAAACTGATGATGAAGTTAAGATTAAAGAAGTGCCTTTTTCCTAGAATCAGCAGCCTGGGATTCTAGTCTAAGCACTAGAATTCTATGATCAATCATTTTCATTCTTCCTCTTCTGGGGCTTAAATATTACTGTAAGATTTAGTTAAAAGGTACCAATACTAATGCTATCAAAGGGACTTGGAAATTACTTTGGAGTTTTGAGATCTGATTTAACTGGGAAACATTAGGATCCAAGATTTTAAAATCTAAGTATAACTAAACTTTTTATGAGGTATGACTACATTTGAAATAGTTTCATCTTGCTTTTTCTTGAAATGAAAGCACCAAAATTATGGTTGTTAAAGTAAAAGGGACCATAGTTGATTCTCTTGTCAAAGCTCTGATTTTACAGATGAAAACAGAAACAGAAAGGAAATGTAGCTTTCCAAAAGGCACAAAACTTTTTATTGTAAAAGACAAGGTAGCATATAGTTTCTTTGAATTTCAACCTGGTAAGCTCTGTGACATGCCTCATGGATGGAAGCTTCGGGTGTTAAAATCATTGTTTCCTAATACCCGTGTGTAGTGGATGCTGAAGTATGCTGTTCAGATCCCTCTTTTCAGGACTGAAACTGGGGATATTGGTAGCTGACAGCACTCAGCTGACTCTGTGAGACTTACCCTTGGATGAAGCGAGTTGCCTTGCCCAAGGTCAACCCCCCCATACGCTCCCTCACCAGCAACAATCCACATCCAAAGACCCACATCACAACACAAGACAACCCCGAAGGGCTATCCCAGCTCCAGAGACCCTATGTAATTAGCTGAGGCCTTTGTTGAGACTTCTATACAGTTTCATACTTTCTTCACTCCTCTGTAAGAACTGATCCCAAGAGCACACATCAGTAAACCTTCCCCCAAACATATCTTGACCTCAAATTGTACTTCCTTGAGACCCGACTGTGGTACCTTGTAAATCTGACTACCTTCGTGCTGCATATGTGAAGTATCAATGTGTACTTTTCCCAAATGGGACTTAAATCCCATCATCAAAAGTAGTATGAAGTGCCTACTAGTTAATACACTACATTAAAGAAAGATACCACCATTAGAGATGATCTTTTGTAGTTTGGTGCCTTAAAGTGTGATCACCCTTATCACTTTCATAAGTTAGTACTTGTGGCAGTTTGATATAGTTATCAATTCCAAAAATAGATATTGGATTATGCCTGTAAACAGGCCTGTTCCTCTGGGCATGATTAAGTTATGATTAGGGATTTGACTGGGCTATGTCAGTATGACCTTGTGTCCCCGCCTCTTGGTGGGCGGGGACTCAGAGATAAAAGACATGGCAGAGCAGAGGAGTGAGTTGGAGTTTTGAATTGGAATTCTGATGCTGACTTTTAATGCTGGAGCCCGGGGAAGTAAGCACACAGAGGAGCTTGGTCATGAGGAAGGAAAGAAGGCCCCGGGAAAAAAGATGAGCCGTTTGCCTGACAGTTCACAGCTGGCCTTGTGGAGAGAGGCAAAGCCTAGAGAGCCTACAGTCTATAGCTGACCTTGTGGAGGAAACAGAGGAGCTGAGCCTGGAGAGAAACAGAGCCCCGGGAAGAGGAACCCAAGGCAAATGTTGGCAGCTGTCTTGCTCCAACACGTGGCCATCGACTTTGGTGAGGGAAGTAACTTACGCCTTATGGCCTGGTAACTGTAAGCTTCTACCCCAAATAAATACCCTTTATAAAAGCCAACATATCTGACCAGCTTTTTCCAGATATAACTTCATGACTTTAATTTGTTCCATTTCTTGATAAATGTAAAGTTTCTCAACAAACAATTGAGGGAAGAGAATAACAAATGTTCCACAATAATTCAAGGTGTTGGTGTTGGGGTGATGTATGGGAATTCTGCATGTTATGCATGGTTGTTTTGTAAGATCATAACTTTTTCAATAAAAAGAAAAAAGGGAAAAGAAAAAAAAGCCAACAGACTTCCGTTATTTTGCATCAGCACCCCTTTGGTTAATACAGTACTTAAAGGAGAGAAATTACAAAGACGCCACTAATTAAAAGAGTAAACAAAGGAGCACAGGAGAGAAAAAGAGCTGAGTAGCTTCCCTTAAATATAAGAATTTGTTTTACTTTTCTTCTGAAGGCAAAAAGAAGTATTCTAATAATCACTGATGTATAGCTGTACTAATCTTACTGCTAATAGCCTTGTGTCTGGGAACCTCAATACTTAATAAACACTCATAAAATTGTTTTAGCTCTACAAAATCTTGGTTCTACCATATCTATAAGGCCAAGACAGGAGTGGTTCCATATGATCCAAATTCACATTTGCATAGCCTAAATTGTCTTATGGGGGAGACTGGATAAGTCAAAATCCACTGTGGCCATTTCAGAAAAGTTGAAAAGAGAAAGGTTTCAAAGCAAAAATTTCTCACCCACCCTCTTCCCTGCATAATAATCTAAACAAAATGTTAATAATCATGAACTATAGATTTTATTTTGACCAAATCCACACTAGCAGTGTGGAAATGAAGAATTAAGGGAATTATTTGCCTGGTCAATGTAATAGATTATTTTTATCTTTAAAAGAAAAATTATCATAATTACCAGGATACTTGTTTCAGTTATCCTGATTACTCTATTGATAGAGATCAGGTCAAATAAATTTCTTTCTTTTATTCTGATTTGCCCACAATCAGACAAATGGAGATTTGGAATTCCCTCCGTTCCTCTGTCCCTCCCTCCTTCCCTCCCTTCCTCCCTTCCTTTCCTTTCCTTTCCTTTCCTTTCCTTTCCTTTCCTTTCCTTTCCTTTCCTTCCTCCCTCCCTCCCTCCCTTCCTTCCTTCCTTCCTTCCTTCCTTCCTTCCTTACTTACTTACTTCCTTTCTTCTTTCCTCCCTTCCTCCCTTCCTCCCTCCCTCCCTCTCTCCCTCCCTCCCTCTCTCCCTTCTTTTCTTCCTTCCTTTCTTCCTTTTCACCATAGTACAAGGTCAGGTTAGGGAGAAGAAGGAATAATTGTGACTAAAATGTCTAATGTGGACAGGGAACTGAGCTGGATGCATTAATGAATTCAGCTTGTTTAATTAGATGAGTTTTAGTAACTTGCCTTTCTCTCTCAAGTACACTTGACATTTCCTTTTCAAGGGGCTCCTTTCACTGGCTTATATACCTGTTCATGATTCTTCCAGTTTGAAAGAAAAAACATCCATAAAACAAACCTCCCCAAATCCTGCTTTATGGCCATTTCTTCTCTGTCTCTTTTGCAAGTTCAAGAAATACTATCTGTGGCTTGTTGTTATTTTTGACATTCTTAGGTATTTTTATATTTTTTGTATTATGAGATGACACTTTTTCTCTCCTTACCAATTGTACCTGGTTATCTCTGGTATACAGAATACTATTAATATCTGTGCATTTATTTTTATCTGGCCATTTGTTGAACTCTCCCATTAATTTTATGAAATTTACAGTTATTCTTTTTCCTGGCTATATAATAATATCACTTGAAAATAATGATCATATAGTTTTTCTTTTCCAATAACATTACCTCATTTCTAGTTCATGCTTTATTTTTTTGGCCAGAACTTTTAAGGGAGAAAGTATAATTTCTCCTTTTATTCATGATTATAATTGGAATGTTTCTAGTGTTTCACTATTAAGCATGATATTGAATTCTTTGTTCAGATAGATGTTGCTATGTTGAGAAATTCTTCTTCTCCTTTTATTAGTTCACCACACATTGCAAACATCTTACCCTGATTTATGCTCTTTCTTTAGGGCTTTTAGTCCCTTTGGTTTGGTTGGCTTTTTATTCTCATACTATGTTTTAATTTTTTTTCTTAAATAAATTTGCCTGGGATATGTATATTTTATTAGCTTATTCAAAGGACCAGATCTTGAATTGTTATATTAATACTGTGTTTTGGAATTTATTTATTTCTGTTTATTTTTATGTTTATTTTATTATTTCCTTTCCTCTGCTTTCCTCATTTATTTGGATGCTCTATATGTATGCTTAATTTATTTTTATTCTTATTTTATCATCAAATAAAAATATTTGAGGCTGCTTATCATAAGTTTTGATGAAATAGTATATTCATTGCCTTTATTTTGTGAATAATCTAATTCCTTCTTTCCTCTAGTATTTATGTGGAGAAATAAATATTTTCCCAAATGTTTTTTGCTTTTGTTTAAGATTTCTATTATTAATTTCTAGATATTTTTTGATTTGTGTTCAGAGAACTTGGCCAATTCAGTGTCTGCTTTTTGGAATTTATTGAATTTTTTTTTATGGTTTAGAATATGATTTTTTTTCCCATCTGATTATGTCATAGTCTTTTTGGTGCGTTGTTTTGTGACTGAGCCTCTCTGCGCAGGTCTGGGATGCCTTTTTTCTTTTTTTACCAGGAGGTCCCAGGGATCAAACCTGGGTCCTCCATATGGTAAATGGGAGCTCAATTGCTTGAGCCACAGCTGCTTCCCTAGAATATGATTTTAATTGTTTCACTTTCCAAAGCAAATAGATTCTCTGAGAAGTACTGAAGTTCAATATTTGTCTACAAACTCCATTTTATTTATTTCTTATTCTCTACTTGATTTATTAGAAATGGAGGCAGTTGTATAACAATCTCTCATAATTGTGATTATTTTGAATTCTAAGACTTCTGACAGTTCATGTCTTTTATATCTTTATTGTGGATTATACTTTCATTGATAAACCTTCCTTATTACATTTAATGCTTTTGGTCTTGAATTTATATTATCTGAAATTAATAATTATTTCTGTTGTATTCCTTGCTAGTTTTTCCCTTATTTACTCCAAATTTTATTTTTAATCATTTAAAATTTGTTGTAGGCTAGTTTCTTTTAAATCAGCTTATGATTAGATTATTTTATTTTTTAACATTGATTTTTTTAAGAATAGCAGGTTTTCTGAGCTAGAATTTACATACCAGTTCTTGAAAACATTATGCAAAGTGAAAGCAGATAGTCACAAAAGACCACATATTGTATAATTTAATTTTTATGAAATGTCCAGAATAGGCAAATCTATAGAGATAGAAAGTAGATTATAGTATTTTTATATGACAAATGAAGTCTGTTTTTTAATAGAAAATTTTATACTTGTCTCTTAATTTATATATAATTAATTTTTTTTTGTAATAAAACAAATAGGAATAAGCAACTTTTAAATAAATATACATGTGGTTTAGGAATAACATGTTTTAAATTGCCTGTCAACATATTTTGGTTCTTCTGTGAGCTGGATAATTCAGGACACCTAAAAAATTCATGTGACTTGAATGAGATTTCCTAGGTGCCACCCTCCCTCATTTCTAGTTGTTACATGACACTGTAAGGTTTGGAGATTCAAGATTATGTTCTGTGAGGTTAGACAATTCCTGTATGTTTTTTACTTATTTAAAAATGTATTAAAACTTAAAAGAGATCTCATGATTGTGAAATTCATCTGACATTGCAGAGACCCTCATTGTGGAAAATACAGAAGATATTAGGTGCATTGATATCTCGTGCTAGGGCTGAAGTATCAGAGTAGGTGGCTATGGCAGAAACTATTAGTAGGTTGCTAATTTCCTAGCCTAAATTCATTTTCTGTTTCCTCCAACACACAAAAATACTGTGTGTATGTGTGTGTGTAAGTGTGCAAGTGTGTATTTGGTGGCTAGCCAAATTAAAGCTAGCCTTCTTTACAACTAGGTGAATCTAACTGAGTTGGGGCATTGAGAAGTAATCATTAAGTTGTGTGGGACTTTCAAAACATCTTTTCCCTCAGCTGGGAGGTGTGTCCTTTTTGCCTTTCTCCTCTTCTTTCCTGCTGCCTGGAAGGTATATGTGAAGGATATTGTTCCAGCAGCCATATTTGTCTATGAGGTAGCCTTGAGGATGGAAGCTTTATGTTGAGATAGTGGAGCATAAAGATAGAACATGCTTGGTTTCCTCTGGCTAATGGAAAAGTCATTACTAGCCTTAGACTAGATATCCTTGGACTTTGTGACAGAAATAAACATTTACCTTGTTTAATCCTAACAATTTTTATCCTATTCCATGTCCTAATCCTAACAGATATGATGGGCATTTCCTATGCCTGTGGGGAACTGAGCATAGGCACACCAAAATTTGTATTTTGGGTGAGGAAAGATTTTTAAACATCCAAGACAGAGAGTAAAAGGGATTGGGTAAAATGCAGAATAAATATGAAGGGAAGAGTCATGATAGAGAATAAGCAAGTCAGAACTCCAGATCTGGAGATAGCTCTAAGAAAGAGCCCTAAGAGTGCAAATAGAGAAGGCTAGTTCAAAAAGATTTTTTTAAACAAATAAATTTTATTGATACATATTAATAAAGCATACAATTCATCCAAAGTGTATAACCAATGGTATTTAGTATAATCACATAGTTGAGCATTCATCACTTCAATAATTATTAAAGCATTTTCATTATTTCAATAATAATAATAATAATAATAATAATAATAATAATAAACAGACAAACAAACAAGAAAATTCCTCATCTCTCAATCTCTGTATGCTTCCAACACTGTACATAGCTGGTGTTTCTGGCTATTTGATCCAAAGTGTATAATCAATGGCTTTTAGTATAATCACAATATTGTACATTCATCACCTCAAAAATTTTAGAACAATTTCATTACTCCAAAAAGAAAGACTCCACACCCCTTATCATTCCTTCTTCAAATCTACATAACCACTAATCTCATTTCATCTTTATAAATTGATTTATATTTACATTTCATATAAATGGAATCATACAATATATAGTGCTCTGTGTCTGGTTTCCTCACTTAGTGTAATTTTTTTCCCCCTGATATTAACATTTTGTAGTATTAACTTATATTTGTTCAGCTTCAAAGAAAAACAGTCTTTTATATGCAATTCTACCCATATTCATATTTTACATAATACAGTTATAGTTCACTTAATATATTTAGTTCATAATAGGGCAAACATACAGTATTTGTCCTTTTGTATCTGGCTTGCTTCACTCCACATAATGTCCTCCAGGTTCATCCATGTTGTCATATGTTTCACAACTTCATATCTTCTTACCACTGCATGCTATTCCATCGTGTGTATACTCCACAATTTGTTTATCTGTTCATCAGTTGATAGACAGCTGGGTTGTTTCCAACTTTTGGCTATTGTGAATAATGTGAATAATGTGAATAATTTTAAGACATTTTTTTGGCTATTTGGAACACTTCCCCTTCCAAATAAATTTGATTATTGGCCTTTTGATTTCTGCAAAAAGGCTGTGGGGATTTTTATTGGGATTGCGTTGAATATGTAAATCAGTTTGGGTAGAATTGACATTTTAACAATATTTAGTCTTCTAATCCATGAACATGGAATGTCCTTCTATTTATTTAAGTATTCTTTGGTTTCTTTTAGCAATGTTTTGTAGTTTTCTCAATACAGGTCCTTTATGTCCTTGGTTAAGTTTATTCCTAAATATTTGATTGTTTTAGTTGCTATTATAAATGGAATTTTTTTTCTGGTTTCCTCCTCAGATTGCACATCAGTAATGTATAGAAACCCTATTGATTTTTGTGTATT
Organism: Tolypeutes matacus; assembly: GCA_026826555.1. Classification (NCBI taxonomy): domain Eukaryota; kingdom Metazoa; phylum Chordata; class Mammalia; order Cingulata; family Chlamyphoridae; genus Tolypeutes; species Tolypeutes matacus. Next base: position 813,312 of record JAKSZT010054564.1, read on the forward strand.
AACCTTGTATCCTGCCACTTTGCTGAACTCGTTTATTACTTCTAGTAGCTTTTTTGTGGATTTTTCAGGATTTTCTAGATGTAAGATCATGTCATCAACTAATAGTGAAAATTTTACTTCTTCCTTTTCTATTTGGGTGCCTTTTATTTCTTTATTTAGCCTAATTGCGTGAACTGGACTTCTAGAACAATATTGAATTAACAGTGTTGACAGTGGGTATCCTTGTCTTGTTCCTGATCTCAGCGGGAAAGCTTTCAGTCTTTCACCATTGAGTACAATGCTAGCTGTAAGTTTTTCACATATGTACTTTACCATATTGAGAAAGCTTCCTTGTATTCCTATTTTTGGAGTGTTTCTTTCAAGAAAGGGTGCTGTATTTTGTCAAATGCCTTTTCTGCATCAATCGAGAGGATCATGTGATTTTTCTTCTTCAATTTATCAATGTGGTTTATTACACTACTTGATTTTCTGGTGTTGTACGCCCTTGCATACCTGGGATGAAACCTACTTGATCGTGGTGTATAATTCTTCTAATGTGCTTTTGGATTCTGTTTACAAAATATTTTGTTGAGGATTTTTTGCATCTATGTTCATTAGAGATATGGTCTGTAATTTTCTTTTTTCATATTATCTTTACCTAGTTTTGGTATTAGGGTAAGTTGGATTCATAGAATGAGTTTGGTAGCATTCTTTCCTGTTTAATTTTTTGGAAGAACTTGAGCAAGATCGGTATTAGTTCATCTTTGAATGATTGGTAGAATTCACTTGTGAAGCCATCTGGTCCCAGGAATTTCATCATTGGGAGGTTTTTTTTTTTTTTTTTTTTTAAATATATATTTTCATTGTTTAAAAAGATACTTAGGTTACATATATGTTACATAAAAAATATAGGGATTCCCATATGCCCCACTCCCCATAGCTCCCAAATTTTCCCACATACACAACATCCTTCATTAGTGTGGCACATTCATTGCAAGTGATAAATGCATCCTGGGGCATTGCCACTGAGTATGGATAGTTTACATTGTAGTTTACACTCTCTCCCACACAATTCTGTAGGTTATGGGAAGATATATAATGGCCTATATCTGTGGTTGCAATATCATTCAGGACAATTCCCAAGTCCTGAAAATGCCCCTGTATTACACCAGTTTTTCCCTCTCCTTGCCCTCAGAGCCTCCAGTGGCCATTGCTTCCACATCAATGTTGTAATTACTTTCATTGCTAGAATCATACTAAGTCTATAGTAGACTACCAGTATCTACTCTAGTCCATAGTTCATTCCCCATTCTGAGGATTCTGGGATGGTGATGCTTACTCTACCTCTAATTGAGAGGGGGGTATCTATCCCATACAGCCAATGGATGGGACTCTCTTGCTTGCAGTTGTGGGCTCTCTTGTTTCCTTGATAAGGTGGTTGTCCATCCTCACCTCCTTGTTAGTTGTTCTGGGTGAATCCAATGAACTGGAGAGTAGGTGTAACAACTCCACTGAGGCTCAGGGCCCAGCCGGCACATGGACAGCCCAAGGATTTAAGTCTCTTGGAGGTATACCTACAAACTGCAGCACCAAATATAGGTTCAAAAAGAAGGGACAGATGAACTATATGTAAAGAAGCCATAACTGAGTCCAGCTCTGTCACTCTCAGGAGCACAAACTCCAAAGTAGGGTCCACTGGCAAGGCACCAAACTTTGGAGTTATCTGCCCTGACCATAGGACCTGGCTGTCTCCAGAGCCCCCAGGAGCCTCACTATTTGGGGTAGTATGTATTTTGGCAGTCTATGAGATCCTGCTGAGATGTGCATAAGCGTTAGCTCTGGGATGATCTCCTGACTCACTTTGAAATCTCTTAGCCATATGGATTCATTTGTCTTTACCTTTTCCCTCTTAGGGAGGTTTTTGATGATAGTTTCAATCTCTTCACTTGTGATTGGTTTGTTGAGTTCCTCTATTTCTTCTAAAGTCAGTGTAAGTGGTTCATGTGTTTCTAGGAATTTGTCCCTCATCTACATTTTCTAGTTTTTTGGCATATGGTTGTTCATTGTATTCTTTTATGATCTCTTTTATGTCTATGGGGTCAGTGGTAATGTTCCCCCTCTCATTTCTGATTTTTGTGTCTTCTTTCTTATTTTCTTTGTCAGTCTAGCTAAGGGTTTGTTAATTTTGTTGATCTTCTCAAAGAACCAACTTTTGGTTTTGTTGATTCTCTCTATTGTTTTTTTTTTGTGTGTGTGTTCTTGATTTCATTTTCTTCTGCTCTGATCTTCACTATTTCTTTCCTTTGGCTTGGTTTGGGATTAGTTTGCTGTTCTTCTTCTAGTTCTTCCAAGTGTCCAGTTAGATCATCCATTTTAGCTCTTCTTTTTAAATGTAAACATTGAGAGCTATAAATTTCTCTCTCAGCACTGCCTTTGCAATGTCCCATAGGTTTTGATATGTTGTGTTCTCATTTTCAATTCTCTCAAGATATTTGCTGAATTCTCTTGAAATTTCTTCTTTGACCCACTGATTGTTTAAGAGTGTGTTGTTTAATCTCCATATATTTATGGTTTTCTTTTTTTCCATCTATTATTGATTTCTAGCTTTATTCTGCTATTATCAGAGAAAGTGTTTTGTGTAATTTCAATCTTTAAAAAATTTTTTAGACAAAAGGATAAATACAAGAGGAGTCAAGATGGCATCGGTTTAGGAGGGCACTTGCTGACTAGCTCTCTGAGGACGGCTGATTGGGGACAGGGTCCTGCCCGGGGTCTGTGCTGTGGGTGCACAGAGCGAGAGGCTAGGGACATTTATCCGGAGGCAGCTCGGTGGTGTGGATTGCTTGGTAGAGATTTGTGAGCTTTAACCCTGCCCATTGAGGTTAACACAGACGGCTGAGCCCCACCCTCAGGGGAAAAGGCTGGTTTGAGTCACGACTCCCGGCAGCAACCCAGTGAGAGGGCGTGTTCTCCGAGAGTGGGAGGATCCCGGTGGAGGGTCGAGACGGCTTTCCTTTCTGTGGATTTTGCTGCCTGGAACCCCTTGCAGCTTTGGGGAACAAAAATAGCTGGCTTGAAGCAGGACCAGGTTGAGGGGAGTGGTGAATCTGCTGAAGAAAGTTGATTTACCTAGCTGCCCAGGGATACGTCCCAACCACTGCCAGCAACCCGGTGAGAGGGAGCATTCTCTGAGAGGGGGAGGGTTCTGACAGAAGGTGGAGAGGGGTTTCCTTTCTGTTGATTTGGCTGCCTGGACCCCCTCATAGCTTTGGGGAGCAGATAAGCCAGCTTGAAGCAGTGTGAGGCTGAGGGGAGAGGAGAATCTACTGAGGAAGCCTGATTTATCCAGCAGCCCGGTGACACTGAGGCTTGGCTCCAGAGGGGGCGGAGTCAGCCTTTTTTTTTTTTTTTTTTTTTTGGTTTTTATAAAGGGTATTTATTTGGGTTAAAAGCTTACAGTTACTGGGCCAAAAATCATAAGTTTCTTCCCTCACCAAAGTCTGTTGCTACGTGTTGGAGCAAGGCAGCTGCCAACGTTTGCCAGGGTTCAGGCTTCTTGGGTTCCTTCTTCCCAGGACTCCATTTCTCTCCAGGCTCAGGCTTGCTTTGTGCCACAAGGCCAGTTGTAGACTATCAGGCAAATGGCCTGCTTCTCTTCCCAGGGCCTTCTCTCTTTCCTCACGAACAAGCATCTCTGTACACAACTTCCTGGGGTCAGCCATTTTTATCGTTCTGCACTGACAAGCATCAGAGCTTCAGCTCCCCTGGGGAGGCCAGGAAGTGGGAAGGGCTTGATTAGTGTCCACGAGCCTAGTTAGGGTCCCCTCAGTGAAGGGGGTGGTCTAGAAGAGGACATATTTTGGGGCCCTTATTTTGCCAAAAAAAAAGACAGTCACTTAAAAAAATAAAAGAATGAATTTTTCTTTTTAATTTAGTTTAATGTCTAAAATCTGCCTCAAAACATGCAGATAGAACCTTGCAGGGCAATTGATTGATAAATACAAGCAGGCTGAGAGGTTCCACAAGGGCCCAAAAAGGAACACTGTTCTTCCTTAGATTTGTTTGACTGCTTGCTTGTGTGGTTGTTTGGTTTTTCTCTGTTTATTTGTTGTCTCTTGCTTTTCTTTCCTCTTTCCTCCCCCCTTTCTTTTTTCTTTCATTTTTTAAAAATTAGGTGTTTCTAGCTTGTCTCTTCTTTGCTGTGCTTCTTCTTCAGTGATTTCCCATTCTCTGTCTATATTGACTCTGTGTCCCAAGCTACCTCTTTTCCTTCCTTCATCTTTCTGCCTTCTGCTTTCTGTTGTGGTTCTTATATACCACATTTTTTCATTAGCCCACAACTTAAGGCTGTCAATTTCTGTTCTATCTATTCTGTTTTCTTCTTTTTTTATTAATATTAACTTTTTTCCTTTCAGCCCTTTCTTTACTCTTTCTCTCCCTCCTCATCATTCTAGCCTTCTAAATCATTATATAATATTCCTCTATTTGGTTTCCCAGTCCATTATAGGCACTCCACTTTTTTTCCTATTACGCTACACTGCCTACATGAGCTAAATATTCATTTCACTAAATCTTATACAGCATCTTTTCTAACTTTTATCAATATTACTATTATCCTTCTTCCTTTCTCATATCTTTCGATTCCTCTGGCCCTAATCATTTGCCTTCAAGGGAACATAGAAAGAAGCAAGGAAATAAAATAAGAAGAAAAAGTGTCAAAGAAAAAACTTAACACACACACAGAACCACCAGCTAAATAAAACTCTAGAGCAGAGAGAGAAGCTAATCAACAGAATAAACCCATCAAGATAAAATGATGACTAGAGGGCAACAAAAAATTACAAACCACACTGAGAAACAGGAAGGCATGGACCAGTCCAATGAACAAACTAAAAACCAGGAACAGATGCAGAATATTGAACAACTAATCAAAGGTTTCCAAATGAATATCATGGACCAACTTAAAGAAGTGAAGGAAGAGATTAAGGATATTAAGAAGACACTGGGAGAACATACTGAAGAAATCGTAAACATACATAAAAAGGTAACAGATATTATGGTGATGAATGGCACAATCCAAGAAATCAAAAAGATGCTAGATTCACATAACAGCAGATTTGAACAGGCAGAAGAAAGAATTAGTGATGTGGAAGACAATACATCTGAAATCAAACAGATAGTAGAACAGATAGACAAAAAGATAGAAAAAAATCCAGCAGGGACTCAGGGATTTAACCCACAACACAAAACGCATAAACATATGCATTATGGGCATCCTAGAAGGAGAAGAGAAGGGAAAGGGAAAAGAAGGAGTGTTGAAGGAAATAATGGCTGAAAACATCCTAACCCTATTGAGAGAGATGGATGTGCAGATCCAGGAAACACAGTGCACCCCAAACAGTATAAATCCCAATAGGCCAACTCCAAGAATATACTTGTCAAAATGTCCAATGTTCAAGACAAAGAGAAAATACTCAAGGCAGCAAGAGAAAAGAGAACCATCACATACAAGGTAAGCACAATCAGATTCAGTGCTGATTTCTCATCTGAAACCATGGAAGCAAGAAGACAGTGGTATGACATAGTCAAAGTACTAAAAGAAAAAAACTTCCAGTCATGAATTCTCTATCCAGCAAAACTGGCATTCAGAAATGATAGAGAGTTGAACATATTCACAGATAAACAGAAATTAAGAGAGTATGCCAATAAGAAACCCTCACTCAAGAAATACTAAAGGAAGTTCTACAAGTTGAAATGAAAAAACATGGGAGAGAGAGTTGGAAGAGAGTTTAAAAACAACTAAAAAGACAAAAACAGAAACAAAACAACATAAGACATACATTAACCCAAAGAAAATATGGCTGAAGAAAGATTCATTGCGAGTAATAACACTGAATATTAATGGATTAAATTCACCACTCAAGAGACACAGATTGGCAGTATGGATAAGGAAATATGATCCATCTATATGCTGTCTACAAGAAACCCAACTTTGACCCAGGGATTCAAGGAGGCTGAAAGTGAATAGCTGGAAAACAATTTTACAAGCAAACAATAACAACAACAACAAAAAGGAGTAGCTATTCTATCAGACAAAATAGACTTTAAATGCAAAACTATTGTAAGAGACAAAGATGGACACTAAATATTAGTAAAAGGGATAATCTCTCAAGAAGAGAGAACAATCAGAAACATTTATGCACCTAATCGGGGTACCTCAAAATACATGAGGCAAACTCTGGAAAAACTAAGTGCAGAAATAAATGCCTCTACAATTCTGGTGGGGGACTTTAATACACCATTATCATCATTAGACAGAACATCTAGACAGAGAATCAATAAAGAAACAAAGACCCTGAACAATACATTAGAGGACATGGACTTAATAGACATAATAGAACACTACACCCCAATACAGCGGGATTTACATTCTTCTCGAGTGCACATGGATCATACTCCAAGATAGACCACATGCTAGGCCACAGAGCAACTCTCAATGAATTCAGAAAGATTGAGATTATACAAAGTAATTCCTCTGACCACAATGGAATGAAATTGGAAATCAGTAAGGGCCAGAGAATCAGATTAGGCACAAAGATATGGAAGTTAAATAACACACTCTTAGACAAACAGTGGGTCAAGGAGGAAATCTCAAAAGAAATCAGTAACTACCTGGAAACTAATGAAAATGACAACACAACATATCAAATCCTATGGGATGCAGCGAAAGCTGTCCTGAGAGGGAAGTTCATAGCCATAAATACATATATTAAAAAAGAAGAAAGAGCTAAAATTGAAGACCTAACTGCACACTTAGAGGAACGGGGAAAAAAACAACAAACTAAACGTAAAGGAAGTAGAAAGAAGGAAATAACAAAGATTAGAGAAGAACTAAATGAAATAGAAAATAAGAAAGCACTAGAAAAAATAAACAAAACCAAAAGCTGGTTCTTCGAGAAGATCAATAAAATTGACAAACCCTTAGCCAGACTAACAAAGAAAAAGAGAGAGCAGATGCAAATACACAAAATAAGGAATGAGCAAGGGGATATCACTGCTGACCTCACAGAAATAAAGAGTATCATAACAGGATAATTTGAAAAATTACATGCCAACAAGAATGATAATTTAGAGGAAATGAACAAATTCTTAGAAACTCACAAACAGCATACATTGACGAAAGAAGAAATTGATGAACTCTACAGTCCAATTACAAGTAAAGAGATAGACTCAGTCATCAAAAACCTCCCAACTAAGAAAAGTCCAGGACCAGATGGCTTCACAGCTGAATTCTACCAAACATTCTGGAAAGAGCTAACACCAATTCTGCTTAAGCTCTTCCAAAAAATAGAAGTAGAAGAAATATTGCCTAACTCATTCTACGATGCCAACATTACCCTAATACCAAAACCAAACAAAGATACCACAAGAAAGGAAAATTACAGACCAATTTCTCTAATGAACCTAGATGCTAAAATCCTCAACAAAAATACTTGCTAATCGCATTCAACAACATATCAAAAGGATTATACACCATGACGAAGTGGGTTTCATCCCAGGTATGCAAGGATGGTTCAATATAAGAAAATCAATCACTGTAATAAACCACATAAACAGATTGAAAGAAAAAAAATCACATGATCATCTCAACAGATGCAGAAAAAGCATTAGACAAAATGCAGTACTCTTTCCTGATAAAAACACTTCAAAAGATAGGAATAGAAGGAAACTTTCTGAATATGATAAAGCGTATATATGAAAAACCCAAAGCTAACATCATCTTCAACAGTGAAATCCTAAAAGCCTTCTCTCTGAGATTGGGAACAAGACAAGGATGCCCACTATCTCTACTCCTATTTAACATTGTCTTAGAAGTACTTGCTCGAGCACTGAGGCAAGAAAAAGATATAAAAGGTATCCAAATTGGAAAAGAAGATGTGAAAATTTCATCATTTGCAGACGACATGATCCTATACGTAGAAAGCCTTGAGAAATCTACAACAAAGCTTCTAGAACTTATAAAGGAGTTCAGTAATGTTACATGCTATAAGATCAATGCTCAAAAATCAGTAGCATTTCTGTACACCAATAACAAGCAATCTGAAGAGGAAATCAAGAAAAAAATACCATTTACCATAGTAATGAAAAGAATCAAATACCTAGGAATAAATTTAACTAAAGATGTAAAGAACTTATATACAGAAAACTACACAAAACTGTTTAAGGAAATCAAAGAAGACTTAAATAAATGGAAGAGTATTCCCTGTTCATGGATAGGAAGACTAAACATCATCAAGATGTCTATCCTACCCAGACTAATCTACAGATTTAATGCAATCCCAATAAAAATCAACACTGTATTTATTAAGGAACTGGAAAAACTAACTACAAAATATATTTGGAAAGGTAAGAGGCCCAGAATTGCCAAAGACTTATTGTAGAAGAAAAATGAAGTTGGAGGTATCACATTTCCTGATTTTAAAACATACTACAAAGCTACAGTGCTCAAAACGGCATGGTATTGGCACAAGGATAAACATATTGACCAATGGAACCGAATTGAGAGTTCTGATATAGATCCTCGCATATACAGTCATCTGATATTCAACAAGGCCACCAAGCCCACTCAATTGGGAGAGAATGACCTCTTTACAAGTGGTGCTTGGAGAACTGGATATCCATATCCAAAAGAATGAGAGAGGAACACCATCTCACACCTTATACAAAAATCAACTCAAGATGGATCAAAGATCTAAATATAAGAGCCCAGACCATAAAGACCTTGGATGATAATGTAGGGAAGCATCTACAGGACCTTGTAATAGGAAATGGTTTCATGAACTTCACACCCAAAGCACGAGCAGCAAAAGAAAAAATAGATAAATGGGATTTCCTCAAAATTAAAAACTTTTGCACCTCATAGGGCGTTATCAAGAAAATAAAAAGGCAGCCTATCCAATGGGAGAAAATATTTGTCAACCATATATCTGATAGGAGCCTAATATCCTGCATATATAAAGAGATCCTACACCTCAAAAATAAAAAGACAAACATCCCACTTAAAAAATGGGCAAGTGACCTGAAAAGACACTTCTCCAAGGAAGAAATACAAATGGCTAAAAAGCACATGAAAAAATGCTCAACATCACTAGCTATTAGAGAAATGCAAATCAAAACTACATTGAGATACCATCTTACACCTATTAGAATGGCAGCTATTAAAAAAACAGCAGACTATACGTGTTGGAGAAGATGCAGAGGAATAGGAACCCTTATCCACTGCTGGTAGGATTGTGGGATGGTCCAGCAACTGTGGAGGACAGTTTGGCGGTTCCTCAGAAAACTAACAATAGAGCTTCCATATGATCCAGTAATTCCACTGCTGGGTATATACCGAGAAGAATTGAAAGCAAAGACACGAACAGATATAAGCACACCAATGTTCATAGTGGCATTGTTCACAATTGCCAAAAGTTGGAATCAGCCCTGGTGTCCACCAACAGATGAATGGATAAACAAAATGTGGTACATACATACAATGGAATATTACTCAGCTGTAAGAAGAAATAAAGTGGTAACACACAGAATAACATGGATGAATCTTGAAGACCTTATGTTGAGTGAAGCAAGCCAGGCATTGAAAGATGAACAGTATATGACCTCACTGATTTGAATTGAGGAAAGTGAGCAGTCTCAGAACCATTGTCTGAAAGATAGGTTAACAATAGAGAGAAAGAGAAGAGAAGGTCGTGAGCCATCACAAATATGGACATAATCTATGGTAAAGTGATAGAGTATAGTTGCATATTGAAGGATAGACAGATGGGTGATGATATTACTGGGTTGGTGGTGCAGGGTTGACAGGTGGGTAGATTAGGAAGGGTGGGTTGGAAAACCCAGGATACTGGGGGGAGAGATGGGATGGGGACTAGGTGGACATGGGATTTGTGGGTATGATGTTGAAAGTGCAGGGGTGGGAATGCTCTTATAGCAGTATGACAAGGTAGTGTCACTGGTTTAGGGTGTAGGTTGGGAGGGCACTCAGGAAGGGGTGCATCTGGAGTAAGCTTCTGGGGAGTGTGTGAGTGTTAATCCTGTCATAATATGTTGTGTCAGGGAGTGGAGACCCACATGATGAGTGGGAAGGAAATGGGCCCCCATCTTTGGGAGGACCGATTCACCCAGAAACAGACAGGTGGGTGTCTCCTAGGCACAAGGGTGGATCCTAATAGGAGAGGATAATCAGCATGTCAAGACCTCTTGTTGCATGTAACTATGAATCTTGTCATCCAATAAGTCAAGACAGGGGAGTGTCATGAGCCCCGGGGGGATGGGGAGGAAGGAACAGAAAAGATCAAACAGGGGGTATTTAGTGGTCATGGGAAATGTTTTTCATTACCTTACAGTAATGGACACAGGACATGGTAAATATCATCAAAAATTATTAAACTGTACCATCTAAATTGTAAACTATACTGTAAACCATTGACAATGTTTAGTAGCTATGCTTCACTATCTGTATAACAGTTACAACAATGCTACATCCACATAACAAAGGTTTTAAATGGGGTGAGGAAAGGGGAAGGAGTTTGGGTATATGGGAGTTTCTAGTATTCTGTGTGTGACTTTACTGTGACCTAAGACTTCTTTGAAAATCAAATGAAAATTCAGGAGACACTGGGGAGTGAGAGGGGGCAGGTGCCACAGCACAGACTGGACACCTGATAAGGCAGTGATAAAAGGAAAAATGTTAAAAAAATTTTTTAAACGATTTTTTCTGTTTTTTTCCCCCCATTTTTTGAATATCCCAATCCTTTAATTTTATTTTATTTCTAGTGATTTTTTAAAGTTTCCATGTATTTTATCTCTTATATTTAAATTTACCTTTATTATTTCATTTTCCTATTAATTGTATTTGGTTATTATATGGGCTTCATCTTCAAGGAAGGTTTGGATCACAGAAGGGTTACAGAGGGGGCAGGAGGGGATCATTGGTGGGGGGTGTCTGGGATGGGTTTTTTTTTGGGAGGAAGTTCACCTGAATATACATGAAAGATATATAAAATTGTTCAAATGATCAAGGAGTGGGGCATGGTCACACTGGGTAGACAATCAGTCAATAAATGAGGGAATACTGAAGTCCCAGCCTGAAGAGCTCTGCCACATTCTCCAAAGGAGTAGAAACAGTACCCCGAGTGCAAGGGCAGTGTCTGGCAAAGGAAGAGGGTCCACTGATGGGTTCTTGTTATTGATGACTAGCCTTAAGAGTCTTTGTTTTTGTAATTGAAACTTGGCCTACTGTTATGGGGTGCCTAAGGTTGCCACCTGAAAGCCTCCTTGTTGCTCAAATGTGGCCTCTCTCTAAGCCAAACTCAGCATATGAATGCATTACCTTCCCCCCAACATGGGACATGACTCCCGGGGATGAGCCTCCCTGGCAACGAGGGATTAATACCAAGTGCCAACTGGCAATACGACTGGAAAAAGACCTTGAATAAAAGGGAGAAAGGTAAAGACAAATGAGTTCATGTGGCTAAGAGACTTCAAAGAGAGTCGGGAGGTCATCCCAGAGGTAACGCTTACGCACACCTCAGTAGGATCTCATAGAACACCAACGTGGATATCATCCCACACAGAGGGGCTCCTGAGGGCTCTGGAGATGCCCAGGTCCTATATAAGGGGGGATAGCTCCAGAGACTGATGCCTTATCAGTGGGTTCTACTTTGGAATCTGTGCTCCTGAGAGTGACAGAGTTGGACTCAAATAAGTCCTCTCCTCACATGGTCCATCAGTCCCTTCTATTCAAACATATATGTGATGCTGGAGTTTGTAGGTGTACTTCCAGAGACTGGAGCCTCTGGCCTGCCCACGTGCCATCTGTGCCTGGAATGTTGGTGGAGCCACAACTCCTACTCTACAGCTCAATAGACTCACCCAAGTCACCTGGTGAGGAGACGATGATGGACAACGACCATCCCAGGGAATGGAGAGAGCCTGCAACTGCAGGCAGGATAATCCCATCCACCGTATCCATGGGATATAAGCCCACTCTCACTTGGAGGTGGAGTGGACATCACTATCCCATACTCCTCAGGATTGGGGGAAGAGCTATGGACTAGAGTGGACTTAATGGTATTCTGTTGTAGACATAATGTGATTCAAGCAATGGAAGAAATTACAACAGTGAGGTGGAGCCAATGTCCACTGGATGCTTTTGGGGCAGGGAAGGGAAATGCAATTGTTATACAGGTCTTTTTCAGGATCCTGAATGACATTACAATGACATATATAGGCCATTTTACATCAACATATAACATGCAGAACTGTGTGGGAGACAGTGTGGTCTACAATGTGAACTATGGTCCATGCATAGTGGCAAAGCCCCAGGATGTGTATATCCATTGCAGGTGATGTGCCACACTAATGAAAGATGTTTATGTGGGATGTTATGGGAGGTGTGGGAGGTGGGGAACATGGAAATTCCTATAATTTTTGTGTAACATGTATGTAATCTAAGCATCTTTTAAAATTAAAAAACAAACAAACAAACAAACAAACCAGAAATAGCAGCTATACAGTCAGGGAAGCATAGAGAGATTGAGAGGTGAGCAATTTTCTTGCTCGTTTGTCTGTTTTTTGTTTATTATTATTATTACTGAGATAATGAAAATGCTCTAATAATGATTAAAGTGATGAATGCACAACTAAAAAAAAATTTTTTTTAGACTTGTCTTGTGACCCAACATATGGTCTATTTTGGAGAAGGATCCATAAGCACTTGAAAAGAATGTATATACTGCTGTTTTGGAGTACAACGCTCTGTAGATGTCTCTTAAGTCTAGTTCATTTATCATATTAATCAAGCTCTCTGTTTCTTTATTTAGCCTCTGCCTAGATGTTCTCTCCAATACTGAGAGGTGTGTATTGAAGTCTCCAACTATTATTGTAGAGACTTCTATTTCTCCCTTCAGCTTTGCCAGTGTGTGCCTCATGTATCTTGGGGAACTAAGGTTAGGTGCATAAATATTTAGAATAGTTATTTATTTTTGTTACATTGCCCCGTTTATTAATATATAATGACCTTCTTCATCCCTTAAAACAGTTTTGCATTTAAAATCTATTTTGCCAGATATTGGTATTGCTACTCCAGGTCTTTTTTGTTATGTTTGCGTGGAATATCTTTTTCCAACCTTTCACTTTTAACCGGTATGTGTCCTTATGTCTGAGGTGAGTCTCTTGTAGACAAAATATAGATAGCTCATATTTTTTGTTCATTCTATCAGTTGGTATGTGTGTGTTTATTTTTAAAGGTCTATTTTTTTTTTAATTTATTTACCCCCCCCCATTGTTTGTAGTTGCTGTATGCTCTCTGTGTCCATTTGTTGTGTGCACTCTGTGTCTGCTCATCTTCTCTTTAGGAGGCACAAGGAACCAAATCTGGGACCTCCCATGTGGGTGAGAGGTGCTCAATCACTTGAGCCACCTCAGCTCCTGCTTTTGTTGTGTCTTTCATTGTTTTTTCTCTTTGTGTCTCCTTTGTTGCATAATCTTGTTGCATCAGCTTGCTGCGCTTGCCCATTGCACCAGCTTGCTGTCTTGCTCATTTTCTTCAGAAGGCACTGGGAACCAAACCTGGGACATCCCATGTAGTAGGTGGGAGCTCACTCACTTGAGCCACATCTGCTTCCCAGTCGGTGTCTTTTGAATGGGGTGTTCAAGCCATTAACATTCAATGTTATAACTGTAAAAGCATTACTTATTTCATTCATTTTGACCTTTGGCTTTCTGTTGTCATATAGTACTACAGTCTATTTTTTTACCCTTTCTAATAATCTTCATTTCTACACTCTTCTCTAAGTCTCTCACCCTTGTTTTTTCTTTTCAGGCTGCAGCACCCCCATTAGTATTTCTTGTAATTCTCTTCTTTTGATAACATATTCTACCAGTTTTTGTTTGTCTGTGAAGACTTTGAACTCCCCTTCATTTTTGAAGGACAGCTTTGCTGGATACAGAATTTTTGGCTGGCAGTTTTTCTCTTTCACTACCTTAAATATATCATATCACTTTCTTCTGTCCTCCATGGTTTCTGATGAGATGTTGGCACTTAATCTTATTGAGTTTCCCTTGTATGAGATGCTTTGCTTTTCTCTTGCTGCTTTCAACATCTTCTCATTATCTCTGTTATTTGTCATTCTGAATTGTAGGTGTCTAGGGGTTGGTCTATTTGTGTTTATTCTGTTTGGAGTGCATTGTCCTACTTGCATATTGATATTTATGTCTTTCATAAGGGCTGGGAAGTTTTTGTTCACTATTTCCTCAAATATTCTTTCTGCCCCTTTTCCATTCTCTTCTCCTTCTGGGACACTGATAACAGGTATGTCTTTGCATTACATATTGTCATTCACTTCCCTGAGATGCTGTTGCATTTTTTTTCATTCTCTTCTCCTGTCTTTTCCAGTTCAGGTGTTCTGTCTTTGAAATCACTAATTCTGTCTTCAAGCAATTCAAATCTGCTCTTATGTGCCTCTAATGTATTTTTAATCTCATCTATCGTGTTTTTCATTCCCATAAGGTCTGTTATTTTTCTTTGCAGACTTTCAAATTGTTCTTTATGCTCTCCCTGTGTCTTTTTAATATCCTTTATCTCTTTATTCATGTTTTCTTTCAATTCTTTAAATTTGTTTAGGAGAGTTGTGTGATTATCACTGATTAATTGTCTTAAATCCTGTATCTCTTCAGGATATTTGGTTTGTTCCCTTGGCTGGGCCATTTCTTCCTGTTTCCTAGTATGGCTCATAATTTTTTGCTGATGTCTAGGCTTCTGATATGTTGGTGAATTTACTCTGATGGCCAATTTCTCTTTCTTGCTCATAGTTATTATTTTTTTCACAGTGCTTTTTTGAGATTTGGTTCAACTTATTCTAAGTCTTTAAAATCGCCCAGCTTAAGTTATCAAAGTCATGCCAGGAACTCACTACTGGGGCACAGACTTTCTCCCAGGGGTGGGGTAAAGAGAGCTCTAAAAGCAGTTTTTGTCCATGCAATTTCTAGACCAGTCAGTAGATGGCACTTGGTGCACCTTTCCACAGAGGTGTATCTCTATCAGTTTTCCTTTCTTTTTGTCTGGCCAGAACCGTGATTCAAAGCAGGCTCCACTGGCCAAATTCACTGCAGAGAAGCCCCTGACTCCCCTCCCTATTCCCTTGTAACAATTGACAGGGAGGAAGACGTCTGCTCCCCTTTCTTTCAGGTGAAATGATCCAGGGGTTTTACACCTGCTGAATATCTTGGGGGTGGGGTAGGGAAACCCCTGGCCACTGGGAGGTTTAGTAACTCACAGTTTGTTTCAGCTTCTTCGTCTCTCTGACCCTTACTTCCCTGGGAGTTGAAAAGCACTGTCCTGGTCTGATGACCCCCAAAGCAGGTTCCTCAGGCAACTTTTGGCTCTTTCTCTGTTGTTGTTGTTTTTTTAAACAATTTATTGAAGTATATCATTCATACATGAACACATATAAACTATAAGTGTTCAGTAAACATCGTGAACTTACAACACAAACATGCATAATATCATACAGGGCTCCCACACATCGCCCCCCCCCCCCCAAACACCCCTCATTGTTGTGAAACATCTGTTAACAAATCATGAAAGAACATTGTCAAAGTATTAACTACCAACATAGTCCGTATCTTCCTCCCCTATACATTTTTTAAAAAGATTTATTTATTTATTTACTTTTATCCATTTTTGCTGTTTCTGTGTCCATTTGCTGGGTGGCTCTGTGTCCATTTCCTGCCCTCTCTTATCATCCTTCTCCTCCTGTCTTTACTGGGATTCAATTCTTGGAACCTCCGATGTGGGAGAAAGGTGTCCTACTGCCTGTGCCACCTTAGTTACTGGTTTTTCGGTGCATCTTGTCTTGGCTCTCCCTTGTGTCACTCTCCTGTTATGTCATCATCTTGCTGCATGGTGTGTGGGGCCTGGTGGCACACCTGCACGCGGGACCTGGAGGCCCATGTGCCTTCTATATTTTTCTTTTTTTAAATTTTTAATGGGAGGTCCTGGGGATCAAACTCAGGTCCCTCCATATGGGAGACAGATGCCCAACCACCTGAGCCTCATCCGTCTCCCTGCTATATCTCTTAAGGTTGACCAAAGATACCCAAAGTTACAACCTTTTTCCATACAGGATGGTCATATAATAAATCAGGCTTAGTTTATCACCAGCATTCCAAAAACCAGACCTAGGGAGAAAAACTAGGTCTTGGGACACACGCATGGTTTCTAATATAGTGAATGTTTAGCCTACTCTGATTATCACAAAATCAGGACAGTGAGAATATTCACATTCTCCCTTGTTTTCTGAGAGATCTGAGCATTATTTGCCTATTCCAATGCCATTTTCCCACAATCCTTCTGCCTTGAAAATCAGCACTTTTGTAATGGAGGTCAGCTGCCATTTTGATGTTTGGCTAATATTATAGTCTCTGAGATAGGTATGGATAATGGGGAGGGACAGTATTTAGATTTTTTTCAGGTAGAAGGGGTACTTTATTTCATGAGATGAAAACCGGGTAATTTGCTGATTGTTTTTCTTTTGTCTATCTCAGGGCTTCTCAAACTTTAGTAATGTATGAACTCATCTTAAAGGAATGGTTTCTCAGGGGTACCTGCAATAACTTAAAGGACTTATATGATAATGTTTTTCAAAATGTATAAGCCTAAAACTAAGTATAAACTTGCAACTCTTACATCTCTGAAAAACTAAAACAGATTTGCATATTAAATATATACCCCTCCCCATCTGAACCACTAAATTAAATTATTTTAATGTGATGTATGATGTTCTTTTGGTGAAACTAAGTTCTTGCTCACAGCATGAACATGACTGACTACTGAGTCATAGATTCCATTGATGTCATTACATCTGCACAGCTGTTTTCCTTATGGTAACATAAGACAATATGCTTTAAAAGTTCCTTTATGATGCTCTATTCTTGAGTGTTGGGATTTAAAAAAAAAGATGAAATGGATTTCAGCTATTGGGCAGTTTCATTTCCAGACAGCAGGAAAGACTGCATTAGGAAAGATGAGAACCTAAGAAATTAAGCCATTAGCCAGGAGGGGAAAGATGTCTGGAACTATTCTGAGACCCAGAGTGGGGTTTGTGGGATAGGTCAAATGGTGATATTTCTATTTCTTCCTTTTGTCCACATAACCAATTTACAGAAAATCTCTGCCTCCCGTTTCTTAAGTTCCAGTGTGAGATTGCTTCATTAAGTTAAACCATGTGAGTAGGCTATAGGGAAATGGCATAGCTGCCCAAAATACTGAAGTTAGCCTGCAGAAGTCATTCAGCCACATGTGGTATCAGGAATGAGGCAGACTATTTTAGATTTGTCACAGTCTGTCCAAGGACGAGCTGGGAAATTCTCTCTGAATGTTGAAATCACTTCCACTTTTAAGTCATTCAACTGATTGGATAAAAGCACCACCCATTGATAATGTAATCTCCCTGATTGATGCAGATGTAATCAGCCATGCACACAGTAAATTCACTGGTAATTGAAGTCTATAAATGCTCTTGTATTACAATTAGCCCAGTGCTTGCTGGACCAAACACCTGGACACAATTACCTGGCCGAGTTGGCACATTAGCCCAACCATCACAGTCCACCCCTTGTTAACTTGGCAACCATACACTTACCCTAAACCATACTTAGTCTCTAAGTGAAAACAATAACAAACAAGCATACATATATATTTCCGCCTAACAATGTTCAACTCCCCTGTGTACAACCGGAAACGCATTAATTCCCCACAGAACAGGGTGCAAGTCCTTGGATGATAGTCACTCTTAAACTCGACATCCTTAAATATTATGATGTGGGATTAATACAACTTTTCATGGTAGGGGAAAAGATTGGGGAAGAAAACAAAGAAATTCATTTTGTGTACATATACAATCATACTCATAACCAAACATGGAAGAAGGGTTCATGACCATTACAGTCCTAGTTTCTGTAACTGGTCACATGGTTAAAGTTCATATTTATCACTACCTTCTTCCACTACCCATTCCATGTTCCCGTTACCTTCAGCAAGCACTTCAGCTGGCCATGGTTCTTTGCCTGGTGGGGTGACCCAAACTTTCATTCCCGAAGATTCTGGGCCATTGTTAGTCGTGCTTGAATTGGTTTGTTGCAATTTTCCATTGACTTAACCACAGGGCATGGCAGGACTAGGAGACACCCTAGAGGATCCCCTGCATTCCAGGCAAACTCTTCTTTACCTCCATTATGTAAATGTAGTCCTATTTCCCCTTGATAGTCAGGATCAATCACCCCAGTACAGTAATTCCCTTCTTTGCCTGTTGATTCACAGGTAAGAGGAGCCCAAAGTGGCCAGGTGGCAGTCTTAACTTCCAGTTCAATGGAATCACTGTTATGTTCCCAGGTGGCAGCACCCCTCCTCTTGGGACTAAAACCTGTAGACCAGCAGAGCTTAAGGTTTCAGGGACAGGAAGCAAAAATTTTCCTAGTGGGTCACTAGGGGTAATAGTGAGAGGTGCCACTCCCATTTCCACCCCTTGATTCCTGGACCCATGAATCCTGGCTATGGGAGAAACAGCACCATAGAGAGGACGCTGATTCAGAGCATACACAGCCTCCTGGAGAACTAACCATCACACTTGCTATCAGATCCTGTCACATATGTTGGATTGGGGGGCTAGGTAGGTGAGTGGAATAACACAGTAGAGTTGGAAATCTGAGTCAAACTTTAGAATATAATTTTTGCTCAAAATTAAATGTTAAGGATTCTATTTTCAGTAATGGTAGAGCAGTTTGTATTATAACTAACTCTCCTGCAGTTATTAGGTATAAATTTTGAAGAAAATATGAAATTAACAAAATATGGGAGAATAACCAAATATAGACAGAAACACAGGCAAACCATAATTGGAGATCTTAAATAATTCTCTCTCAGTAATGGACAGACCAGCCAGACACAAAATGAGTAAGAACAGAGAATATAGAAAAAAGACTGTTAACCAACATGACCCAGTTGACATAGAAACTACACCCCAAGAGAGCAGAATATGCATTCTTTTTAAATGCATATGAAACATTCACCAAGATAAATCATAACATAAGAAATTGAAATCTCACAGAGTATCTTCTCTGACCACAATGGATTAAATTAAGAATAACAATAAGATATCTGGGAAATTGTCCAATATTTGCAAATTAGATAATAGTCTTCTAAATAACCCATAGGTCAAAGAAGGAATCATGAGGAGATTTAGAAATATTTTTAAATGAATGATTATGGATTACTATAATCTATGATTATGGTTACTATATCTAGGCAGTGAAAAAGGTGCCTAGAGGGAAATTTATAGCTTTAAATGCATGTATTAGAAAAGAAAGATTTAAAATCAATGACATGTTTCTAGCTTATGAAACCACAAAAAGAAGAGAAAATAAAAACCAAAGTTAGTGAAGGAAAAAATAACAGAGATAAGAACAAAATAAAATTAATGAAATCACAAGTTGGTTCTTTGAAAAGATTAATAAAATAGATAAACCGCTGGCAAAGCCATCAAGTGAAAAAAGAGAGAGAAAAACAAATGATCAATATCAGAAATGAAAGAGGGGGATATCACTGCAGATATTTCATGTATAAAAAGGATAATAATAAAATATAATAAACAACTTGTTTTAGTGGAGCACATCTTCCTTTAGCTTTCTGAGAATGATGCATGGGCTGTAGTTTATTTTTTGAGACCTTACATATTTGAAGATGTCTCATTTATTTTCACAATTGATGGCTTGTCTGGTATAGAATTCTAAGTTGAAAATAATTTCATATTTAAAGGCATTGCTCCATTGTCTTCTAGTTTTAGGATTGTTATTGAAAAGTATGATGCTATTCTTTTCCTAAACCTTTGTATATGATTTTTTTTTTTTTTAAGTGAAAGCTATCAGGATCTGGAAGCTATTGAAGAACTAAAGTTACAAAAAGTTGCTCCTTGGCACCAAGTGGAATCTTACAGTTTGGAGATCCAAATTCTTCAATTCTGGGAAATTATTTTATATTATTTCTTTGATAGTTTCTCTGCTCGCTCTGTCTGTAATTCTGAGTGGTCTTTATGTTGTTCATGTCTTTCTCTTTCAAATCATCTGGGAAATTTCTTCAATTTCATCTTCCAGCTTTTTTATTAAAGTTTTAAATTTTATTCTTCTAACAATATTTCAAGAATGCTTTATTGTTCTCTGACTTTTTTTTTTTTTTTTTTTTTTGAAAAATAGCATCTTGATTTATGACTGCAATGCTTGCTTATTCCTCTGAGGTTATTCATTATAATGGTTTCTTCTCCCTGTATTATTTCTCTTGGCAGAGTTCCATTTTAATAAAAACCTGTTTGTTTAGGTTTCTGTCTTTCATGTTCAGGCTTTCTTCAAATGGCAAGTGATGCTTGGCATACTGTTTGTATTTAAGAATGAGGGCACTAAAAGGATGGCTGGGCCTTGTTGATTGGGCAGATATCTGGGTTATTTGGGGGAAGATACCCAATCTCATTATATTAGTTTTTTTCTCTTAGAAAGTAATAGTCCAATTTCCTGACCCCTGGTATTCTAGAAGTTGATATGGGTAGGGAGATCACTGGCTTAATTTATCTAGAGTAAATTTCTAATTTCCTGATAATACAAGATAGGAAAAGTTGTCTGGCTAAGTGGGGAAAGGATTTGGGGACATATCTGCTCTCTATACAGATTTTCAGCCCAGGTCCCTGCTGTTTTCAGTCCCACCTCTCACCCTCCACTTTCTGTAGCAAACAGTGTCTCATATTCCTCGTGTTTTCTGGGATTCTGGAACACCAACTGACTTACTTCTCATTGGCTTCCCAAGTTCCTAACCTCATTTTTTCTGCTTTAATAAGTCAGTATCTAACTGTCCCATCTACTTTCTTTTTTCCAAAATTATAAAATCTCTTGTCTGTTATTATCTCCTCCCCTATTTTTTGCTCTACTGTGATTTCAATGGCATTACAGGAGGGAACAGAAGTAAGTAAAGCTATGACCAGATGTCAGTAAGAACAGATGGCATCATAATGGGCACAGGCAATGCAGACCTTTTTCCTGAGTGAGGATTGGGCAGTTTGCCTGAGCAACTCACTTTCCAGTCAGTATCTGGGCTTAACAGTCCTTTCCTAGTCCACTCATCCAACTCCTCAGAGGCTGTGGGCCTTTACCTTCCTTGGACAACTCCTCAGAGACTACTTCTAGACTCTTATGGTCCCCCAGTTATCTCACCTTTATATTATCAACCTCGTCCCCCTGCCCCATTTCTTCCTTTTAGTCTATGGTAACTCCTCTAAGAGGCACTTCTTTATTTCTACTGACTCTTCAAATTCAATTGCTTTATTCTTTAGCAGTTGAACTAATGGTCCACTAAACCTGGAACCCAAATCACCAGCAGCTTCAAGACAAATTTTCTTTCAAAGCAACTAACCTAATCTACAAATTTTTCTAAGAGATAACAGGAAACATTTGAATTGAATTGAAACAAAGAAAGGGAAGAAAAACCATCTTTTAAGCTTCCATCTTGAAACAGCCTGAATGTTTATATGCTGTCATGGACTTTTTTAATTTTTTATTTATTTTTATTGTGGGTAAAAATCAAAATTCTCACAATACATACAAACATTTGCAAAATGATATATAAATATATATGCATATATGTGTATTTGCTTACAAAAATGTTATATATATATATATACATATATTTTAAGAGGTGCTTAGATTACCCAAAATATTACACGGAACCCACTGGGATTCCCATGTTGCCCACCTCCCATACCTCCCACCACATCCCACACAAACATTTCCCAAAAGTGTGGCCCACCACCCTCAATGAACTTACACATCCTGGAGCCTTGGCACCAACCATAGACCACAGTTCACACTGTAGACCACACTTTTGACAATTTAAAATAATGTTCTCCACCCTAGTCATTTCTCTTGCAATACTCAGCTAGTAAGCAATTACTATTATTATTTTAAACTCAATTCATTTTATTTAGATTGAAATGAAGTATACAAAATTGATTTTCTTCACCCAAAATAACAATGATATTTTTTGTATTATTCCTATATAAACCACAAAACACTTATTTTTGTAGGCTTTCCAGGTTTTGCTTATAGATCAATTTGAAGTAATAGATATAGTCATGGAAATAAACAGAAGGAAAGAAACAAATCAGTTGTCAGTATCCATGGCCTCTAGATTTTGTCTTGACCATGAAACAGAAGTCTTCAACACAAACCTGCTAAAAAGCTTATGAAGGTGTTGGCCCAACAAAGGAATGTAAATAGCAGTAACCAGATGTGGAAAAAGGCCCTTGAACTTTAACTGTAACTTGCTCTTTTAGGTTCAATTGATAAAGACAAAATCTACACTGAAATCCTTGCTTGGCAAGCTGTTTCTCTCACTCTATGATAATTCCCTTAACTGTTCAATACAATATATGTAAAACTCCTACTAGTTAAAAGTCAGTTGTGAACTTCATTATAACATTTTACAAAATGTATTCCTTTCCTTTCATATCTCCTCAAAATTTATTTCTTCAAAGTACTGATAAATGGACTGATAACCTGACAATTGGATCCACAGTGATGATAAATGTTATGTCTAAAATGACTTAACTAAAACAATTTCAGTGTGCTACTAACAGAGATCATCCAGAAATGAAATGTGGCATTTCAGTGTTATCTTCTGGAAGATTAGATGGGTCTTCAAAGCATGAGAGTTCAACAGGGGTCCTTTAAATAGGTAGATTATTAATGACTAATGTATTCAATGGGAGACCTATAGGTAAAGCTATTCAGTGATTAAGTGGCCTACATACACCTTACAGTTTTTCCTCCAAATAGAAAAGAAAACCTATTTAAAAAGTCTCTTAGGGTAGCAATGCTATATTTGTTCATTAATTATTACAAATGTACCATATTCACGGAGGATATTATTGGTAGGGTAGGATGTGGGGATGGGGGAAGGAGTGGGGTGTATGGGAATCCCCTGTATTTTCTATGTGACTTTTCTGTAACCTAAAGCTTCTTGGAAAATAAAGTGAAAGTGAGACATAGGGGGAACATACAGAAGAAATTGTGTACATGAAGGATAAGAGATCTTATGGAGATGAAAGGCACAATGCAAAAAAATTTTTTTTAATTTTTAAATTTTATTGTTATTTTTTGTTACCTTTGTTTTTGGAGAGGATTTGAGTTGCAGAGGTGTTGCAACTATGATAGAGGATGGTCACTGGTCCGGGGTGTCAGTGGTGGTAGGAAGTGTGTGTGTGGGTGCATGTAGAGCATGCCTCTATGGAGTGTGCATGTGTTCATGTAGTCATGGGGTATTGTCTTGGTGGGTGGAGACCCACAGAATAAACCATGCAATATTGAATTCACATACTAGTGAGTCCTGCTACGTTCTTTCATAGAGTGGTGAGAATCTCTGGAGTATATGGGCAGTGCCTAGCAAAGGAGGGTGGATCAATGCACCAGGCCCTTGATATTGATGCTTGTACTTATGAACATTGTTCTTATGAAATTGAAACTTGGCCTAGTAATATATATTGCCTAAGAGTTACTTCCTGAGGATCTCTTTGTTGCTATGCGGTCTCTCTCTAAGCCAACCTCAACATATACATGTACTGCCTTTCCCCCAACATGGGACATGACTCCCAGAGATAAGCCTCCCTGGCACTGAGGGATTAATACCAAATGCCAACTAACAATGCATTTGGAGAAAGACCTAGACCAGGGGCTCTTAACAAGGGGTCCATGAGCTTGAATTGAAATTCATAGAACATTATTCCTGTGCAGATGTGTTGGTGTGGGCGTGATATATTTATTAAATAATACATAGTATAGTGTGGAATTAGTAAGGGGTCCGTGGTTTTCATCTGACTGGCAAAGGGGTCCATGGAACAAAAAAGTTTAAGAATCCCTGATCTTGACCAAAAGGGGGAAATATTAAATGCAAATGAGTTTTTATGGCTAAGAGATTTCAAAGGGAGTCATGAGGTCATTCCAGAGGTTACACTTATGCATGTCTCAGGAGAATCTCACTGTTTGCCACAGTAAACAGTGACTCAAATAGGGCTGCTCCTGGGTAGTCTAGAGACATCTATACACTATAGGCAGGGCAGACAACCCCAGGAAATCAGCACCCTATCAGTGGGCCTTACCTTGGAATATATGATAACCCATATTCCCTAATGTATCAGCGTTAGACTTATTTATAATTTTCCTACACATTGTTCTTCTATCTTATTTATTAATATTTGAACCTAATCTGTGCCCATTAAATATATATCCCAGAGACTTAAATCTTCTGGCTGTTCATATGATGGGTAAACCTTGAATCTCAACAGACTTGCAGCCAATACCTACTCTCCAGTTCATCAGACTCACTCAGAACAACTAACAAAATGATGATGATGGACAATGCCCAACCCAAGAAGAAGAGAGTATCTTCAACTGCAAGCAAGACAGTTCCATACATATGCCCCATGGGATTTATGCCCCCTCTCAATTGGAAGCAGAGTTGGGCATCACCATCCCCAAATCCTCAAGATAGAGGAATGAACAAACAAAAGGGGGGAATGAAACTATGGACTAAAGTAGACATTATTATTCTAGTAATGGAAGAATTTGTACTATTGATATAAAGACAGTGGTCACCAGAGGTTCTGAGGGAAGGGAGAGGGAGCAATAGGTGTAACATGGAGCATTTTTGAGACATTGGAATAGTTCTGCATGATATTACATGAAGCATACCAGCCATTACACATTTTGTCAAAACCTATAAAATTGTGTAGTGCAAAGTGTAATACGTAATGTAAACTATAGACCATGGTTAGTAGCAATGCTTCAACATGTGTTCATCAATTAATGAACTAATGAAAAGATGTTAACAGGGAAAGTGTGTGTGTGTGTGAGTTTCAATGTAACATTTATGTAATTTAAAGCTCCTTTAAAAATAAAAATTATTTAAAAACATCTCTTAAGTATTTTCAATGGTTTCTGAACTTAGTTGTGTAGAGTTTGATATATGTGTCCACTATTAAATCTAAACCATATTTTATATCAACATTTATATTAAGCAAAGCCAAGTTACTTGAACTTTGGTTTTTCAAAACGTTCCTCGGGTATGCTTTGAGATGCTTTCATCCATTTTCTTAGCATTTGTTCTCAACCTTCATCACGGGAAGAATACATAAGACCTTCAACAATGCATAACCATTAGGAAAAAACTTGATGTCAAGCAGATAGACGGCTTCATAAATGGTGAATAGTAGCTCTATATCTTTCCCTCTGTGTTTCTACTTGATTCTCCAACAATGAAGCTCAGCTGAGAGTGTGTCAGGATTGGGTAAGTCACTTCTGTACATGTCAGCATGGTCTTCCTCCCACATATTGAATTTGAGCTGTTCCATGACAGAGAGCACCAGAGATAAGCATTTAAGAGCTTTGAGGTGCTGTTCTGAGAAAATATCTTTAAGTTCCTGAATAATGTACTCCACTGTTGGAACGCCTAGGGTTTCTTTATAGTAACTCTCAGAGGTTAATTGAGATTCCAGGTCACCTTGCTGAGCTGTGCAGAATTTGCCAGAGTGTTTCATTTGAATATCAAGTTGGGTTGCCAAATTTATGGCTTCTTCAAACCGAAATTCATGATAAACTTCAATATTTTCCGTCATTTCATTGAGTGAATGCAGCACTTCAGTCAAGCTGCTGGCTACAAAGAAGACATCAGAGGTTTGTCCCTGGAGATTTTCCCCAAAGGCTCTTGTAAAAGATAGAATATTCTTAAAAACAACAATGGCAACAATGAAATAAAAATCTGTTACTGCACTACACAGTACAAATGCTTGGCCAGCTATACAGTTATTCCATCTAACATTTGTGTCACAGGAGATCCACTAAAATTTCAGAAGTTTCATGCCTGCCTATCTACTGAGAATGGCAAATTTCCTTCAGTTCATTCCACCTTTCTTCATTGTTTTGAAAATGGACCAAAATTCATGATAAACGTCAATATTTTCCATCACTTCATTGAATGTATGTAGCACTGCCATCAAACTGCTGGCTGCAAAAAAGACATCAGAGGTTTGCCCCTGGAGAGTTTTCCCATAAGCTTTTGAAAAAGATAGGACATTCCTAAGAACAACAATGGCAACAATGAACTCAAAATATGTCACTGCACTACAGAGTACAAATGGTCAGCCAGCTATACAATTATTCCATCTAACATTTGTGTCACTATTTATACCATCTAAACATAACAAGTGCTCACAAGAGACCCACTAAAATTTCAGAAGCTTCATGCCTGCCTGTCCACTGAGAATGGCAAATTTCCTTCAGTTCATTCCACCTTTCTTCATTGTTTTGAAAATGGACAGAAATTACATTGTCAAGTTCTAAAAGTAGTTGTGCCAATCTATGGAAAAAATAAGAAACTTCTTCAGTCATTCTCAATGCAACAGATACTTCCATCACAGGCACTGATTTTGCTAACTACGTATTTAAGGCACAGGAAGAGCAGAGTGTGTAGACAGCTTGAGGATATTTCTATAGAAGTCTGTAAGCAACAACTTTCATTTTGGAAGAAAATCCACTGGACACAATGTAAGCCCGTCCACGACAGTACTCTATGTTTAGTCCCCACTTCTCAGTTATTATAGAGTGAAATTTCACAGCCAAAATTTCTGCATCAGCTTCAAAAGGTGGGAAGCCCACAAATTCCGCTCTCAGATTATAAGATTCATCAAGAAATATAATCAACATGGACAGGTGCTCTTCCCCTGCTATGTCCACCACATCTTTAGTGATAATAGAAAAGAAGTGTGTTTCTCACTTCCCTGAGGGTTTCTTCTAGAATGCAGCTTCCGCAAAACTCTAGCACCTGTTTCTGCTGTATTTTCAAACAGAACAATGTGTTAACAGCTTTGTCTCAAAGCGCTTTCTCAGAACGTCTTCACCAGAATTTTTCAGCACTCCAGCAGTGCTTGAAAGTTATCAAGAGTAAAGAGACCTTTGGGGAGTTTATCAGCCACATGTCCATCCAGAGGTATGTTTTGTTTTCCCATAGGAATCAAAATTTCAAATGAAGATTTTAGGTCTTCTTTGTTTTCCTTCTCTTCAATGGTTAAAGGTAAAATGTCTTCATCCTGTTCTTCACCCCCTTCTGCACTGGGGTTCTGAGCATTGCTGTTGTTTGTTTCTTTATGTTTTTGTTCCCGTTCAGAAGTTTCATCAATTTTTCTCTGTTTCAGTGTCCTGATTTCATCTTCATTCAATTCTTTTATTTGTTTTCTGTGTTTAATATGTGGATTGTTCAAATGACTGGTAAGATCAAATATTGTTGGTATAAGCATTATCTCCAAGAACTGTCCTATAAGGACTAGTTCTACAGATCATAGAGGTCTCAAAGTGTTTTGCACATAACCAATAATGTTTATTTAGCTGATCAGGTGTTTTATCTTCTAAGTCTGCTCTCCTGCAATTCTTCACCCACTTCTGGCATCTGGCCAGGTCTGGTGGGAACATGACGAAGGCCAGATTGGACTGTGTCCTCTTCCGCGTGCAGTGGGACACAGTGCAGAAGTTGAGCATTGTTTCCAGCTGGCCAGCTGGTCCAGGCTTCCCCTCTCCACCTCTTCAGGACAGCCCACCAGCCAGTTGGGGCTGGGAAAAGGAGCAGGTCTTCTGGCTAGTCAGGGCCTACTTGCTGGACTATTTTTATTTTATTTTTTATTAAAAAATTTTTTTTGAGGTACCAGGGCCAGGGATTGAACATGGGACCTTGCATGTAGGAAGCTGGCACTCAACCACTAAGCCACATTGGCTGCCCTGAGTTGGATTTTTGGAGGCACCAGGAACCGAACACAGGACTTCCCATGTGGGAAGCAGGTGCCCAACTGCTTGAGCCACATCTGCAGCCCTATTATTATTATTTTTTAAAGATTATTTTATTTATTCCACCCCCCTCCTTGTTTGTGCTCACTGTCTGCTGTGTCTGTTCATTATGTGCTTGTCTTTTTTCTAAGGAGGCACCAGGAACTGAACCTGGGATCTCCCATGTAGGAGGGAGGTACCCAACAGCTTGAGCCACCTCTGCTGCCTCTTGTTGTGTCTCTTATTGTGGTCCTCGTTGTGTCTCTTCGTTACATCATCTCATTGCATCATCTTGTTGCATCAGCTCACTGTCTTGCTCGTCTTCTTTAGGAGGCACTGGGAACCAAACCCAGGACCTCCCATGTGGTAGGTGGGTGCCCAACTGCTTGAGCCACATCTGCTTCCCTGCCCTATTATTTTTTAAAATATATGTATTTTATTAGAGAAGTTGTGAGCTTACAAAATGTGTGGAATTCCCATATATCACCCCTCCACCAACACCTTTCATTATTGTGGAACATTTGTTATAGATTATGAAAGAACATCATCAGACTATTACCACTAGCTATGGTCAACAGCGTACATATTTTTAAAGTGCTAATCTTGGGCCAGGCTCTAGAGATATAGAAATGAACAGGAAATATTCCCTTTCCTTAAGGAACTGTTGTTTTATTTTGAGAGATAGACAATAAACACCTAAACCAATAAATAAATAAATAAATAAATAAATAAATAAATAAATAAATTTTTAAAAAGCATATAAAAGTAGATATAAGAGTATAAGAGAATCCAAAGATGGAAGTCATTAAACTAAGACTGTGGGTCATAGTTCCTTCGGGGTAGCAGAAACAGGTCAAAGAAAAAGAATAGCAGCATATTCACCCAGGGAAATCCAGCTGACATCACAGATGATGAATTCCTATTTGATCACATCAAATAATGTCTATGTTTTTTAAAAACCATATTTCTCACACTGCTGAGAATAAGAGGAAAGATTTAATATTTTTCCTATAATAAGTCAATTGCTAGTAAAATGTGAAATGAAGAACTGAAAAGTTCTTCTAGAAAGCATATAAATGTCTACAGAAAAGTGCTGTCTATTAAATCATCTATCAGGTAGGGTAGGTAATTCTCCTTTCTAAGTTGATTTTGTGGCTGAACCTTCATTATATTTTGAAGGTGGTATTAAGTAAGACCAATAAAAGCCAAGTTTGGAGAAGGATAGTGTCTTGGTTCACCACAGGGCTTGACATCCAAAGCACCAGAAATGGGTTAGCTTTTATAATGGGGATTTTATTTAGGGTAAAAGCTCATAGTTCTGAGATAATGAAACATCCAAATCAAAGCACCATAGGAGATGCTTTCTCACCAAAGTTAGCTACTGGTGATCCTGCGGTTCTGCCATGTGGTGAAGATGGTGGCCAATCTCTGCCGAGATCCCTGCCTTCCTCTCCAGAATCTACCGTCTCCTGGTGCTCAGTTGTGAGCAACCAGATATAGGATTTGTCTCTTTTCAGGCCTCCTCTCTCAGTCTCAGCTGCTCTGCTGTAGGCTAGTATACATATTGCTCATCTCTTCAGCCTTGAGAGGCTCTGTGGGCCCAGCCTCTTGGGGGCTCCATGCTTAAGCTTTGGCTGCTAGCGATCCTGGAGTCCTCTCTCACAAGGTAGGATCAAAAATGGCAGCTTCCTTTTTCTGTGTGTCTATCTCTTTGTCTCTGATATAGTCCAATCAAAAGGGCCCCACACTCACAGGAATGGATTAGTTTAAGAATGTAATCTTTTACTTTTTGGGATTCATAAAATAACTTCAGACTGTCACAGATAGTATTCAGCATTATGTTTAGTTCATGCACTTAGTATTTTTTTGTTTTGAATACCTATTCTTATTTATTCTCACGTTCTTTATTTCCTGTCTTAAAAATTTCATTAGAAGACATTTCTGAAATTGACGTTTTATCATACCATCTCTTCCAAGGCATGTATGTTGTGGCAGTTTTTCTGTGATCAGAAGCAGATGCTAAATAATTTTTCACAGTAATAATGATATTTGGCTCTCCAGTTTGTTTTTTTATATAGGTATAATGAATGTAGTTTGTGTTCATTTATCTGTGTTTCTCTCATTCTATGCTATGTTTAGCCACTCCCCAGAGAGGCATTAATAGAGTTATCTTCTGAATCAGCTGTGTCATTCAGCAAGTCAGGTATGAACTGGTCAGCTGGGGACTGTCTGTAGCACCAACCTGGATAACTTGGGCTTAAAAACTCCACCTAACTCTAGACAAGAAGAAGGGACTTATACTTGATTAAAGTCTAGAGGGAAGGCTCCAAGCCAATGGGAACACACTCTAATAGAGAGCATGGTAAAGTACCTAATGCATGCACTCAGTAGAACAGGGCAGTGTTCTTAGTGTTTTCAAGTGCAAGATTTGGAGTCTGACTCTTGTTTCACATCCAAGTTCTGTGACTCACTAGGTGTATGACTTTTTGCTCTGTCTCAATGTCTCTAAGTCTCAATTTCTTCATCTGTATAAAGGAGATCTTAACATATTTGCTTTACAATGATTTTTCTTCTGTATTCTTTAAATAAGAATATATGTGAGGCACTGAATACCAAGAATGGCACAAAGTAAGTGCTCAAGAAGTATAAACTCAAAAACATAAAGAGAGAAATGGATTCTGTCCTAATATTTTCCAATTTCCACATTTTCACTTGATAATGATGAAACCCTTGAAGGATATTGATTAAATACTTGAAACTGAGGCAGGTTGAGCAATGCATTCTAGTCAAAAGAAAATCAGAAAGGGCATGGACAGAGCCATATTGTACAAACAGTCTAAATTGGATTTACTAACTTAGATATTTAAATATTTTCAACACTCCTTTATAAGCCAGGCATCCATAATTGATCCTTAGTACCAAAACTTGTATCAATAAAGGAAAAATAAAATAATATTACAGAGGAAAAAAGTCATTCATGTGTTGACATAAAAGACATAAAATCAAACAGTTCATCAGGTTCAGTAGTTTTCTTTCTCACATATCACTGGAAGGGCTCTTCTGATTGGGTAGCCATTTCTTCTCACCCTTCTCCATCTCAGTCTGGTGTAGCACTTGGTGGTATTCAAAGAATATTCATAATGAGCAATTTCCTCCCAGTGGCAGCACTCAGGTTCTCACTGATAACTTCTGATCTGTAGATCACAATTAAAAAACCAGTCTGGTTAATTCACAAACTGAAAAATAATATGTTTACACAAACCACTGTATATGGAAAATCTAGATCTACAAATCATTATTTTTTCCTTTCAAATATAACAATCACATTTTAAAAAGGAATTCTCTAAATAATTAAAGTATCTTACCTTCTCTTCCTAAATGTTGGTTAGGAAATCAGCCTCATATGTGAAAGAGCCACACTATTTATTCTTTCCTAATTTATAAGGCAATAAATTTTAGATGGATTTTCTTTTGAACTATATACAAATTCAGAAATATACTTTATATTAAGATTTGGTGGAACCATCAGAGAGAGATCTGGAAGAGCTTCATTATGCCAACTCAACAAATGAAATAATTGAATCCATAGCTGATGAAATAATTCAACTACTTATTTAATAATGATATAATTCTTTTAAATGCAGACAATGAAAAATTTCCCCAGTTGAACCAATTATAGCTGATCTTATAAACATTGCCTTGGACTCAGAATGTCACAGTTGGGGAAGGATACTTCTCTATCATGGTATGACTCAGGCCCAGGCACACTGAATTTGAAGTAGGTACAAAGAGGGAATGGTTTAGAGAGCGAAATGTGGAGACTGAATGAGCAGCAAATTGAGTGGTAAATGTGAATGCCAGCAAAACCAATGCACAATGGTGAAGTGAGATGTCAGTGTCTAAAGATTTCAGGTTTCTCGGTGAAAGGTGCCACTGCAATACAAAGCATAGAGTGTCAAGTGTGTTGGCACCTACATGCATGAACATTTGTAGTTATTTAAAAAGCTTTCAAAATGCCCTGCCTTCCTCTGACTTTATGTGTATGTGTTGTCAATAATTTCCTAGTTCTTTAACTTTAAACAAAATCAGACCAGAACAAAATATTTTAATTAGAAACCTGGAATTAGGAAGGATTATCTCTGTAATACATTTATTTTCAGCTCTGCATAGCTTATGGGAAGTTAATATGATTACTACAGAAGGCAGCGAAGGAAAGAGTTGTGACATAAGTATCCAGTAGACAGTACACACTTCCAATAAGAAAGTTTGAAGAAACGTCTCCAAATGAAAATTGTTGCTTGCAAACTGTATCTTGAAAAAAACCTTGTTATTATCAGGTTTGGAGATTTCATAGCATTTTTCATACAACAGGCTGAAAGAAAATGTATTAGCCTCTGATTGAAATAGTGTAGTTTGAAGTTATTTTTATTTCCCTCTTACAAGTTTACTTCTTCTTACAAGTTACAAGGGGAAAGGGAATTTGTCAGATTTTTATATTAATAACATTATAAAATATTTGAAACAATACAGAGAATAACTTAACACTATGTTTTGTCACACAAAGTTAACATCATGCCCATTTGCTTTAGATTGTTTTTAATTAATTATTTTAAAATAAATAAATACTTTTTTTTTGAGGTACTGGGGACTGGGAATTGAACCCAGGGCCTTGTATGTGGGAGGTGGGTGCTCAACCACTTAAGCCACATCTGCTCCCCCAAGAAATAAATATTTTTAGCCTTCTTTGTATCCTTGCCCATTCCTTTGTCTCCTTCACCAACCTGAAGTTGCTGTGCATAATTCCTGTTAATGATTTTATGTGTATCTATTACCAATAGATGCTATTGTTTTTTTTTTTTTTTTTTTTTTCAGGAGGTTCTGGGGATTGAACCCAGGACCTTGTACATGGGAAGCAGGTGCTCAACCACTTTAGTTACATCCACTGTCCAATGCTATTTTTGTGTTTGTGTATTATAAAGCTTTACATAAAAAGTATCATTATATCGATCATTCTACAACTTGCTATTTATCCTCATCCTTATGTTTTCAAGCTTCACGTGTGTTATAAACATATATGATGGACAATTTCTTTAACCATGGGGACCATTGAATTACCCTTTTGGAACCCAGATTTGATTCTGCTAAAAAATATTCTACCAGGGCTGTGATGTTAATAATATGTTTTTCCTAACTGATTTTTTTCCCTTCTAAAGAGATTGAAGGAGTGTCTAAGTGACAGCTCCTAAAATGTTCAGAGAGGAAATAAAGTTTCAGAGTCAGTGATTTGGTTCTCATTAAGAATTTTTAAAAAATCATGAAAGAGGGAGAATCCACTAAGTTTCCTTTGCTCATTTTCCCTTCTGGTTCAGAATTACTTCTCAATTGAAGCTTGGTTGAACAGATAGACAAGAATGGCAAAACCCTGTCAGGTGGAATGCTGTGAAAGTAAAAGACTTGCTTTCTATTTTCTCCATGGTTTTAAGAGTGGCACAGAATTTCGATGCACAGTAGATTCAAATAATGTTTGCCGAATGGGTGAACTAAATTTTTGAAACTTGCTGCCTTTAAATCACTACACAAATAGTTAATTAAGTCTCCTGGCCAGGAGTCAGTCCCTTTGACATCAAATTGCTTCCAAGGTGTGCCATTTGACTTAAACAAATGTTGTGATGCTTCTTTAATATAATTAAAGAAGTAAAATTTATGCATAAGCCTGATATAGGTGGTCTACAGTGTGAACTGTGGTCTATGGTTGGTGGCAAGGCTCCAGGATGTGTAAGTTCATTGAGGTTGGTGGGCCACACTGTGGGAGATGTTTGTGTGGGATGTGGTGGGAGGTGTGGGAGGTGGGCAACATGGGAATCCCAGTGGGTTCCGTGTAATATTTTAGGTAATCTAAGCACCTCTTAAAATATATGTATATATATATATAAATAACATTTTTGTAAGCAAATACACATATATGCATATATATTTATATATCATTTTACAAATGTTTGTATGTATTGTGAGAATTTTGATTTTTACCCATAATAAAAAAAAAAAAAAAAAAAAACAATCTAAGTGACATTTAGTAAACAATTCCTTTAAATTAATTGTTTTCCTCAGAAAGCAATAAAATTACTCCCCTCAATCAATTTTAAGACTTATTTAATGTATAAAGTTACATAGTCCAAATAATTCAGCTTGGAATGAATACCAGTAGTGCCACAGTTTCACTCCAGTGGCTGAAATAGAATGTAAAAGGTGCCATGAATCTCTTATCGATCAGCCATTACAGCTTCTTACTGTCCTGATAAAGGGCAGGAAGAAAACTCAGGACTTGTATGTCTTTTTAACACGTCTATCTAATTCATGAGAGGAAAAAATTGAGAAATTTAATAAAAGCTAAGCCTTGTCAGAGAAGCATAACAATAATTACCATCTTCCTCATATAGTTATTAGTTTCTTAATAGCACCAGAGAAGGTCTGATTTCCTGTATAGTTTCATGCTTGAGAGCCCTTATCAAAAAGCATGTGTCCTCTGCACCATCCCCAACTCTTTGAAAGCTGAAGTGTTTGAGCTAACTTTAGTTTTAGGAGGCGTAGGTGATACAGTTTAGTTTTTCCCAGCAAACTGACCCTTAGGTGGACATTTTTAAATGTGAGAAACTTATGGGGAGTAATCTAGGGATCAGTACCTATGGGGGAGTGGAGAAAGCAAGATTGGGCAGAAGGAGAAGCTGAACTCCAGTGCAGGTGCAAGTAGAGGTCTTAGCGGATCTCAGAGAGATCAAACTAAGGGGCAGAGGCTGGGCCTTTATACACCCCACCCCGCCCCGCCCCCAAACCAACCAGTCATCGGATGAGGCGTGCTTCTGGGGAGGAAGTGTGCTCTTGGAGAGGTAGCTATCTTCACCTGAGGCCAAGTGCAAAAGAAAGGACTTGTAGCTGAGAGCTGTGGACCACCTACACTCTAAGCAGCTGGGAAAATGAGAGCCTCAGCCTTCAGCAGGGATCTGGGTATCAGACTGTACCATTGACTAAAGTAGGTAACAATTTCAGAGCTAATGGCTCACAAAGCCTGAACATATCATCTTTTTCAATCCTGTTGGACTTTTAAAAATAGGGATTTCTAAATCCTCTTCAAACGGATATTCAGTATTTTTTGATCACTTACTCTGTGTTAAGCATTATGTGATATGGGTATGCAATAGTAAATAAGACTGTAAGACTAGCTCTAGAGTGTAGTCAATATACTAAGGTGAATTTTCAATGATGGAATATCAGATATTTTGGATTAAGGATAAGAAGTGGAATTATTTCCTTTTTTGGGGGTGTTCTCCTAGATAAAATGCTTTGTAATGCTCTGCCATATATATGTGTATATTGATTGATATGATAACTTAATTAACTTAAGCATAAGAAAGCAATACACAGACATATATCTACTTATTTTATTAAGTTTCTGTTTATAATTGGGAGAATATAAAATAGGCAAACAATTGTCTACAAACAGGGGTTCAACTGCTGCATCATAATCCTTCACGATATACATACATATAGATTTAGGCTCAACAAACCGGGGGACACACCAACTTACCTGGCCCATGTCCAGCCAGAGTCCCTATTGGACTCTCTCTCTATATATAGTTAGTGAATCTTTGTTAATAATTGAAAGAATATGTAGTAAGCGAAGGATTGTTTATGGGGTCCAACTGCCATATCCCAATCCCTCATGATAAGAGTATGTACATTCATCATTCATAAGCTCACCATACCAAAGGACACACAAAAATACCTGGCCCACCTCTGGCCAGAGTCCCGATTGAAGGCAATATAAATATATATATGCATATCTAGTTTAATAAGTCTATACTGACAATTAGAGTGATAAACAAGAATAACGTATCCAATCAGAAAATAAAATCAATATTGAACAGAGTCACAGAATGACAGAAAAATAGAGCAGTCTTACATACAAACTCACCAAAATCTAACTCTCGGCTGGGAAGTCCTGAATCAGTAGCCAATACCAGAGTCTCTTTAAAGATTTAAAAATTTTTTTTATTTTTGAAAAGATACTTAGATTACACAAATGTTACACAAAAGTTATAGGATTCCCATATGCCCCACGTCCCACACCTCCCACAACCTCCCACGTAAACATCCTTCATCAGTGTGGCACATCACCTGCAATGGATATACACATCCTGGGGCTTTGCCACCAAGCATGGACCATAGTTCACATTGTAGACCACACTCTTTCCCACACAGTTCTGCATGTTATATACTGATGTAAAATGGCCTATATCTGTCGCTGCAGTGTCACTCAGGATAATTCCCAAGTCCCGAAAAAGCCCCTGTATTACAATTGCTTTTCCCTCTCCCTGCCCCCAAAGTGTCCAGTGGCCACTGGCTGACATTAATGTTGTAATTTCTTCCATTACTTGAATCACAATATGTCTATAACAGAATACCAGTAAGTCCATTCTAGTCCATAGCTCTCCCCACAATCCTGGGAGTCTGGGATGGTGATGTCCACTCCACCTCCAAGTGAGAAGGGGCTTATAGCCCATGGATAAGATGGATGGGATTATCCTGCCTGCAGCTGCATACTATCTCCATTCCCTGGGATGGCCATTGTCCATCATCATCTCCCCACCAGGTGTCCTGGGTGAGTCCATTGAGCTGTATAGTTGGAGTTGCAGCTGCACTGAGATTCTGGGCTCAGCTGGCACATGGGCAGGCCAAAGTCACCAGTCTCTCGAAGTACATCTACAAACTCCAGCACCATATATAGGTTTGAAAAGAAGGGACTGATGGACCGTGTGCAGGGAGAACATATTTGAGTCCAACTCCGTCACTCTCAGGAGCACAGATTCCAAAGTAGGGCCCACTGATAAGGCGCAAAACTCCAGAGCTATCCGCCATGATATAGGACATTGGTGTCTCCAGAGCCCTCAGGAACCCCTCTATTTGGGGTGATATCCATATTGGAAGCCTATGAGGTCCTACTGAGATGTGCATAAGCATTACCTCTGGGATGACCTCCTGACTCACTTTGAAGTCTCTTAGCCACATGAACTCATTTGTCTTTACCTTTTCTCCCTTTTATTCAAGGTCTTTTTCCAGTTGTATTGCCAGTTGGCACTAGGTAGCAATCCCTCGTTGCCAGGGAGGCTCATCCCCAGGAGTCATGTCCCACGTTGGGGGGAAGGTAATGCATTCATATGCTGAGTTTGGCTTAGAGAGAGGCCACATTTGAGCAACAAGGAGGCTTTCAGGTGGCAACCTTAGGCACCCCATAGCAGTAGGCCAAGTTTCAATCACAAGAGCGAAGACTCTTAAGGCTAGTCATCAATAACAAGAGCCCATCAGTGGACCCTCCTCCTTTGCCAGACACTGCCCCTGCACTTGGGGTACTGTTTCTGCTCCCTTGGAGAATGTGGCAGAGCTCTCCAGGATGGGAATTCTGTATTCCCTCATTTATTGAGTGATTGTCTACCCAGTGTGACCATGCCCCACCCCTTGACCATTTGAACAATTTTATATATCTTTCATGTATATTCAGGTGAACTTCCTCCCTCAAAAAACCCCCTCCCAGACACCCCTCACCAACGATCCTCTCCCACCCCAGTTGTAGCCCTTCTGTGATCCAAAGCTTCCTCAAAGATGAAGCCAATACAATAGCCAAATACAATTAAAAGGAAAATGAGATAATGATGATAAGTTTAAATGTAAGAGATAAAATACTTGAAAACTTAAAAAAAAAAAAAAACCCTAAAAATAAAATAAAATTAAAGGATTGGGATATTTAAGAAATGGGAAAAAGAAATTAAAAAAAAATTTTGTTTTGATATTTTGCCTTTTATCATTGCAATATCGGGTATCCAGTCTGTACCGTGGCACTTTCCCCCTTTCACTCCCCAGTGTTTCACTATTTTTCACTTAATTTTCAAAGATGTTTTAAGTCACAGTGCGGTCACACACAGAGCACAAGAGACTCTCATATACCCAACCTCTTCCCCCTTTCCTCACCCCATATTAAAACCTTTTTGTATGTGGATGATAGCATTGTTATAACTGTTATACAGATAGTGAAGCATAGTTACCAAACATTGTCAATGGTTTACAGTATGGTTTACATTTTAGACCGTACAATTTTATACATTTTGATGATATTAACCATGTCCTGTGTCCATCACTGTAAGGTAATGAAGAACATTATCACTGAACACAAAATACCCCCTGTTTGATCTATTCTGTCCCTCCCTCCCCATCCCCCCGGGGCCCATGACGACCCCCTGACTTGGCTCATTGGTTGACAAGATTCATAGTTACATGCATCAAGAGGTCTTGACACACTGGTTTGTCCTTCTCTATTAGGAACCGATCTTGCTCATAAGAGACACCCACCTGTCTGTTTCTGGACAAATCGGTCCTCCCAAAGATGGGAGTCCATCTCCTTCCCGCTCATTGTGTGGGTCTCCACCCACTGATACAACACATCACAACAGATGAACACTCAGACACTCCCTAGAAGCCTGCTCCAGATACACCCCATTCCGAATGCTCCCCCAACCAACACCCTAAACCGGTGACACTTCCTTGTCATATTGCCATAAAAGTATTCCCACCTCTGCACTTTCAACCTCATCCCCACAAATCCCAAGTGTTCACCTGGTCCCTTTTCCATCTCTCGCCCCAGTATCCTGGGTATTCTAACCTACCTTTCCCAATCTACCCACCTGTCAATCCTGCACCACCAAACGCAATAACATCACTATCCACCTGTCCTATCCCTTCAATATGCAACTACACTCTATCACTTTATCATAGATTATGTCCGTATGGGTGATGGTTCACAACTTTCTCTTCTGTTCTTTTTCTTGTAACCTATCTTTCAGACAATGATTCTCGGAGGCTGCTCAATTTCCTTAATTCATATCAGTGAGGTCATGTTCTGCTCATCCTTCAATGCTGGCTTGCTTCACTCAACATAAGGTCTTCAAGATTCATCCATGTTATTCTGTGTGTTAGCACTTTATTCCTTCTAACAGCTGAGTAATATTCCATTGTATGTATGTACCACATTTTGTTTATCCATTCATCTGTTGATGGGCACCGGGGTCAAATTCCAACTTTTGGCAATTGTGAACAATGCCGCTATAAACATTGGTGTGCATATATCTGTTCGTGTCTTTGCTTTCAATTCTTCTGGGTATATACTCAGCAGTGGAATCGCTGGATCATATGGAAGATCTATAGTTAGTTTTTTGAGGAACTGCCAAACTGTCCTTCATAGTGGCTGGACCATTCTACAATCCCACCAGCAGTGGATGAGGGTTCCCATTCCTCCACATCCTCTCCAACACTTATACTCTGCTGTTTTTTTAATAGCTGCCATTCTAATAGGTGTAAGATGGTATCGCAATGTAGTTTTGATTTGCATTTCTCAAATAGCTAGAGATGTCGAGCATTTTTTCATGTGCTTTTTAGCCATTTGTATTTCTTCCTTGGAGAAGTGTCTTTTCAGGTCACTTGCTCATTTTTTAAATGGGTTGTTAATCTTTTTATTTTCGAGTTGTAGGATATTTTTATATATGCAGGATATTAGGCTCCTATCAGATATACAGTTGCCAAATATTTTCTCCCATTGGGTAGGCTGCCTTTTTATTTTCTTGATGTCCTTTGAGGTGCAAAAGTTTTTAATTTTGAGGAGATCTCATTTATCTATTTTTCCTTTTGCTGCTCGAACTTTGGGTGTGAAGATCATGAAACCATTTTCTATTACAAGGTCCTGTAGATGCTTCCCTACATTATCATCCAAGGTCTTTATGGTCTTGGCTCTTATATTTAGATCTTTGATCCATCTTGAGTTGATTTTTGTATAAGGTGTGAGATGGTGTTCCTCTCTCATTCTTTTGGATATGGATATCCAGTTCTCCAAGCACCACTTGTTGAAGAGGTCATTCTCTCCCAACTGAGTGGGCTTGGTAGTCTTGTCAAATATCAGATGACTGTATATGCGAGGATTTATATCAGAACTCTCAATTCGGTTCCATTAGTCAGTATGTCTATCCTTGTGCCAATACCATGCATTTTTTACCACTGTAGCTTTGTTGTATGTTTTAAAGTCAGGTAGTGTGATACCTCCAACTTCATTTTTCTTTTTCAATATGTCTTTGGTGATTCGGGGCCTCTTACCCTCCCAAATAAATTTTGTAGTTAGTTTTTCCAGTTCCTTAAAAAATACAGTGTTGATTTTTATTGGGATTGCATTAAATCTGTAGATTAGTTTGGGTAGGAAAGACATCTTGATGATGTTTAGTCTTCCTATCCATGAACAGGGAATATTCTTCCATTTATTTAAGTCTTCTTTGGTTTACTTTAAAAGTGTTGTATAGTTTTCTGTATATAAGTCCTTTGCATCTTTAGTTAAATTGATTCTTAGGTATTTGATTCTATTAGTTACTATTGTAAATGGTATTTTTTTCTTGATTTCCTCCTCAGATTGCTTGTTATTGGTGTACAGAAATGCTACTAATTTTTGAGCATTGATCTTATAGCCTGTGACGTTACTGAACTCCTTTTAAGTTCTAGAAGCTTTGTTGTAGATTTCTCAGGGCTTTCTATGTATAGAATCATGTCGTCTTGAAATGATGAAATTTTTATTTCTTCTTTCCAATTTGGATGCATTTTATATCTTTTTCTTGCCTCAGTGCTTGAGCAAGTACTTCTAAGGTGATGTTAAATAGGAGTAGAGACAGTGGTCATCATTGTTATGTTCCCGATCTCAGAGGGGAGGTTTTTAATATTTCATCATTGAAGATGATGTTAGCTTTGGATTTTTCATATATACCCTTTATCATATTCAGAAAGTTTCCTTCTATTCCTATCTTTGGCAGTGTTTTTATCAGGAAAGGGTGCTGTATTTTGTTGAATGCTTTTTCTGCATCTGTCGAGATGATCATGTGATTTTTATCTTTCTATGTGTTTATGTGGTGTTTTCCATTGATTGATTTTCTTATGTTGAACCATTCTTGCATACCCGGGATGAATCCCACTTGGTCATGGTGTATAATTCTTTTGATATGTTGTTGAATGTGATTAGCAAGTATTTTGTTGAGGATTTTAGCATCTAGGTTCATTAGAGAAATTGGTCTGTAATTTTCCTTTATTGTGGTATCTTTGTTTGGCTTTGGTATTAGGGTAATGTTGGCATCATAAATGAATTAGGCAATGTTCCTTCTACCTCTATTTTTTGGAAGAGCTTAAGCAGAATTGGTGTTAGCTCTTTCCAGAATGTTTGGTAGAATTCAGCTGTGAAGCCATCTGGTCCTGGGCTCTTCTTAGGTGGGAGGTTTTTGATGACTGAGTCTATCTCTTTACTTGTATTTGGACTGTTGAGTTCATCAATTTCTTCTTTCATCAATGTATGCTGTTTGTGAGATTCTAGGAATTTGTTCATTTCATCTAAATTATCATTTTTGTTGGCATATACGTTTTCAAAGTATCCTCTTATGATAATCTTTATTTCTGTGGGGTCAGCAGTGATATCCCCTTCTTCATTCCTTATTTTGTGTATTTGCATCTGCTCTCTCTTTTTCTTTGTTAGTCTGGCTAAAGGTTTGTCAATTTTATTGATCTTCTTGAAGAACCAGCTTTTGGTTTTGTTTATTTTTTCTAGTGCTTTCTTATTTTCTATTTCATTTAGTTCTTCTCTAATCTTTGTTATTTCCTTCTTTCTACTTCCTTTGGGGATAGTTTATTGTTGTTTTTCCAATTCCTCCAGATATGCAGTTAGGTCTTCAATTTTGGCTCTTTCTTCTTTTTTATTATATGCATTTATGGCTCTGATATTCCCTCTCAGTATAGCTTTGGCTGCATCCCATAGGTTTTGATATGTTGTGTTGTCATTTTCATTAGTTTCAAGGTAGTGACTGCTTTCTTTTGAGATTTCTTCCTTGACCCACTCTTTGTCTAAGAGTGTGTTGTTTAACTTCCATATCTTTGTGCCTAATCTGGTTCTCTTACTGATTTCCAATTTCATTCCATTGTGGTCAGAGAAATTACTTTGTATAATCTCAATCTTTCTGAATTCATTGAGAGTGGTTCTGTGGCCTATCATGTAGTCTATCTTGGAGTATGATCCATGTGCACTTGAGAAAAATGTATATCCCATTATGTCTGGGTATAGTGTTCTGTATATGTCTGCTAGGTCCAGGTCCTCTAGTGTATTATTAAGAGTCTTTGTTTCTTTATTGATTCTCTGTCTAGATGTTCTGTCTAATGGTGATAATGTAATTGTAGAAGCATTTATTTATCCACATAGTTTTTCCAGTGTTTGCCTCATGTATTTTTAGGCACCCTGATTAGGTGCATAAATATTTATGATTGTTCTCTCTTCTTGAAATAGTACCCCTTTTACTAATATATAGTATCCATCTTTGTCTCTTTCAATAGTTTTGCATTTAAAGTCTATTTTGTCTGATATTAGGATAGCTACTCCTGCCCTTTTTTGGTTATTGTTTGCTTGTATAATTGTTTTCCAGCCATTCACTTTCAGCCTCCTTGAATCCCTGGGTCTAAGGTGGGTTTTTTGTAGACAGCATATAGCTGGATCATATTTCTGTATCCATTCTGCCTTCTGTGTCTCTAGACTGGTGAGTTTAATGCATTAACATTCAATGTTATTATTCTCAACAAATTTCTTACATCAGCCAAATTTTCTGTTGGGTTTATGTATGTCATATGTTGTTTTTATTTCTCTTTTTGTCTTTGTAGTTGCTCTTACTCTTTCCTACAACTCTCTCTCCCCTGTTTTTTCCTTTCAACCCTCAGAGCTTCCTTTAGCATTTCTTAAAGTGCAGGTTTCTTATTGGCATACTCTCTTAATTTCTGTTTATCTGTGAATATTTTGAATTTGCCATCATTTTTGAATGCCAGTTTTGCTGGATAGAGAATTCATGGCTGTAAGTTTTTTTCTTTTAGTACTTTGACTATGTGATACCACTGTCTTCTTGCCTCCATGGTTTCAGATGAGAAATCAGCACTTAATCTTATTGTGCTTCTCTTGTATATGATGATTCTCTTTTCTCTTGCTGCCTTGAGTATTTTCTCTTTGTCTTGAACATTGGACATTTTGATAATTATATGTCTTGCAGTAGGCCTATTGAGATTTATACTGTTTGGTGTTTGCTGTATTTCCTGGACATGTACATCCATCTCCCTATTTAGAGTTGGGAAGTTTTCAGCCATTATTTCCTTCAACACTCCTTCTGCTCCCTTTCCCTTTTCTTCTCCTTCTGGGATGCCTATAATGTGTATGTTTGTGTGCTTTGTGTTGTCGGTTAAATCCCTAAGTCCCTGCTGGATTTTTTCTATCTTTTTATCTATCTGTTCTACTATCTGATTTCAGATGTACTGTCTTCCCCATCACTAATTCTTTCTTCTGCCTGTTCAAATCCGCTGTTATGTGATTCCAGTGTCTTTTTGATTTCTTGGATTGTGCCATTCATCACCATCATATCTGTTATCTTTTTATGTATGTTTACAGTTTCTTCAGTATGTTCTCCCTGTGTCTTCTTAATATCCTTAATCTCTTCCTTCACTTCATTAAGCTGGTCCAATATATTTGTTTGGACAGCTTTGATTACTTGTTCGATATTCTGCTTCCTGAATTTTAGTTTGTTCATTGGACTGGTCCATGTCTTCCTGTTTCTCAGTATCGCTTGTAATTTTTTGTTGCCCTGTGTTCATTATTTTATCTTGATGGGTTTATTCAGTTGATTAGTTTCTCTTTCTGCTCTAGAGTTTTATTTAGCTGTTGGTCTGTGTGTGTGCTAAGTTTTCTCTTTGACACTTTGTTTTTCTTGTTCTATTTCATTGCTTTTTTCTATGTTTCCTTGAAGGAAAAAGTTTAGGACCCAAGGAATCGAAAGAGGTTAGAAAGGAAAAAGGATAATAGTAATATTGATAAAAGTTAGAAGAGGTTCCTTATAAGACTTAGTAAAGTGAATATTTAACTCATGTAGGCAGTGTAAAATAATAGGGGGAAAAAAGTGGAATACCTACAATGGAATGGGAAACCAAATAGAGGAAAGTCTATAGTATGATTTAAAAGGTCAGAATGATGAGGAGAGAGAGAAAGAGTAAATAGAGGGCTGAAAGGAAAAAGTTAATAATAATAATAAAATGAAAACAGAATTTACAGGATAGAAATTGATATCCATGAAGTTGTGGACTAATGAAAAAGGATGGAATGTAAGAACCACAACAGAAAGCAGAAGGTAGAAAGATGCAGGAAGGAAAAGATATAGCATTGATAGACAAAATCTTCAGACTTGATTTCACACAGAGAATACACAGAGAATGGGAAGTCAAGGAAGGAGAAGCACAGTAAAGAAGAAACAAGCTAGCAGCACCTAATAAAAAAAAAGAAAAAAGGGAAAAAAATGGGGGGGGGGGAGGAAAGAGGAAAGAAAAGCAAGAAACAAACAAACAAATGAAGAAAAACCAAACAAACACACAAACAAGTAGTCAAACAAAGCTAAGGAAGAACAGCGTTCCTTCTTAGGTCATTGTGGAGCCTCTCAGCCCGCTTCTGTTCATCAATCAATTACCCTGCAGGCTTCTATCTGCGGGTTT
Organism: Tolypeutes matacus; assembly: GCA_026826555.1. Lineage (NCBI taxonomy): Eukaryota > Metazoa > Chordata > Mammalia > Cingulata > Chlamyphoridae > Tolypeutes > Tolypeutes matacus. The sequence goes on from JAKSZT010054564.1 coordinate 857,889, forward strand.
TGAGGCAGATTTTAGCGATTAAACTAAGTTAATTTTTTTTTAAAGTAACCTTCTATTTTATCTATTTATTTTGGAGAAATAAGGGACCCCAAAGAAGGCCTCTTCTAGACTACTCCCTCTGCTGAGGGCACCCTAAATAGGCTCATGGAAACTTATCAAACACTTCCCACTCCCTGGCCTCCCCAAGGGAGCTGAGACTCTGATACTCATCAGCGCAGAATGACAAAATTGGATGACTCTGCCCTCTCCTGAGCCAAGCCTCATATTACAGGGCAGTTAGGTAAATTAGACTTCCTCAGCGGATTCACCTTTCCCCTCAGTCTGGTGCTGCTTCAAGCCAGCTAGTTTGCTCCCCGAACGTGCAAGGGGGTCCAGACAACCAAACCCACAGAAAGGAAACCCCTCTCCACCTTTTGCCAGAACCCTCCCACTCTCAGAGAATGCTCCCTCTCACTGGATTGCTGCTGGGAGTCGGGTCTCCCTGTAGCCCTTTGCCTTGAGGGTGGGGCTTAGCCAGCGGGGGAAAAACTCATGATTTTATCTTGAGCAATCCACCTTGCTGTCCAGCTCCCTCCAGATCTATGTCCCTAAGGTTCTCACTCTGTGGACTCCCAGAACACACCACCTGGGCAGGATTCTGTCCCCAATCAGCCGTCCTCTGTGAGAGAGATGGTGAGTGCCCACCTAAACTAACACCATCTTGCCCCTCCCAGCCAATACCAGAGTCTTGATTGAAAACAACACCTGTGCAGAGCACCCTTTCCCAGGGTGGGACTTCACCTGGCTTGACCAGGGACTGTCCCTTTTACTGTGCTCATAATCAATGAACTCAATACTATAGATGCCAACTTGCAAGTACTGTGTCAATTCCCTCAATTCCCGAGGAAGTGGCCAGCCTCCCCATAAAGGAGGAGTACAACACTCTCCGGGCAGTACATTCTATGGTTTATGCATTAGTCCCTGACAAAGTGGCCATCCTTCCCAGAGAGGAACACAACACTCCCCAGAATGCACCCTATCTGTTCTTATTTGTTACAAAACATCCCCTGATGTGCCCATTGTTCTAGTTCTCATCATTCCTCCTAAAATATGAAAAGTGCTGACTAGCAAGGCATTGGTTTGCTGATTAACAAAGTTTCCTGGCATTTAGTAAAGGAAAATAATTGTGTTAAAGTAAGCACTACAATTTGATTTTTCCTCTCAACACAGGGAGAATTAGTTTTCAGTGTCTCTCATAGATGGTCACTCACTCCTTTATTCTTAAAAGTTGACTCTGACACTTCCATAGAAATCAAATATGTCTCTTTTGAACCCTATTAACTAGTAGATAGTAAAAATAACTAGTCCTTCTCTAGAATTTTGCAGTTTACAAAGAGCAGCATCCCTTTGTCTGTATTTGCAAATGAGAAAACAGGGACTCAAGGAGTTTATATGATTTGCTCAAGTTCCACCCTAGAAACTGATAGAACCAGCATTCAAATACGATTTATCCCCCTAAATGACTCTCTCTGGTAACCTTAAGAAACAAAGGAACCACAGGAGCCCTCTGTCTCAAACCAAGTGAAATTTCTTTATTTAAGACAGTGGGCAGTTTTCCTAACCCTGGTGAAATATTTAGTTCCATCATGAGAAAGATTATCAGAAAGTTTTTCCTTATCTTTCTGTTGGAGAAAAGGCAGCACCCACTGGGATGCAGGGACTGATGATTGCAGGCAGGAAGTTTATTGAGTAGCTCTCCCAATGGAGGAAGTCTGAAGAATAGACTTCAGCCTGCCCCTGGAAGGGGGAATGTGAATTTATACAGTACCTTCCTAGGTGGGGAAATGATAGTTGGTGGAAGGGGGTCAAGTGTCCAAGTGAGGTGCAGTGGCCAATAGGAAGCCCTAGAGGTGAAAATTTTCCCTTGTATGGCTAGAGGATAGTGGATTAGGGAGTTATGTTTTCTTGGAATGCTGGAGGAGCAGGTGGTGCTTTTATCTGGAGGGGGTGAAGGACTCTATCCCACTTTATTCCTGTCTCCACATGATTTCTTTGTTCAACCATGAACAAAGCATGGGGGAAGTGCCATGCTTTCAGGCACGTGGGCTATGGGGGCAGGTCTTGTCTTTCCTCAATGCATGTCAGGGGGAACTGAGTCACAGCTTGTTAATAATTGCAAACCTAGTGAGGGGGAACCTCTAATACTTTCTTTCTTCAATTCAAGTGTATTTCCTCTGTTTTTTTTTTTTTAATTTTAGGTGAAAAAAATAACTTTGTAATAAGTATTAATTTATTCATACTTACTCCACTCCCCCTTTTTTCTCTTGTTTAACTTTTCACAAGTCCTATTTTCCAATATCGTTTCTCACCACATCTTGTATGACCCATATTTAGAATTTTTCTAGGAAATGGAACTTCTTGGCATGCCTTTTTTTTTTTTTTTTTTGTACTAACCTTACTCCAGCACTGGTTTATTTTCCTACATACATTTCCCCATTATCTCCATGTCTTTCTTTTTTGATTTTCCTTCTATTTTTAAAGCCTCCTTAAATGCTTTATGGGGCAAGGTAGGGTCTACATAATAAATAATATCAGAATCTTAACTTCAGCCCCCCAAAATGTACAGACTAATCACTGTAACTATGGATATATGTTAGTACTGCCTGTGTACAAGGGATTTAGTAGTTGCTCAAACAATATGCTCTCCTCAGAGAGTTTACAACTCATGTGCCTAGAATTTAATTGATGCCCTAAAAATTCTTTTCAAAGGTAAAATATGTTTTAAACAGCAGTTGTAAATAAGATAACTAATTAGTTTCCAAATATTTTGGTAATAATATTCTGAAAGGAAAGTAATTGTGTTAAAGTAAGCACTATAATTTGATTTCACAATGGAAGGGACTTAGCCTTGTGGTAACAAGTATTAAAACTTAAAAGCATGAAGTAAACACTGAAACATTTGTCGATTTTATGTGTTTGAACAATCAAGTTTGCCAGTTACTGTTGCTATAGAAACCAAGCTGCCTATATGATGTAAGCAACTAAATTTCATTGCCCCTTGGTGTAAAAATAGCAGCTGTTAATGGTTCTCTGTGTTGGAGCACATCATAAAAAAAATAAAAAACCCCCAAAACCAACCAACCAACGAGCCAACCACAACAAAAAAAGACCTTTATGTCAGTTCCAAGTGAAAGCTGATCGTCTGTGAGGGTGACTAACATTTCCAATTTGCCTGGGGCTGAGGGCTTTCCCAGCATGCGGGACTTCCAGTGCTAAAATCAGGACAGTCCTGCACAAAATGGGCTGGTTGGTCACCCTATCAGCCCTCCTTAGTAGTCAAAATTGTGTTTCTGTTGTTCATGGGCATACCTTATTTTGTGGAACAGAGTTAAGTTTTTCAGCAGGAGAGTGAAATGAAATGCTGTTTCTGGACAATTATCATGTAGTGGCCTGCGAGCTGGACTGCAGGAAGGAGAGCCTGGAGGCGAGTTGGAAGGCTACTGTAGCAGTCCAAGGATGGGATAATATGGATCTGAGGGGGATCCTTACTTAAATGAATATGGCATGCCTCACTAATGTGTGATTATAAAACAAGACCTCTCTTTCTTTGTCTACCAAAATAAGATGGCATAAGACCCCATTAACGTGACTAGATGTCCCCAAAGGTGTGCCTTTTGTAAGCCCACAAAGCAGCCTGTCAGCTGCCATATAACATCTGTTCCCACAGCCATGGTGCACTCTTGTCCATGTCCTATTACTCACAGCTGCTTCTGCCACTGCCAACTTGCAGTGTCCAGGCCAAGGGTGCTATCTCTAGGGATGCGCAAGCCACTGATTCTTGGAGTGAAAACGCTGCTGCATAGAATGACTTCTCTAGCTCTTGGCCGAACTATGTAACTTTGACTCCAGTGCAGCTCTGCTTGTGCCAGAATCTCACAGAGTTTTTTTGTGAGACTTAAGGGATTCCGTGAGAGCCAGATGCCTTTTTATCTTCTCCATGACCCTCACCTTTCCTCAGCCTCTTGCCCATAAAACAGTTCTCTCCTCCCCTATTTATAAAGCAAAAGCTCCCAAGCATATCGATGAAGGCAAATAGAAAAAGAGAGCAATGAGATGCTATTTATAACATCTGAGCAATAGCTCAGCATTCCAAAAGTGCCTTGATACATAGACATCATTAAAGAAGAGTGGCATTCTTGGCTGGCACGCCTCATGGCCTGCAGCATAGATACTGAGGGATTGGCCTTGGGACATAATTTTGCAGCAACTCATTTCATTTTTCTTTTTAACAAATAAACTTTATTGATACATATTAATATAGCATAAATCCATTCAAAGTGTACAATAATTGGTATTTGGTATAATCACTTATTTGTGCATTTACCGCTTCAATAATTTTTAGTGCATTTTCATTATTCCAGTAATAATATAATAATAATAATAATAAACAGAAATTCAAACAAACAAAACTCATCACCTCTCAAGCTCCCTGTGCTTTCTCTACTGTACATAGCTTTTATTCTTTCTTTCTTTCTAGTTTATTTGTACTTATATTTTGTAAAACAGTCTTATATATGCAATATCATCCATATTCGTATTTTACATGAGGTTTCACTATGTTATACAGCCCCATGTTGCATTTTTAGGCTTTATTTCTATTAATATAATGTCCTTAGATGCTCCTTTTTAACCACTGTCATACCTGCATAATAGCTCTGCTATTCACAAACACCATGATGTATTCTCACCTTTTCCATTCATTTCCAAAGATTTACAAAAAAACTTTTAACCAATTCAGCACACATTAACCCTCAGCTTTCCATTCTCCACTCTCATTCTATTTTCTAGTGACCTATATTCTAATTATTAATTCCATGAGTTTACATAGTATATTTAGTCCATAATAGCACAATCATACACTATTTGTCCTTTTGTGTCTGGCTTGCTCCATTCAACATAATGTCCTCCAGGTACATCCATGTTGTCATGTGCTTCCCAACTTCATTTCTTCTTACAGCTGCATAATATTCCATTCATGTGTATACATCACAATTTTTTTTTAATCCTTTCATCAGTTTATGGACACTTGGATTGTTTCCAACTTTTGGCTATCGTGAATAACACCACTGTGAACATCGGTGTGCAGATGTCTGTTCGTGTCTCTGCTTTCAGTTCTTCTGTGTATATATCCTAGTAATGGTATTGCCAGGTCACATGGCAAATCAGTATTCAACTTCCTTAGGAACTGCTGAACAGTCCTCCACAATTGCTGTACCCTTCTACATTCTTACCTTCAGTGAATAAGCCTACCTATCTCTCCACATCTTCTCTAACATTTACATTTTTTCAACTTTTTAATAGTGGCCATTCTAATAGGTTTGAAATGATATCTCATTGTAGTTTTGATTTGCATTTCCATAATTGCTAGTGATGTTGAATATTTTTTCATGTGTTTCTTCACCATTTGTAATTTTTTGGACAATTGTCTTTTCAAATATTTTGCCTATTTTTAAATTGGGCAGTTTGTCTTTTTAGTGTTGAGTTGTATGATTTATTTATAGATCATGGATATTAAACCTGTATTGGATATGTGATTGCCAAATATTTTCTCCCATTGATTCGGTTGCCTTTTCACCTTTTAGACAAAGTCCTTTGAAGTGCAAAAGTGTTTAATTTTGAGGAGGTCTCATTTATCTATTTTTTTCTTTGTAGCTCATGCTTTGGGTATAAGGTTTAAGAAACTACCATCTACCACAAGATCTTGAAAATGTTATTCTATATTTTTTTCTAGGAGTTTTATGGTGGTCACTTTTGTATTTAGGTCCTTGATCCATTTTGAGTTAATTTTTGTATAAGGTGTAAGATAGAGGTCCTCTTTCTCTTTTTTTGGATTTTGCTGTTCAGTTCTCCCAGCACCATTTGTTGAATAGACTTATGACCCAGCAGGATGGGCTTACAGCCTTGTCAAAAATCACTTGACTATAGATGTGAGGGGCTATTTCTGAGTTTTCAATTTGGTTCTATTGGTCAATAAGTCTGTCTTTATGCCAGTACCATGCTGTTTTTACCACTGTAGCTAAGTAATATGCTTCAAAGTCACAAAGTGAGAGTCCTCCAACTTTATTCTTTTTTTTAAAAGTCCTTTTTGGCTCTTCATGGTCCCTTACCCTTCCAAATAAATTTGATATTTGTCTTTTCTATTTCTGCAAAAAAGGCTGTTGGAGCTTTTATTGGTATTGCGTTGAATCTGTTAATCAGTTTGGGTAGAATTGACATCTTAACGATATTTAGTCTTCCAGTCCATGAGCACGGAAGATCCTTCCATTTATTTAAGTCTTCTTCAGTTTCTTTTAGCAATATTTTGTAGTTTTCTGAATACAGGTCCTTTATGTCCTTGGTTAAGTTTATTCCTAAATATTTGATTTTTTTAGTTGCTGTTATAAATGGAATTTTTCTGATTTCATCCTCAGATTGCTCATCAGTAGTGTATAGAAACACTACTTATTTTTGCATTTTATTCTTGTATCCCACTACTTTGCTGAACTCACAAATTAGTTCTAGTAGCTTTGTTGTGGATTTTTCAGGATTTTCTAGATATAGGATCATATCATCAGCAAATAGTGAAAGTTTTACTTTTTCCTTTCCTATTTGGGTGCCTTTTCTTTCTTTACCTAGCCTAGTTGCTCCAGCTAGAACCTCTAGCACAATATTGGTGCCAGTGGGCATCCTCTACCAGTGCCACCTTTCCCATCCAGCAGAACCTGTGGCAAAGGGTGGTATGGAGCCTGCTGCTTAAATATTCTGTTCTGGTCGAAGATGAAGCATGGTGGTTAAGACCCTGGATCCAGATTGCCTGGTTATACACCCTGATTTTTCAATCTTTGTGCCTTGATTTTCTTCTCTTTAAAACACAGATTAAAAATAGCGACTTCTTCCTACTACTATGTGAGAATTAAATAAACTATTACACGTAGAGCAATTAGAAGAGTGTCTGGACATAGTAAGCACTATGTGTTTGCTATTACATTAAGTTAGAGGTTTGAAAGTAGTCGTGGAGTTCACATGTTTCACCAGGAGAGGCACTGAACAGGGCAGACACTGCACAGAGTTTGAGAAAACACTTTAAATAGAAGAAAAAATGTCTTCTTTTGAGTGGAATCCTTGGGTCTTAGGTGTTGGGGATTGAATTAGGTCCCCCACAAAAGGCATGTTCAGGTCCTAATCCCTGGTCCTGTGGGTGTGAACCCATTTGTAAATAGGACCTTTGAATTTTATTAGTTAAGGTGCCCAAACTGAATGAGGGTGGGCCTTACTCCAATATGACTGAAGTCTTTATAAGCAAAAGAAATTGGATACGGAAGGAGAAAACATAGGGAGCAGCCAGAAGTTAGAATCTAGAAAAGAAAGGAGAAGATGACACCATGTGCATTGCCATGTGTTGGAAAAACCAAAGAACACCAAAGATTGCCAGCCAGCCAGAAGATACTGACCCTGGGAGGAAGCAAGCCTTCTAGCCTCTGAAGCAGTGCGCCAATAAATTCCTTTTGTTATACCAAACCATTGCATGGTATCTGTTTTACCTGCTAGGAAACTAGAACGACAGGGATGGTTGCAGCTGATGGGATGCAGGAGGGATTCTTGTTATAGTCTTTTCTAATGATCTTTTGATTAGAAAATAAAGATGAACAAGTTAAGAACCCCTCTATTCTTCATTTAATAGCACCATGCTCTGATATTGAATAAATCAGATAAAAATGTACAGATTATATAAATCAAATAAAGCAAAAGTTTTTAGTTCTCTGAATTGAAATTTTGGTATGAAACTCAGATTTCCCAAAGTCTCACCTGTCTCTGGGAACAAATGAAATTCACATCAATAGTAATAACTTACATTCTGCTGATGGTTTAGCCCTCCCTGCTGTGTGGGACATCTAGCTCCATGTAAAGTATCTTTTCCTGAGTATTTCTTGGAATATATTCACATAGGGCCTCTCACGGATTTCTGAATGAATCCCCTTATGTTCTTCCACTCATTAGTATTTGCTGCTCTGAAGGTATGTGAAGCAATGTCTCACCATTATTCCTGCCTCACTGTTATTCCTAAGAAAATAATTCCCATGCTAGGAATGTCATTTTTCAATACTCCCTAAAACTAAAATGGTTGAGGCTCAAGAATGACATTACATTCCCTTCATCTCTGCCTGGTTGGAAACTTGCCATGGTCAAAGCAGAATTAGTAAGAAGAACATCTGTCCATAAAGATGAGGCTATTTTATGGGGCAGAGTCAAGAGTGAGTGCTCCAAAGTTCCTGGAGGCTGGCATAAGGAATTACACACCTGAGTTGCATGGTACTTTCTGCTGGATATATTCCCCTTTTCGCTTTCTCCTTTTGCCTCCATGTGACATGAATATTGAGCTTACTCAAGCCAAGGATGAAGGAGAAAAACCATAAAGACCCTAGAATTGGCACCTAGGCTGATTCTTTGTGTCTGATTTAAAGCTATTATATACCCCCCGTGTTAGAGTCATTAATAGTTATTGAGTAAGTCCATTAATGTTCTAATTAATTCCAGGGGTAAGATCTTAATACTGGGAAGACAGTTTTTCTTTTTTCCTATTGGCCAATCTGCATTTAATCCTTAATTTCTTCTTGTTTCTTTATTTAAAGTGTTCGAGGTCTTTACAGTTCACAGAAAGAGAATTTGTAAGCTGTTCTTTCCTTAGGCAAACTAAATGTGTTACATGATGTTATTTTTCACACAAACATCAATTCTCTTTTCCAAATTACTTTTGAAATTCTCAGAGCTTTAGGCAATCTGTGTATACTGAGGTATGCTTCAATTTATAAAATAGATGTTTTGCTGAAGATTGCATTAAAAATTTTCAAATTGAATCCTGCTTTTCCATTGACTGAGTTATAAAATTGGAATTGTGTTTCTCCAGGGGGTGGGGTAAATTCCATAATGGTCTTAATTAAAGCCTTTTGTTAGAGAAAGAGTAAACATCAAGTCCCATTTCATATTGTTGTACTGCAAAGTTTCCTGGGATTATTAGTCTCAGTGGTGGTTCATTTCAGAGGTTTGCAATAAAACTAGGTTGTCTCTAAAAATTCCCTTTGGCCCCTTGACATAGCAGGGAGGCTCTGGCTGCTTTTCTAAGCTATTTTTAGTACATAGGCTGAGCCAGGGGCTAGTTGCTGGTGACAGTGGTGGACCATTGGCACAAGTGAGATGGCACCATGGACTCGACTTTTATATTCATGCCAATTAGGCACAGCAACTACACGTTTTGACTTCTTGAAGACAGTCTGGATCTTAAATAGCCTGCTCCATTGTCTCCATAAGAACACACATGCTTTTTAGATCAAGATAATTTATTTTGAGAGATGCTAACAATATCAATGGAAGAGGTTGGTGCCACTGAGAAAGGAATCATGTTTATTCATCAGTCTAGAGTATCACTCAGTCCCTTTTTCTCTCGCTCTCTGGCTCTCTCTCTCTCTGTGTTTCTGTCTCTTTCTCTAGATACATTTTCCCTAGCTTTATTAATGTAGTTTTAGTAAATTTTACATCTAGTTTATTGAATTTTGTTACTAAGAGAATGTTTATATCTCTTGTGTATAAGTGAAAAGAGAGGAAATAGCCATACACTTATATCTAGAAAGAAAGTAGACAGGAGCTGAACATAACTGATAAGAATGAGAGGAAATATTGAATTTAGACAACTTTCTTGCTGGAAATGCTAGAGGGAAATAAGAGAAAAAAAGAGTGGATGTTATTTTTCTATAAATATTTTTTCTAGTCGCATTTCTTTTCTCCTTGCCTAAGTTTTACTTTTCCACATCCATATTATTTTCTTATTATTCACCATATTTTTCAGTTTTTCTGTCACCTGCGACCTATCTAACTTCCCTCAACTAATAGTTTAAGGGTTTGTTTGGTTTAAGTTGGGGATCTTGCACCTTCCTTTATTTTATGTTGCAGGAATCTGGGGATCTTAACTACATAGTCCTGAGTATGGTTAGAAAAGTTTTTTAGAAACCTCTTCTAGGGATAAAATAGTTATCATTGAAGGAGAATGAAAAAGAGATGGACAAAAAGGTGAAGGAGTGAATGGAAAAATTTGATTCAAACTGGAGAGCAAAAATTGAGGATGAAAACAAAAAAAGTAAAAAAGAAGGCTAAAAGTTCCAGTTAGTCACAGGTGACAGCAAGTCTAACTGAATGACATAGAGAAGGCTCAAAATTATCTCCCTTACTCGGTTGTCATAGGCCCTGAAATTCCACTAACAAAAATTAATCCCTTGGGTTCACTTCACGGGCATCCTATTTAAAATGCAGACAATCTTATAGGGGCTGGCTCTTACAGAAATGTATCCATCATAAAACACATTTTAGCATGAGGTAATATATGAGGGTTATACCTCTTAGACAGCTAGATGTTGGTGGTGAAGGAAATGAAGGTTTCACTGAAATGATCTCATCTAGCCCCAAGGGTTTAAATACCATGAGTGTGCTGAAACTCCCATTTTGTATCTCCACGCCTTGAATTGTGTCCAGCAAAAGACATGGTCAAATTGTAACCCCTGGTCCTGTGAATATGACCTTACTTGGAAAATAGGGTTTTTGAAGATATTATTGGTTAAGATGAGGCTGAACTAGATCAGGGTGGGCCCTAGCCCAATATGTAAGAATGGAAAATTGAACACAGACAGACATCCAGGCAGGGGAGAATCCCATGTGGCCAATGAGGCAGGAGATACCATTGATTCTCATCAAGTCACTACCAGAATCCAGGAAAGAGGCATAAAACAGATTCTTCCACACAGATTTGAGAAGAAGCATGGCCCTGCTGATGCCTTGAGAATTTGGACTTCTGGCCCCAGAACTGTGAGACAAAAAATTTCTGTTGTTTTTTTAAGCCATGTGATTTGTGGTGCTTTGTTTAATAGACGTAGGGACACTAACCCTACCCCCAACCCTGAACTCTAGATTGCTTCATTTTGTGTTTCTTAGCATCTCAGACTCAACTTGGGTGTTTGAATCCACCAAAAGACAGATACTAAGATAAGATCCAAAGTAAAATCCATTTTATTGGGTAAAATGCCTGTGAAGAAACTGGGGAGTGAGCTAGAGAAGATGATGGGATCTGGAGGAGGCTTGGAAAGCTGCCAGATGCGAGGCAAGTCTGATCCTTGTGGAGGACAGAAGGAAGGAAGGAAGGTTGGGTAGGAAGTCTTTGACTTCAGCTCAGTTCTAAGAAAGTTTAAACAAGGTTGATGTGGAGTCTTTGAGTCAAAGTTGTCCACCAGAGGAGTCCTGTATCTTCTGTGAGTTGGCGTGACTTAGCATCCCTGGCAGCCATCAGCTGGGAGCATCATGGAGGAAGTGTGTCCTCAGAGTGAGCATGTCCTGCTGGAGATGACTTCCAAAGCTGGAGATATGAAAGGCATGTTTTCATGGCTGCCACATGTCCCTAGAAAAACTTTTGATCATTCCTCACATACATTATTCCAAAAGTTCTCCTTTTCCAGTCTCTCCTTCTCGGTCAATGTTGGATCAACTCCAGTCTCTTCCTAACAGCTCCATTACTACCACCCTAGTGTAAACTCTCAATTTTGCCATCCGTATAGTCTGTTCTCCACATGGAAGCCAATGTCCCTTCTAAAATGTAAATCCGATCTTGCCAACTCTCTGCACAGAACCCTGCCATGGCTTCCCATCTCATTCAGAATTAAGTCCAAGTTCTCAACTGTGACCCTCAAGTCTCTGCATGATATGGACCCCTTGCTAGTCCACTCACCCAACCCCTTACCCTTTTCTCATTCACTCTGCTCTTCCTAGAACACAAGCCCATCCTTGGCTTAGGTCCTTTGGCAGGTTTCTACACTTTTGGCGTAAGTTTTCTGTAAATGTAAATGTAAAACTTCTCTAAAAAATAAACTTAAAAAAAAAAGTTACCTTATCAGATAGTCCTTCTCTCACCATTTTATAATGCTCTATTTTCTCCATGATCTTCAACACCATATGACATCTTGTATATATATATATTTGTTTATTGTTTATCTCTTCTAAATAGAGTGAATACTCTATAAGGGAAAAGCCTTTGTATGTTTTGTTTATAGCTATTTCCCTAGTATGTTCCATGCAATAGGCTTTAATAAATATTTGTTGAGTGAAAGAATGAATACAATTTAAAAATGTACAAAACTTGTACTATATTGAACATACATTGTTTCATATCATATTTTAGAGTCTACTTCTGCATACTCTATCATGAACATTTTCCAATACCTTAAGCATCTGTCTACAGCACAGTATTCCATTCTATGGCTATAATATATTCCATTTTATGAGTGTGCCATAGTTTATTTTCTCAGTCCCTATCCTTTTCATTTTTCTGTTACTATGTATATAGTATTGTAATGTGCATAATTACCCTGAACCTCAATGGGAACAGAGACCAAGTATATCTTGCTCACCATTCCATCCAGGTGCCTGGCAAATATTTGTTAATTGACTGAATGAATAAATAAATACATGGAAAACTATTTGGGATTACTTTTCTTATTTCCTAAGGTCAAAAACTAGAAGTTGAGTTGTTAGTTTTATATATTCAGTTTAATATATTCAAACAAATTCATATTGTAAAATTGTCCTCTAGAAAATAGTCATCTTATGCTTCCAGTCCCAGCCAACTACCCGTCAAAAAATATCCAACAAAATAAAACTTTCCAATTTGATTGATAACAAATATTATCTCTTTTCAATTTGCATTCTTTCAATACCAGATTATTTTTTCCCCCATAGATTTCTTGACTGTTTCCACTGCCTCTTTAATGACTCACCTGTTCTCGTCCCTTGATAATACTTCAGACACAGTTAAAAGTGTAGTTATAGGGCCTGGTTCTGCCATTCACTAGTTGTTTTGCTTTCATAGGTGACTTAGCTTCTCTGAGTTATAATATCCTCACTGTAAAGTGAGAAAAATAATAGTGCCTCCTCCTTGGGTCTGCCCTGTGGGAGCTGGCAAGGGAGTGGGCAGCCTCATGCTTAGGATGAAGAAGGGTTGGGCTGTAAAGGAAAGATAAATAAGCATTTCTTTTCCCCCTGTAACGAGAAAATGAGAAAAGGCATGAAAAGTGCTCAACACAGAGTGTGGTACAGGAACTGCTTTCACTGTTGTTATTTTGTGTGTCTACCTTTCCTACTACACTGTGCTGTCCTGGGTATGTAACTTCATTTCATAAATCCCTGGGATCCTGGGGCCCACGGAGTGCAAGAGATATTACTGAGTAGTACTAGTGCCTGACCTACTCCATCCATGTTTGTTGTAAGATAATGGAATGCGTGTAAATCTTTGGTAATAGCCTCAGTCTCCTGATTCATCTGGTCTTAGAGTGCCTCAATCTTCCAAGCCTGTTTGTTCCTCCAAAGCTTGACTTTGGGTCAGCCAACTTATGGTGCAGCAGTTTCATACTGCCCAGTGGAATTTTCAAACCTGAGTCTTCCTAGGGAGTTATGTTGCCTATGAGCTGTCTAAATGGAGAAGCAATGAAGATGCCATTTTATTTATTTTTCTGTCCCAGAGGTATTTCCTTACATATGGTTTCTCTATATCTAAAATTATCTTTATAATATTTTATTTAATCAGTTTGGGAATACTTAAGAGAAAGCAGAATTGAATGTACCCATAAGTACCCAGGAAAGGGCCATCATTAGAAAGAAAGTGCTCTAAGGGGCCCAATATCTGAGGGCATTTTCTTTGTCTGTTCTGATATCCTTTAGAGAGCTGCCATAGAGGGATATATGATAAAGTATGAATAAGATGGAAAAAAAATCCAAAAATTGCCTTGGAAAATAGAGGACTAAATTCATGAAATTCAATGTTCAATTAAAATATTTTCTTCTTCCTGCTGTCACTACCCATTTAATTTTTCTGTGGACTGGTCTTTTGGGATTTCTAGTGGTCTCAGTTTAATTTGAGACTTTAATAAGGAACCATCTACCAAAAAAGAAAGCTTAGCATAACGATTGCTCCTACTGCACTAATTATATTTATTGAGAATATGTTGAGACGGTGGTCAAGCTACCCTTTGGGAAATGCTTACTTGATGGTAGATTTAACATTTACAGTTGACATCCCTGAATTAATATCGCTATGGCTGGAATCGTTTTTCTTTTTTATCATTCTTTGCCATGCCTTAATTAGTCACTAAATGCTGTCTGCTCTGAGCAACCTTGATAGATGAGGCAACGTGCTTATAAATAACAGATATATTTGTAGTGCTTGCCAAATAGGAAAGAAATGTATCTTTGCCATTGCAATGTAACTGGAACAGATGTCTGATTATTTTAAAACATGGTTGATGTTGTGAATTAAGATTTTGGTCATTAGAATATATTAAAATTTCTACCTAATAATTTTATGATATGGAAGAAAACAGTGTCACTCACATGGTGGCCCTCTTGACAAGTCACCAACCATCTAGAGAAAAAAATAATCTCTCTGATTGATTATATTGATGTTTTAAAAATATATCTTATGCAATGCAGAAATATCTTGTCTCCATAAGCAAAGAATAATTAAATACTTTCAGTAACCAAGCAGCATTGACTACAACACAGAAAATATAAAGTTGCTTTATATTAGCACAACAAAAGTAGTACAAAGAAATCTTAGTTGTTTAGTTCATTTATTAACTGATTTATATACAACATGACTTGTTTTAAAAAAAGTTCAAGAGGCTTACAAAGACGCATACAAACACCAAGTGAACCTAGTTTTTTAAGAGTGAGGAAACAGGGCAAAGGGGACAGAGAATGCCTGGGAAGTAGAATGAAACCCTGGACAAGAGTCACATGGTAAAAGCATGCTGTGCATTTCTCACTTTCTAACAGCCAACAAGCTGAGGGAAATATGATGAATAACCTGATTTACAATGCTCACATGATTAAAATCAAGACCTTTTGTTCTGGAGAAGCATGACTATTCCTGAAATTGAGACCAGAGGGAATGTTCCCAAACTGATCTTCATGAGGGCACACTATATAAGTAGGGAACAATATTTCACCTTCAAAAAGTTTCTTACATGAAATACAAAGAGCTGCTTCATAGGACAGGTTTTAAATTATCCCCAAATGTAGGCCAAAGGTGTCATGCTAACATACAAGTACCAGCCTTACATGATGTATGCAATGTGCTAGTGACGTGGCAGCTGGGTGTGGGGTGGGGAATGTTTCAGTCCTGCTAGTGAGGCATGGTATGTAGTGCTTCCTAAAAGAGGGGCTTAAGCTGGGTATGGAAAGAAGAGTAGGGGCATGCTAGGTAGACAGTCTGGTATGCTATTTATTAAATAATTTAAATGATAAAATACCTATTTTGCTTTATTTGCTTTTATTATTTCAAGTAAAGACTTCTTTCAAAATAACATCCATTCCTCTATTTAAAATTTTAAAAGTAATACGTGGTTATTTTGGCACATTTATAAAAATAAAAATATAGAGAAGATAGTAAAAATCAACCATAAGTAAAAATGATTAATGTACTCATATACTTTCTTTGAATTTTTTTTGTACAGTGTATATATATATATGTTTGAAAATTGAGATTATACTGTATGTGTAATTTTGCATCCTTTAAAGTATAACATTATATCTTCTTTCAAAGTCATTGACATTCTTTAAAAACTTTAAATAGTTGTATAATGTGAAATCTTATAGCCATTTATGTTGTTTCTATTTTTCCCTAATTAAAAGCATGCTGCTCTAAACATTCTTATGCATAACTCTTTGAATAACTTTTGATTATTTCCTTCAGTTTTCTAGATGTGAAATTCTTGGGTCAAAGAACATAAAAAGTTTCAAACTGTGATAATTACTGTCAAACTGTAAATGCTTCTACTTTAATTTACATGACACTTTGTATGGATGTTTGTATATATATATATATATATTTACTTATTTATATTTATATATTTTGGAGTTTATCTTATTCTCACCATAATAACATGTATTAATTGGTAAAAACAGATTTTTTTTTTCTACAGAAGAGAAAATCTACATACAGAGAAGTCAGATATACCCAAATTCATGCAAAAGTGTGGGTCTGTTTACCTGAATTGAGTTCATGTTTTGCCTTTTTCCTTCATTCTCCATGAATAGACACTACAGTGGTATTTTAAAAAGTTTCCTTCTTATATGTCTATCTTCTTATATGATGATACATATATATCATCAGATGGTTTGATGATTTTTGGTGCTCCTTTTTATTATTATCTTCTCTCCTAAATAGTAAAGCTATAGATGAATTATAAAGCATCCCTCATGGGAATGTACTTGCTTAACAGAATTATGAGCCTGCACAATTTTTTTGAGGAAGTGCCGGGGATCAAACCTAGGACCTAGTACATGGGAAGTAGGCACTCAACCACTTGAGCTATATCCACTCCCCTTGAAAAATCAAGTTTATCTACAATAACAACAACAAATCTCTGCCAACTTTCTTGCCTGTCCTGAAAGAATATTAGCACATTTCAGGCAAATTGTTGAGTGGCAGTAATGAGAGAAGCTTCATTTGGCAAGCCCAGGCAATGATGATTCTTACAAAGAGAAATGTTGAAATAAGGCAAATACATGAATGATTCAACTAAATAAGCATTTTAGCCTCAAACATAACATTATTGCAGCAAAAGCTATTCCCTTGCATTAATGTATTTCATAAGAATTTCACAAATTTCATTTCACTTTTTACGTGAAGGCACATATTGAAGAAAACATTTTGCTCCTTGGGCCTAATTGAAACTGGTATAAAGTAGCCAAGTCCTAAAATCTGCCTATAATGCTTTCCTTGTTTGCTTGCCAGAGGCTGCTTTATAGGGGAGTCCACATCATTTGAGGTGCTTTAGGTTCTCAGGACTCAAATGGTGCCTCACCTGAGATTCTGCTTAGGTATCAAAAGTAGTAAAGAATAAATGCTGTAAATTTTACCTCTGCTGCTGTTGATCACAAAAAGACTTTGAAAATGAGGATATTAAAGGGTTTTGGAAGAAACTGAGACTGTGGATGAGAACTTAGATCTTGTTGCAGTTGGGCAGTTTGATGTAATTATGAATTCCAAAAATATAATTGGATCATGCTTGTAAACTGATCTGTTAATCTGGGCATGATTAATTTATGATTAGGGTGTTGACTGGGCCATGTCCGTAGGGCGTTGAGCCCCACCCCTTGGTGGGTGGGGAATCAAATATAAAAGGCATGGCAAGGACAGAGTTGAAGCAGTTTTTGAGAAGTAGTTTTGATGTTGGAAAGAAGGCCCCAGGAGAAGAGAAGCGAGCTGTTCGCCTGATCGTCTACAGCTGACCTTGTGGAGGAAACAGGAGCTAAGCCTGGAGAGAACACAGCCTCGGGAAGAGAGGAACCCAAGAAGCCTGAACCCTGGAAAACATTGGCAGTTGTCTTGCTCTAACATGTGGCAATGTACTGTGGTGAGAGAAGAAACTTAACACTTTATGGCCTGGCATCTGTGGACTTCTACCCCAAATAAATACCCTTTATAAAGACCAACCCATTTTTGGTATTTCACATTAGCACCCCTTTGGCTGACTAATACAGATCTTGAATGTGAAAATGTGAATCAAAACAGGTCTTTACCAATTACAGTTATCACCATGGCATAAAATATATTGCCATCCATAGACTCTGGAACAAAATTGTTTTCAATTCTAGAAGTCCTTCAGAGTTGTTTTTCATGTAGTTCACTAAGCAATTTTGTTCCAATCAGATAAGGGTGAGGGTCTTTTATCTGTACACATGTAATTGTAATTGTAATAATACATTTTAGATAGTTCCTTTTTTTCAGAGAAGTTGTGGGTTTACAAGAAAATCATGAATTAAATACAGAGTTCCCATATAGCACCCTATTATTAACACTTTGCATTACTGTGATATATTTGTTACAATTTATGAAAGCACATTTTTATAATTGTACTATTAACTGTAGTCCATGGTTTAACTGAAGGTTCACTGTGTTGTACAGTTCCATGGATTAAAAAAAAAAAATTCTAGTAACATATATACTACCTAAAATTTCCCCTTTTAACCACATTCAAATATATACTTCAGTCCTGTTACTTAACATTAATAATACTATGCTAACATCACCATCATACATTACTGAAACTTTAGAAATTGTACATTTTAAGCATTAACTCCCTATTTCCCACTCCCATCCCATCCCCTGATAACCTCTATTCTAGATCCTGACTTTATGAGTTTGCTTATTATAATTGTTTCAAGTAAGTGAGATCATACAATATTTGTCCTTTTGTGTCTGGCTTATTTCACTCAACATGATGTCTTCATTGTTCATCCATGTGGTCCCATATATCAGAATTTCATTCCTTTTAATGGCTGAATAATACTCTATTGTGTGTATATATCACATTTTGTTTATTCATCAATTGATGGACACTGGGATTGATTCCATCTTTTAGCAATTGTGAATAATGTTCCTAGGAACATTGGGTGGAAATATCTGTTCAAGTCCCTGTTTTCATTTCTTTTTTTTTTTAAAGATTTTATTTATTTATTCATTTCTCCCCCCCTTGCTGCTTGTGCTCGCTGGGTCAGCTAACCACGCCGTGCGGGCGGGCTTGCCTTCACCAGGAGGCCCCGGGAACCGAACCCGGGGCCTCCCATATGGTAAACGGGAGCCCTACTGATTGAGCCACAGCCGCTTCCCACCCTGTTTTCATTTCTATTGTCTTTATACCTAGAAGTGGGATTGCCGGGCCATATCGTAATTCTGTATTTCACTTTCTAAGGAACTGCCAAACTGTCTTCCACAGCAGCTGCACCATCTTACTTTCCCACCAACAACGAATGAGTGTTCCTGTTTCTCATCCTCTCCAAGACTTGTACTTTCCCATTTTCTTAATAGTAGTCATTCTACTGGGTGTGAAATGGTATCTCATTGTGGTTTTGATTTGCATTTCCCTAATAGGAAATTATGTTGAGCATATCTTTTCACGTGCTTTCTGGCCATTTGTGTATATTCTTTGGAGAGATGTCTGTTCAAGTCTTTTGCCCATTTTTAAATTGGGCTGTTTGTCTTTTTATTCTTGAGTTGTAGGATTTCTTTATATATTCTGGATATTAAGCCCTTATTGGATATGTGGTTTCCAAATATTTTTTCCCATTGTATATGTTCATTTTGCTTTCATGATCAAGTCTGAGTCTCAAAAGATATTAATTTTGATGAGTTACCATTTATCTACTTTTTTCATTTGTTTAAGCTTTTGGTGAAAAGTTTAAGAAACCATTGCCTAACACAAGGTCCAGAAGATGCTTCCTTATATTTTTTTTCTGAGAGTTTTATAGTTCTACCTCTTTTATTTAGTTTATTTTTTTTATTTTATCCATTTTGAGTTGATTTTTGTATATGGTGTGAGGTAGGGGTACACCTTCATTCATTTACAAATGGAGATCCAGTTTTCCCAGCATCATTTGTTGATAAAACTATTCTTTCCTAACTGTATGGTCTTTGCCCCCTTGTAAAAAAATCAGTTGACCAAAAATGCAAGGGTTAATTTCTGAAATCTCAATTCAATCCCATTGTTCTCTATGTCTGTCCTTTTGCCAGTGTCATGCTGTTTTGATTACTGTGGCTTTGTAATAAGTTTTGCAGTTGGGAAGTGTGAGCCCTCCAACTTCATTTTTCTTTTATTTTTATTAAGGAAGTTGTGAGCTTACAAGACAGTCATGCATAACATGCAGAATTCCCATACATCACCATTTCACCAACACCTTGCATTGTTGTGGAGTATATGTTACAGATTATGAAAAGAACATCATCAAAATATTACTACTAACTATGGTCCATAGCTTACATCAGTATCAATATGTTTGTTTTTAATTCAGTATTTTATTATAGTAACACATATGTAACACACAATTTGGCATATCTGTTTTTTAAAGTATTATTTTCTTTATTTTTAAAGGAGCTTTAGATTACATAAATGTTACATAAAAAATACAGGGGATTCCCATATACTCCACCCTCTTCCCCTCCCGCATTTTTCCCCATTAATAACATCTTTCATTAGTGTGGTACATTTGTTACAATTGGTGAACACATATTGAAGCATTGCTGCTAAGCATGGTCTATAGTTTACATTATGGCTTACACTTTTGCCCTGCACAATTTTATAGGTTTTGACAAAATGTATAATGGCTTGTCCTGTCATTGCAATATCATGCAGAACAATTCTGATGTCCCAAAAATGCCCCATATTACATCTATTCTGTCATCATGTACCCTATCACTTCCCTGAATTCATTTATTAGTTCTAGGAGCTTTGTTTTGGATTTTTCAGGGTTTTCTGTTCATAGGAACACGTCATCTGCAAATAGGAAAAGTTTTACTTCTTTATTTCCAATTTGGATGGCTATTATTTCTTTCTCTGGCCTAATTTCTCCTGCTAGAACTTCCAGTACTTTATTGAATAACAGTGGTGACAGTGGGCAACCTTGTCTTATTCCTTATCTTACAGGTAAATCTTTAGTTTTTCACCATTAAGTATTATGTTAGTAGTGGATTTTTTATACCAAAGTTTATCATGTTGAGGAAGTTTTCTTCTATTTCTAGTTTTCTAAGTGTTTTTTTTTTTTAATAAAGAAAGGGTGCTAGATTTTGTCAAATGCCTTTTTTTTTTTGCATCGATTGAGACGATCATGTGGTTTTTCCTCTTCATTCTGTTAATGTGGTATATTACATTAATTGATTTTTCTTATGTTGAAACACCTTTGCATACCTGGGATTAAATACCATTTCATCATGGTGAGCATAATTCTTTTAATGTGGTGTTGGATTAGGTTTGTTAATATTTTGTTGAGGATTTTTGCATCTATATTCATAAGAGAGATTGCTCTGTAGTTTTCCTTTGTTGTGATATCTTTATCTGGCTTTGGTATGGGAGTGATGTTGGCCTCATAGAATGAGTTAGGGAGTGTTCTCTCATCCTCAATTTTTTGGAATAATTTGAGCAGAATTGGTATTAATTCTTCTTGAAATGTTTGGTAAAATTCCCGTATGAAGCCATCTGGTCCTGGGATTTTCTTTTTGGGGAGGTTTTTGTTGACTGTTCACTAGTTTTTGGATTGTTAAAACCCTCTATTTCTTTGTGAGTCAGTGTAGGTAGTTTGTGTTTTTCTAGGAATTTGTCCATTTCATCTCGGTTATCTAATTTGTTGGTATACAGTTGTTCCTCATTTTCTCTTATAGTCCTTTTTATTTCATTGGGGTCAGTAATAATGTCCACCTTTCCATTTCTGATATTAGTTATTTGTGTCCTCTCCCTTTTTTTCTTTGTCAGTCTAGCTAAAGTTTTGTCAATTTTGTCTTTTCAAAGAACTAACTTTTGGTTTTGGTGATTTGTTATTTCCTTCCTTATGATTGCTTTGAATTTAATTTGCTCTTCTTTTTCATTTCTTCCAGTTTTAAGGTTAGGTCTGATTTGAAATCTTTCTTATTTTTTAAGAAAGCATGTTAGAGCTATAAATTTCCCTCTCAGCACTACCTTTGCAGCATCACATAAATTTTGGTGTGGTGCATTTTCATTTGCCTCAAAATATTTCCTAATTTCTCTTACGATTTCCTGTTTAACCCATTGGTTATTTAAGTGGGCATTGTTTAATTTCCACATATTTGTAAATCTTCCATTTCTGCCTCTGTTATTGATTTCTAGCTTCATTATATTGTGGTCAGAGAAGGTACATTATATGATTTCAGTATTTTTTACTTTATTGATCTTGTTTTATGATCTAAGACATAAAGTACCCTTAAGAATGATCCATGTACACTCAAGAAGAATGTGTATTTGGTTGTTTTTGGGTGAAGTGTTTCATACTTCTGTTAGGTCTAATTTGTTTAGAGTATTGTTCAAGTCACATATTTCCCTGTTGATCTTCTGTCAAGTTGTTCTATCCATTATTGAAAGTGGCGTATTAAAGTCTCCTGCTATTTATGTAGAACTGTCTATTTCTCCTTTCAAATCTGTCAGTATTTGCTTCATATATTTTGGGACTCTGCTGTTAGGTACATATTTATTTATAATTGTTATATCTTTTGTTGAATTGTCCCCTTTATCATTGTATAATGACTCTTTTTATCCCTTGTAACAGTTTTTGACTTAAAGCTATTTCATATGATACTCCAGCGCTCTTTTGGTTACTACTTGCATGGTATATATTTTTCCATTCTTTCACTTTCAAACTACTTATGTCTTTGATTGTAAGGTGAGTCTCTTGTAAAACAGCATATAGTTGGGTCATGCTTTTTAAAATATATCTGCCAATCTCTTCCTTTTGAATGGAGAGTTTAATCCATTTACATTTAAAGTAACTACTGATAGTGTAGGGCTTTTTCTGACATTTTGCTATTTTCTCTTTGTAAGTCTTATTCCTTTTTTGTCCCTCTATTTTTCTGTTAATATGTACTTTCATATTTATTTGATTTTTTGTATTGTACCATATTGCATGCCTTCTCATTTTTTCTGGACATATTTTTCATATACTTTCCTTGTGGTTATCATGGGATTAAAATTTAACATCTGAAATATGTAACAATCACATTTGATTTAATAGCAACTTCACTTCTCTAGTGCACATATACACTCTTCCTATCATCCTCCATCCCCTCCATTACAAATTTTATCTTTAATTGCATGTCCAAAACCATATATTTTAAATTACTTTTTATGCATTTGCATTTTGGCACCTACTGGAAGTAAGAAGTGGAGTTACATACCAAAAAATATTATACCATGGTACTGGCATTTATAATTACCCATATGTTTACCTTATTGGAGGCTTTTATTTTTATTGCCATTTTGAACCACTGTCTAGTGTCCTTTCCTTTCAGTTTGAAGAACTTCCTTTAGCATTGCTTATAGGACAGGTCTAATAGTAATGAATCCCTCAGCTTTTGTTTCTCTGGGAGTGTTTTTATTTCTTCTTTATTATTGAAAGAAAGTCTTGTTGGATATAAAATTCATTGTGAATTGTTTTTTCCCAAAACTCTTAAGTATTTCAACCCACTGCCATTTGCTTCTATGTCTCTGATGGAGAAAGTGATACTTAATCTAATTGGGAGTCCTTTGTACATAACACGTTTCTTTTCTCTTGCAGTCTTCAGAAATCTCCTTGACTTTTGCATTTTATTGTTTGGTCAGTATGTATCAGGGCATTTAATCTTGTTAGGTGTTCTTTGGGTTACTTGGATGTGCATATTCACATCTTTTGCTAAGTTTGGGAAGTTTTCTGTCATTATTTCTTTGGATATTCCTTTTGCCCCTTTCTCTGTTTTTTCTCCTTCTGGAACTTTCACAATGTGTGCATTGATAAACTCGATGGTGTCCCAAGGTCTCTAGGCTATTTTGTTTTTTATTTTCTTTCTGCTCCTCAGCTTGACTCATTTCAATCAGCTTGTCTTCAAGTTCACTGATTCTGTGTTCTGGCAGCTCCAATCTGCTGTTGAAGCCCTCCTGGGAATTTTTTATTTCACTAATTGTGGACTTCAACTCCAGTAGTTCTGTTTGATTTCTTTTTAAAATTTATAACTCTTTATTGATATTCTCATATTGTTCATTCATTGTTTCCTGATATCCTCTAATTATTTCTCTGTGTTTTACTTCATCTCCTTGAGCATATTCGTTGTTTTCCTCATGTCCTTTAGCTCTTTCTCTGTATTTTCCTTTATCTCCATGAGTATATTGAAGATCATTTTTAAAAAGTATTTGGTGTGTCCGTAGTCTGGTCTTCGTTGATGTTTTCTATATTTTTATTGTCTTCCTTTGGATGGGTCATCATTTCATGTTTCCTTATTTATCTTGTAATCTTTTGCACATGGTGTACATTTTAATATTTTAAAATATTAACTCTGGGTTTTATTCCCTGAGATGTGTGCTTTTTGAGTTTGTATTTAGCTAATGATGTGAGATGGATTTTCCTGAGGGTCCAGAACTAACAAAACCAAGCAAACCTAAGAAAAAAACACCTTTCATCATCTTTGCTTGGGCTAGTACTCTTCTTCAGAGTTCAGCCCTCCTTTCAGAAAGGTCAGCCCAAGATGAATGCAGAGTGCAGGTCCTGTGCCTAGTCTGAGCTTGTGCTTGCTAGTGGCCTTAGGAGTACCTCCATTTATAGGCATTTTAATGTCCCCTCTCTGTCCCAGGAAACAGACCTCCCTTTCCTGGCTGTTCCACTGCAGGACTGAAAGCAAGTAATCTGTTGCCCCAGGCCATTTGCCTCAATTGTTTCTTCAACTGCTTTCATTGTCTCAAGCTGCTTTTGCCTGGAGGGCAAATTGTGTGTATGTGGGGGGAGCATGCTGGACTGGAGTTTTCTAAGTCAGGCTTTCCCAGCCAGAACAAGGTTAGGGACCCACAAAGCGTGCACCAGCTGACTACAAAGTGCTTTGGGAAGGGGATGAGGGAGGGGGCAGAAAGAGTACCAGGAGCTTCTTCCATAGTTCCCCAAATCTGTGTTTTCTTGACTTGGCACCTCCCCCGCAAATGCAGCACTATCATTTGCAGCTCTACGGAAACATACCATCTTTAATTTTCCTCTGCTGCCTTTGTCTGGGATGGGTTGGAACAGTGGTCGTCCTCAGAGCTGTCCCTCTCTGGTACCAGCAAGCTGCACCAGGGGCTGGAACACAAAGCTACCTGCCACGAGAGTGGGCAATGTGCAAAGGTAATTGCTGCGCCGAGAGAGCAATTCACTGGTATTTACCGCAATTTATCAGACTCTTCCTCCCACTTTTCCTTGGATGCTGCACAGTGTTCTACTGGACTCGAGAGTTTTGAAATAGTTGAATCAGACAGTTACTACCCTTTTCATAGTTGTTCTGGTGGAGAGACTGATTCCTAGCACTCCTTACTCTATCTTCCCCTTTTAGATAGTTTCTGAACAAACTATATAAGGAGTAAAACCATCTGGATTATCTCTTTGGTCACGTGTAAATAATGTTAGAATACAATATTTCTTGAAATGCAAACTTATTGGAGAGCCTCTCCAAAGGGAATACACAGCCCAGTGGTTTCCGTGTATGAACTCATTAGAGCACAGCTCATTAGGATGCAGCTGACATGTGTGCTGCAGGATATTCCTACCCTGAGACTACTAGGAACAGTTTGGTTTGCCTTGTCTTTGCAGCAAGGATTGTTATTAAATCTGGTGATCCAATTCAGTGAACTACTCCTCTGTTCCTGTGGCTCCAGGGAGCTGTGCATTAGAATTGAGTGAAGGCACCTTTCATGCCTCAGGATTGCTTGGCACTTAGTATTGATGCATGTGAGTTGATATCCTTACCTAGTTCTTAAGAAGTATTCCTTTCCCTCTCTCAGTGAGGTCTGCTTTCTCTAGTAAAGCCTGGAATTTCACATCTGGGCAAATTCACAAATATACTTTGTGTTCTGGTACAAATTGATCCATTTTTGTGGAAGACAAATCACTATTTTATTCTTATAGGAAGCTCTTATTTGAGAAAAAGAAATCCTCTGTTTTTAAGGAGGTATAAGCAAAACTTGTTTTCAAGTCACTTAGAATCTCTTAATGTTGATTTCTACTTTCTTCTGTGGTACGTTTTTGTTATTTTGCACCCATAGCTGCTATTGTCAAAAGTCACATATGTATGTATAACGTATATCCAGTAGAGTGTTGGGCATTGGAAGGTAGCTTGCTTCTCTAAAGCAATTCCGTTCTAGTGGGAGTAGAAAAGAATAACATCTGTATATCCACAACACTAAATGGAAAATCATCTGTAATCAATGCCAGGCTATGTGTACATCATACATATTGCAAGAATTTAGAGAAAGAAAAGCCATTGTAGGGTGTGTGGTTTTGATGGGAAAGAACATGGTCTCAGAGATGAAAACCCAGTTGGTTAGTGTGGGGTGAGAATGGCAGGGGTATACACTAGATTGTTGTGGGAAATCCACGTAGAGTTCGTGAGTTTGGTTTTGATTGAAAAATATTAGTTCTGAATTAGGGAGATGACATAATGGCTTCAGAAAGATTTATATGACAGTGACATGTAGAGGTAATTTAGAGAGGGAAAATCCAGGAGCAGAGGGGAATTTAAAAGATAATTATTCAGCAATTTAAGGGCTTCTAAGGTGTCTTCATTTGCCTTTTTATTTTGTCCTTTTTACCATTTGGTTTATTCTATGTCAACTTTATTTAGGGTAGAGACATTAAATAAACTTGGATATTTCAGAATGTGATGATCCAAACTTATTACTTCCTTATTGCTTGAGTTTGTTTATAATAATTGCCAAAGTTAGTCTATAACAATATGTATTTATCAGCTTTTTTGCATTATATTTATATATTTTTTGTTATGTTTTACTTTAAATAATATTTAAACTTTTGCTTTGTAAGTGGATTTCTAGAAATATCTGGAACCATTATGAAACGGTATAAGTCAGGATAGGCTAGGTTATACTGATGTAACAAACTGCCAAATCTCAGTGGCTTAATACCATAAAAGTTTATTTCTGGCAAATGTTTATTTATGTTAAAATCTGTTATGAGTCATTGCAGTGACTCATTGCAGACACAGAGCCCTTATCTCAATACATGGTTCATAATTGCCAAGGCAGGAGAAAGGGAACTTGGCGAATTACATGCTATCTCTTAAAGCTTCTACCCAGAAGTAATGCATGTCATTTTTAGTCATATTTCATTGGCCAAAGGAAACCACCTTGCTATTTCTAAATTCAAAGTGGCAGGGAAGAATTATGCTAGAAAATGCCCCAAATAAGGGGAAACAGAATGTGTGATAACTGTTCTTATGACTACCACAGAGACATAGCCCTTTTTCTTCCCTTTATTTTTAAAGAAGCTTTAGATTACATAAATGTTACATCAAAAATATAGGGGAATTCCCATATTCTTAACCCTGTCCCCTTTGCACACTTCCCCCCATTAACAACAACTTTTATCAGTGTGATACATTAGTTACAATTGATGAACATCTATTGAAGCATTGCTACTAACCATGGTGTCTATACTTTACATTATGGTTTACACTTTGCACTGTACAATTTTATGGTTTTTGACAAAATGTATAATGCCCTGTATCCATCATTGTAATACCATGCAGAACAATTCCAATGTCCCCCAAATGCCCCATGTTACACCTATTTTCTCTCTCCCTCCCCTCAGAACCTCTGGTGAGCACTGTCTTTATATCTGTGTTACAAGTTCTTCCATTACTAAAATAATAATAAGTCTACTTTTGTCCATAGTTGTATCCCCCCCACCCCCTTATGTTTGATCATTCCTCAGTCTTGAGGATTTGGGGATGGTGATGCCCACCCTGCTTCTGATTGAGAGAGGATTTAGATCCTTTGGGGCAGATGAATGGAACTGTCTTGCTTACAGTTGTAAATGCTGTTTTTGGGGATGGGCATTGTCCATTATCATCCTTTTGTTAGTTGTCTTGGGTGAGACTGATGAACTAGAGAGTAGGTTTTGGCTGCAAATCTGCTGACATTCAAGGCTCAACTGGCATAGCCCCTTTTTAAAGTACTCATGAGCATAGATCTAGAAAGAACAATGTCAAATGAAATTATTTTACCAAGAAGTATTTTATCTATTGCTTAGGTCTATAGGCTCATGGGCCCAGAGCAAATTAGAATTTTAATAGAAATGGACAAGGTGGATTCATAACATGACTAGAATATGATTCTCCAATATGAATTGGTAAGTATGAGAAGAGTTTGTGAAAACTTCTTGTTATGAAATTTTAGTACTAGATTTGTATTTGTGTTCTGCCCATTTGGGTACAGATAGTCAGTGTATCTTTTATATGAATTTTTAGATGTGAAATGATTTAAAATAATGACAAAATAATCATAAGTATATTACATAAATGCATGTTATTTATTCTTATATAAATAGATCTTATTTATTACTGAGCTCACAACTGTGGGATAAGTGATAATTGTTGGAGACCCATTATGACTATGGCTCTTTGTATATTTAGCCACATATCCATGGCCTTTGAGGGTACAGTAGGTGAATTTTTAAAGTTTTAAGTCAAAGTATAAAGTATTAGAATAGGAGCCACATTTAAATTTATCCCACAGATTTTAGATTATCTGCAGTATAAGATTTACCATTCTTGTATAACTTTTGGATTTTATCTGCTCTATCCTGAAATTTCAAATTCCATGAAAAATCATTTAATTTGATTCAATGAAAGTGTAGTCCACAGGAGCTGGCTCAGAATACAATCCAAATTCAGCTGCATCTGTCTCTGGCAATGTTGGTCCCCTGATCTCCAACCAGAGTTGAATGCTTCAACCCTACATGTCCTCCGGAGGAGCTATTTCCCAGCAGGCTCCTTGAAATCTATGTAGATTAAGTTCGATCCTGGCTTGTGGGTATGATGTATAAATTTGTACTTTCAGCAATTATTTATATATATCTACATGTTTACATTGCAAAACATGACCCATTTCTTTGGCTTGACTTGGGTAGCTTATTAAGACTTATGCTTAGATTTTAGATTTCAGGTATTGAGATTAAATATGCTAAGAACTCTCTTTCGGAGTGGAAGAAGAACCATGACCCTATGAGATGGCATGAAGAGGTAGAAATTATGTTATTCTTTTTCTAATGTCAGTACATCAATATTAATAATATAAACCTCAGTATGAATCAGTCTATTTTAACAGTAATTATGTTGGTGTTGCTTGTAATAGTTATGAGTTAATCGATGGTAATTGCATAATACTAATACTAATGAATATTAAAAGAATTTCATGTCAACTTTCAGGAAAAAATTGTGTTATAAAATTGTGAGTGATAACTATTAATGTGTAAAATCAATAACGTTTGAGTGAGTAATATATCAGATTTCTGCTACTTGATTTAACTTGACTAAAAATTGATTTTCAGAGTACTGAGTAATCAGTGGGCACAAAGCTACCCCAAAGGTCTCAAAAACAACAGTGGTTGCAAAGAGCACCCAGTGCCACATTATTTGATGTTATCTACAGTACTGTATTTGAACCGATTAACTCAAGCTTCAAATATTTAAATTTGCCATTGCCACTTATAAGACTTTTTCTTTTTCCCTGAGATTTTCACAAATATAACATTTTAGTGAAATGTACAGGGAATAGAAATGTGTTGGAGACTTACATTTTCCTTTGATTTATGTCTTTTGGTTTATGTCTTATAATTCTTGCTGTTTGCTTTGGGGATTTCTTGCTTTTGTATATGTCCTGAATGCATAGCCATTTATTTATTTTCATTGGCACTGTATCTCATATTTGCTGTATACTTTAGGAAACCTTTTTCATATATAGGAAGATTACTGGTCATCTACAAAGAGATAATATTTATATTCTTTGACATTTTTAATCTAAACTTTAACTCTTCTGTAAAAACTATACCTTCAAGTGACAGAGGAACAATGTCATGAAAAGCCAAGTTCAATCTCCACTAGCCATAAAATAAAGGGAAGGAATGTTGTAGGTAATAAAATGGAATCTGCTCGACTTCTGCATTTTGTGTGTTTGTGTTATTAGCTATTTGGGGGGATTTATAATGCTTCTAACAAAATAATGTCACATTATGGAAACAGAAGAATATGGGAAATTATCTTATTTTTCTAATTCTTCCCTTTGTATAATTGTTTCCCTACGATGTTGAGAAGATTGGATTTATCATGTTTTAGTAGAGCTTTTCCTTCACCCTGGATTCACTGATTAGTGTATATATAGTTTGGGAAGAAGG
Organism: Tolypeutes matacus; assembly: GCA_026826555.1. Classification (NCBI taxonomy): domain Eukaryota; kingdom Metazoa; phylum Chordata; class Mammalia; order Cingulata; family Chlamyphoridae; genus Tolypeutes; species Tolypeutes matacus. Next base: position 887,679 of record JAKSZT010054564.1, read on the forward strand.
ATATGGGAGTTAACATTTTTATTTTAAAATCTTTTCTTGGTGGCTGGATCTGGATATGGAAAGAGAAGGTTTTTTTTACCCCTCCAACCCCAAGTAAGTTGTATACATACATACGTACTTTAATCTAAGGTTTTTTTTTTAAATCCCTCCATCCCCAAGTAAGTTGTATACATACAACAAGTGAAAAGCCAGGGAATACTTCTGATATTTCCATGCAAACAGCATTCTCCTCCAGGAGATAATTGAAATTTGAGCCTAATAAAGATCAAGTCATTCCCACTGAATAATTTTAAAAACTCAAGCAATAGGTGCAATAAACTCTGAACACTGCATTTTCAGTGGCAAACCTTCATTGCATGCTTTGGTAGAGGTTTAGATGTCTGCTGATACCTATTGTCAGTTTTCCTGATTCCCACTTGCTGAGACAGATAAGCTAGGGAAGGAGGGTGCCAGGGCAGTACCTAATCAGAAATATGTACTTAGAAATGAGTAGAGATAGTAGCCCTGCAAATAATACCAGGTCCTGGTGAAAGAAGTCAAGATCACACAGAGAAAATGAATGACATGATTCAAATCAGAAGGTTACAGTTAACATAAAGTGAGGTTGAGGCTGGGCCCATCTATGCTCCTGATGACCTTTGGATTGGGTAGACATTGATTAACATTTCTTGCAACCTCCTTCTTGATCTGGCTTCTGCCTATGTCTCCAGCTTTTTTCTTTCAGTTCCTGATTCCAACTTTACCCTAGGCCAGCGAAATTCATTCATTTCCTCGGAGAGTCTTACTTTCTCTCACCAGTAAGTCTTCATCCACATCATCCCCTGCTTGGAACACTCTGGGTGACTGTTCTAGCTCAAGGGAGAAGCACTTTGTTTATAGGGAGAGTCAAATGGGCAAAGGAGGAAGGTAGAAGATGTTTGACACCCTACCGAGTTTTCTAGTTGATATCATTAGGAAAATTAAAGGACATTGAAAAAGAGAGAGTCATCAACGAACAGTGGATAACTACCTAGAGCACTGTTGTGTAGGGAATAAATATTCTTAGTCAACCACATAGTCCATCTGTACTTTATGTTCCCGACAGAAACATTAACCTTGTGCTCCCTGCTGCTCAACTTTTCCTTAGAGCTCCCTTAGAGGAGAAGTATTCATGGAAGGACAGGTGTTCTATTCATTCCTCTAGATAAATATCATCCCTGGATGAAGTCACAGTATCATAGAGCAGTAAATGGCTTTAAGTGAATGAGGCTTTGGTATCCTGCTCTTTATGCACCATGCGAAATTCCATCCTTTATAAAAGTGCTTATATGTAACTGACCATTTTTATTCAGGGGGTGTTGTTAAATATGATCCATACTTGATAACTCAGCAATTTCATTCTTAGATGTTTAATCAAGTTAAACTTCCATACATTTTCAACAGGAGATGTACACAATATTCATAGTCTCACTGTTCACATAGCAAAAACCCCCAAATAGCCTGAACACGCATCATTGAGAGAGCCAATGCATGAACTGTGGTATAGTCACACAATGGAATGTTAAAGAGCAGTTGAAACAAATGAATTACAGCAACACACCACAATATGTATGAATCTCAGCAATATAGTATTGAGAAAATAAGTCCCAAAGATTACATACAAAATGATTTTTTAAACAAAGTTGAAAACAATTAAATAAAAGAAAAATTTTAGAACTCATAGAAATGCAACACACATATGAAAAAGGAATGAAGGGAATGAGGAACTTGTGATTTAGAATGATGGTTAACTTGGATGGAAAGAGTATGGGGATTGGGATGGGGTGAGACCACAGAGTTGGTGTAGGTTAATGTCAAGGTTCTAGCTCTGGCTTTGGTTGGTGGATTCACTGATGCTTATTGCATTTTTAAAATGATCTAACCAATTAATTAGAGGTGGGGAGAAAAGATGAAGTCCAGCATAACTCATAGAATCTCCTTGATAAAATTCCTTGGAAATATTTATTTTTCTCAGTTACAGGGAAATATGAGCTTCTACTGAAAATTTGCTGTTTTTTTTAGTTTATTAATTCTAAGAATTTTTTGTGACTGTGTTTCCCTCTTTGCTTTGGCTGTTAGAAATCTCAGACAAATTTACACACACCACCTTCAGTAATTATACAGGTATTTATGGTATACATTTTTGCATCTAACTTGAATCTTGATTTCATCTTACTATCATATTTTTGGCCTATTTTTTAAAATTCCATTTTATTGTATTTATTTACAAGAATCTCCATAAATTCCTTTTATCCAGGCACAGGGCATAAATGATTGAAAACAGATTTGCCTGTTATTGGACAGTATCTAGCATTTGAATGAGAATGGTGATTAGTAATGGGTTTGGTTATTTCACGGGCATTGTGTTTGTTGAATTCTGCAGTTTGTAGGAAGGGAAGTGGGCATATTGATTAGGATCACTATGGGGAAATATGTCAGATAGACTTTACTCAAATGCAGTTTTTTAAAATAATTTTAAGTAGTTCTCCAAAATGTCTCTCATGCTCTGAAAGCCATCTCTTAGTAGTACATAGTTTTTTATGTTTTAAAGTAAGCAGAATAAATTAATCTCTAAGCTCAGAAAATTGTGTGAGACATTTAAGACTTGAAGAACTGGCAGAGGCTGAGAAGTAGAATCATCTCTTCCTTAGGCAAGCATGTGTTAACTGACAAAATCCAGGTTTACATTATTGGAACTAATGTTTCCCTGAGTCTGGATTGCTTGTCCATTGACCACAGACTTGATTATCTGCAACTGATATTTTTCCACATAGGAGGCATAACCTAATAAGAATACTGGATTGTCCAGGACTGATTTGTCTTTATGGTTTCCCCACAAAAGAAATTTAACTGTCTAGACTCAGAACCACTTGGGACAAAATATGGAGAAGTAGCACTTTCATTAGATTATATTTTTAAAATATTTTGGGTTTAAGATGCTAGTAAGCAATATTATGTTTGCATTCTTTGAGAAATCTATATGTTTCTAGAAAAAACATGTTTGTAAAAATTTGCTAATGGTCAGTTACAATCTGTTCACTGACATTGGCATCTCCAAAATTATCAGTTAATAAAATTATTCTTTGATATATCCTTATAACCATTTTGATTCCATTTGGAATCAAAAGAGTTAGCTATTTCTTGAGTTTCCCAAAAGTCTGGCACATATACAAAATTGATTTAGTTTAATAATACTTCTCAAAACAAGTGGAAGCATAATTTTAGTTTTAGATAATACAAAGAATTTCAGGAGATAATTTCCTTAAAGACAATTTTATTTAGGAAAAATTGAAAGTTTAGATGCCTCTTTATTCTACATCAGCATAACACACCAGAAACCCAATGCAGAGGTTAGAAATCTTTCTTTGAGTCTAAGGTGTAAAGTAAATTCCTGGCATATCAAGACACAGTTGATATGAGTTGGTTAGTTTAGTTGAGAACATGATATTAATTAGACTAAAAATCCACAGGCCCTATCTTTGAAAATATATTTAGTTTCATTTCTTCACATTGCTATAGGTAGCGCCACATTTATCAATTGTTTTAAGTGAACAAGTATTTATTAATTACTTTTTGTATATGAAGCAATGCGCCAGGTATAGTAGAGAGTACAAAGATTCCTGCCCTGAAGGAGAGTACAGCTCAGTAATAGAAATGAGACAAACAAATAAGTATATTACAGGATGCAGTGGCATAAGAGAGGTATAAGTGCTAAGGTGGAACGACTTGTATTCAGTTTTGTTCATCAGGAAGGCTTTCATGTACAGGGTCAACACATGTCCTGGTTTGCCTGGTATAGTCCTGGTTTACACCTATTGTTCTGGAATAACTATTAATAAGATCCCCCTTTGTTATCAAAAGTATTCCAGTTCTGGAGATGAATCCTAGTGTTATCTTATTCACAGAGGAATCAGCATTTAAGATTGGCTTTGAAGGTTGGATAGGATTTTGACAAATGGAACTCCATTCTATGGGGTCATCAAAGATGGATTAATCAGTTATTATCTGGAGGGGGTTAGATATTTGGGGAAATTCCAAAGAACGTGTTGCTTGTGCCAAGTGTTAAAGATGGTTAGGTATTCACTTGTGGACAATATGAAGGAAGCACATCAGAAAAGCACAGAGATGGGAAATGCATGTCACACTGAGAGAATTGCAAATAATGGGTGTTAATGGGTAAATGGTGAAATATAATCCATGGTCACAGGTCAGGTCTTGAAAGGTTTGCATACATGCAGTAGAACTGGGACTTCATCCTGCAATCACTGGTGAAGGTAGTGCAGGATGTTATTGAAACAATTTAGTCCAGAGAGCATCATACTGAGGTTTACATTTGAAAGTTCTGTGGCAACATGAAGACAGATTGGAAGGGTGTGAGCTTGGAGACATTAGGACCAGATAAAAGACTATCAAAATGGTCATGATAGGAAAAAATGAACCAAGATAGAGATGAGAGGAATAAAGTTAATTATCAAAGGAAAATAGAGAAAGTGTATTTCAAAGGAAATTTTCCCTTATCTCTTGACCTGCATATAATTCTGATCTAAAAAATAATTTAGATTTAAGTGCAACTTAAAGAATTGTGCAAATTTAGCTTGATTTTCATGAGTTTAGAAAAATAAAATTCATTTTTATTGACCAGAAATGAAATTCATTTTGATGTGCCAATGGCTTTCAAGAAACTTTATCATTCAGTGACTTGCTCTTCATTATGAAGCATGGGAAGCAGAATAAATTGTATTCCCAAATGTATCCTTTAGTAAACATAAATCTGTCTATCTATATGTGGAAAGTGAAGTGAAGTGTAGAACTGTGGTAATAGCTGGATAATTCAGGGTGAAGGCACTTAGCCATTTTGGAAGAAAGCAGTCATTCTGGGTTTGAAATGGTTGGATTATAGTCCCAGTTCTCCAGTTTATTTTGTGTACAGTCACAGCCTAAGAGTACATGCTAATAAAGGGAAATGACCTTTGAATAAAACATGCTTTATGGGAAAGGCTTTAGGAGTTTTTATATTTTTTCTGCCTTCCAACTGATAAATAGCCCAGTATAGTGCCTAGGAAGCAGGAAGGAGTGCAACTATATTTCCTTAACTATCAGAGGCCATAAAGTTTGGGATATGCTCTTTAGGTGGATACTAAAACTGTAATACCCTTCAAGCCCTAGATGACTCATAAAAGTGTACTATAACCTTAGATTTTCACTCTCTTGATCTGTCTTTTACCAAACAGCTCGATTGCTTTTTTTAAACTGCCTCTTCATGACTATAGTACCACTAAGCAGCCATTTGGCTCTTTGTGGGATCTCAAAGAAACAGGCTGTATATATATGCAACACATGAACTGTGGTATTGAAGCAATTACAGTATAACTGGGGATAATAAACACTCTTCCTGAAATATCTGGATATTTGAAGGAGAGGCCTTTTCTACCGACTTGAGTTATCTAAATGATTAATCTTTCATTTTGCTTGGTGTGTATAGACACAGCTAAAATGTCCACTCAAATGACTTGCTTCAGTCTTGCTTTCAAACCTCATTCATTGCTTCCTGACCGTCTTAATTTCCTCAAGGCCTATAGGTCTTTGTAAATCCAACATGCTGTGGTTTTTCCCACAAATCATGGACTCCAACAGTATTTATTGTGTTCTTCCTCATACTCAAACTCGTTTTGATCTAATTCAAATATCCCCAGGATTTAACTTAATATTTCACACTTTTGTCTCATTTAAACAATAAGTAAATTTAATTGATAAAAGTTAAAAAAGAAAATGGCACAAAGAGTATGGTAATAAATACTCTTTATTGAGTACTGGTTAAGTGCAGGGCTCTTTATATGTGTTATCCAAAGTATTCTTCACAGTGACTCTATGAGGTTGGCACTACTATCAACATTTTATATCCAGAAAACAGAGGTTTTCAGAACAGTTAATGAACTTATGACTAGTCTGTTTTGATACTCTGTACTCCCAAACACTAGACTATATCCCAAGCAGGCTTTTTAACCTATGTGAGATAACAAAGCTTATTTGTACATGTACCTTGAGTTATTGCTCTTACAAAATAATTTTTCTTGAGAGGTTTCCATTCTGTTATCGTTTGCTTTATTTCAACATATCTCCACAAAGACAGAATAACCCTTCAGTTCTGCAGCTGCAAATGTGAAAAGATTGTCATTTTGACCTCAAATGCTATCCATAGAATTTATTTGGTTTTGTGGAATAGCACTTGAAGTATTTGTCTAGCAAGATTGTTGTGCACAGGAGCACTCTCTCTCCCCTCTCCCTACAAAGGATGAAACTAAATAGGAATAACTTCAGGTTTCTGTAGCCACTCCTTTCTTCATAAAACAGGGTGTCTTATGTGCTGTGTAAGAGCTGTTCATGTAGGAAGTTTTCTATCAATAACCAACATGCTACTGAACTCTTTGAGATAATTTAAAAAATCAAATCTTTGTGTCTTGCTTATTTCACTCAACATGATGTCTTCAAGGTTCATCCATGTTGTTGCATATATTAGAACTTCATTCTTTTTTATGGCTAATAATATTCCATTGTATATATATATACCACATTTGTTTATCCATTCATTGGTTGATGAACACTTGGGTTGCTTCCATCTTTTGGCAATTGTGAATAATGCCGCTATGATAATCAGTGTGCAAATAACTGTTTGACTCCTTGCTTTCAATTCTTTTGGGTATATATCTAGTAGTGGGATTGCTGGGTCTTATGGTAGTTCTATACTTAACTTTCTGAGGAACTGTCTTCCACAGCAGCTACACCATTTCACATTCCCACCAACAATGAATAAATGTTACTATTTCTCCACATCCTTCATATCCAACAGTTATAATTTTCCATTTTCTTAGTCTTACTCATTGTAGTGGATGTGAAACGGTATCTTGTGGTTTTGGTTTTCATGTCCCTAATAGCTAATGACATTGACACAAATGTTGTATGATTTCACTTATACGAAATAATAAAATATGCAAATTCATAATCAGAAACTTGAATACAGATTATAGGGTAGAGTAGGGGTAGAGAATGGGGAGTTAATAATTGGTACAGAATTTCTGCTTGGGGCAGTGGAAAAGTTTTGGTTATGGCCTGGGAGAGCCAAAAGAATCACAATCACTATTCTGTATGTCTTATATTTTAACTTTCCTTAGTTTAAGAGGAGGCATCAAAGAATAAAATAATAGCAAATATTCACATACCAGGCATCTTTCCAAGCCCTTTACTGATAGTACCTATGAAGTAGGAACCATTATTATCTCCACTTCAGGGTAAAGAGAGTCAGAGAAAGATTAAGTAGATTACCAAAGATCATGTAAATTAGCAGATTCACAACTGGAATTTAGGGTATTGCTTCTACAACTCATATTCGTGACCACTAAACTTTAATTTTGAAGGCAAAGCTTTTCATGTTAGCCTCTCTTCTCAGTGCTCCTTATGTGGAGGTGATCTTTCTAACAGCTTCCCATGTGAAGTTCTTCCTTCCAATGGTGATTTTAATTTTTGTCTGCCATGTACTTTTCTGCTGGCTTACCTGCTCACCTCCTTTTTCATGTTTGCCAATCTTCAGGGAGAAGGTGTGAGCTTTTCTGGTCCTGGGAAGAAGTAGCTTAGTATTACAGTGCAGGGTAGGAGCACCTTGGTGACAAGGTCGTAGCTCCTCCCCACGTGAAGGAAACCTAAACTTCTCATTAGAATCAAGGGTGCACCTAGGATCCCAGATAATCCTGTTTCTTTATTTCCCATTTGGATTACAAGGTTTAACTTTTTCTATGGGAGTGTAGTAAGTCAAATCTGAAAAATCTTTGGGATTGTATACTTCTGGGAGTAAGAATAAAATATACCTTAAGAGTGACTTCGTCAGCACAACTGACAAGCAAGACAGATGCTGACTCTTTCCAAGGGCAGAGACTGCCCCCTGAATACATTTATGACCTAAACTAAAACATTTCACAGAGTCCACCCACACTCTGAGGAATACAGAACAACTATTCAACATTTATATGTTGGGGAAAGGAAATAATGTTCAGAAGTCTGTAATGAGAGTGTGTATGGTGATCCATCTGTAAATATGGCTTGTGTACAATATAATTACCTGGATTTGGAAGGCAAAAAAAGGGTTACTTACAGGCCTTGCAGATAGTGCATGGCTGGCATATGGATATATTTGTGTGCTGTTCAGCTACAACTTCATTGGGTCCACGTTTACATGATCGAAGATGTTGAGCCATCTGAAGGCTCTGATTAAACGATAGCAAATTTATTTAGGAAAAGAAGTGTACTGTCACATCTACTTGGTTTCCTTTATTTTGAGAGTTATTGATGGTAAAGACTCTCAAGTCTCTGAACTAAGAGAAAAGTTCATTTTATTATGTACTTCCCCCCTTTTCAGAACCTCTTTAATGAAGATTGTTTTCTGATCCTCAACATTTTAGCAGCTTAAAACCAGTGATGACTCATACCTCTGTAGAGTGAATTGAGCTGTAACTCTGAAAAGTTAGTAAGGACTCTGAAGCCAAGGGATGGCTTTTGAAAGTGGTGAATTCTGGCTTGGAAGTGATAGGGAGCAGATGGGATAGGAGAGGGCTGTTTAAGCAATAGTAGGAGGGCTCTCTGAAGGGGAACTGCATCCCACCTGGAAACTGAAGAAGAAAAGGAGAGATGTTTCATGGTGGAAAGATCTCTGGGTTGGGGGTTCAGGTTTTGCTGTACCTAACTATAAGAAAGTCAGTCAGTAATTTTCTCTGAGCCCTAGTTAAAAAAAGCGATCATGATCTACCTATTTCAGAGCTCTGTTGTGAGGACCAAATGGAATGGGACTTTTTGAAGGGGGTATTCATATATGTTCCCCTTAAAGTCAATGTGCATGAGATTGTGCTTAGCATGTAAGGGAATGAAATGTGAATAATACTCGACTCTACCTTCATGGTTAGTAGCAATGCTTCAATATGCATTCATCAATAGTAACAAATGTACCATACTAATGAGGGATGTTGTTAATGTGGGAGAGTGAGGGAAGGGGAGGGAGGGGGCCATATGGGAATCCCATATGTATTTATGAATCCCATAACATTTATGTAATCTAAATATTCTTTAAAAATAAAAAAAATAAAAAATTAAGAAAAAAAAAGCACCTAAATAAATACTGCTAGAATTTTGTAAAACCAGTAACTTATTTTGAGTAAGTTAAAGAGTAGTTTTTCACCATTTAAGACATGGAGTCTCCAGAGCACTGGCTCTCAAATCAGGCTCTCAAATTACTGGGGAGCTTTTAAAACATACCAATGCCTAGGCCCCTGTTCCAGAGAGTTTTTTTTTTTTTTTTTTTTTGGTCCTAGCATTTTGATTTAATTGGTTTGATGGGCACCCTCCCACCCACATTCAATTTTTTTTTTTTTTTTTTTAAAGAAAGCACCTCAGGTGATTTTAATATACAGTGCTTGTCAAATTCAACTTCATAAGAATCACCTATAAGCTGGACTCCCATCCTGGGGAGAACCGATATGTTCTCAAACAGAGGGGCAGGAGTCTCTAGAGAGCATGAGTGGTTCCTAATAGGGGAGGATAAACCAGTTTGTCAAGACCTCAGTGTTATTGCAAGTAACTATGAACCTTGTCATCCAAGGAGTGAAGCTGGGTGGTCACTGTAGGCTCTGAGGGGAGGGGGAGGGAGGAATAGAATAGATGGAACAGGGGATATTTAGTGGGCAATGGAAATGTTCTACACGATCTTGCAGTGATGGACACAGGCTATGTTAAATATCATCAAAATTTATAAAAGTGTATGGTCTAAAATGTAAAACATAATGTAAACCATTGACCGTGGTTAGTAGCTATGTTTCACTATTTGTATATCAGTTGTAATGAATGTACCATCCACATATAAAAAAGTATTAATATGGAAAAGGGGAAAAGGGGGTGGACATTGGGTATATGGGAGTCCCCTCTATTCTGTATGTGATTTTACTGTGACCTAAAACTTCTTTGAAAACAAAATGAAAAAAAGTAAGACACTGGGGAATAAATAGAAGAAAATATCACTGTACATACAGGACAACACATATTACAGCGAGGAAAGGCAAAATGTCAAAAAAAATTTTTTTTAATATTTTTCATTATTTTTTAATATCCCAATTTTAAAAATAAAATTTTATTTAAAAAATAAAATTTTTGTGTATTTTATTTCTTATATTTAAACCTACCATTATTATTTCATTTTCCTATTAATTGTATTTGGCTATTTTATTGGCTTCATTTTTGAAGAAGCTTTAGGTCACAGAAGGGTTACAAGTGGGGTAGGAGAGAATCATTGGTGTCGGGTATCAGTGATGGGGGACACATGGGAAGAAGTTCACCTGGACATATAAGGCATATAAATGTGTTCAAATGTTCACAGGGCATTGTCACAGTGGGTGGAGATTCACACAATAACCGAGAAAATATTGAATTCCCATCCTGGAGAGCTCTGTCGCATTCTCTAATGTAGCAGCAACTGTCCCCCAAGTGCAGGGGCAATCACTGGTGAAGGAGGATGGTCCATTGATGGGCCTTTGATATTGATGACTATGCTTATGAGCCTTTGCTCTTTGAAATTGAAACTTAGACTAGTGTTGCGGGGTGCCTAAGAGTTGCCACCTGAAAGTCTCCTTGTTGCTCAAATCAGGCCTCTCTCTAAGCCAAACTCAACATATAAATGCATTACTCTCCCCCCCAGTGTGGGACATGACTCCTGGGGATGAGCCTCCCAGGCACTGTGGGATTACTACCAAGCACCAACTAGAAATGCAACTGGAAAAAGACCTTGAATAAAAGGGGGAAAGGGTAAAGACAAATGAATTTATATGGCTAAGAGACTTCAAAGTGGGTTGGGAGGTCATCCCAGAGGTAATACTTATACACATCTCAGCAGGATTTCATAGACTGCCAAAGTGGATACTACCTCAATTACTGGGGCTCCTGAGGGCCCTGGAGACACCCAGGTCTTGTGGTCAGGGAACATAGCTCCGGAGTTTGGTGTCTTGCCAGTGGACCCTACTATGGAATTTGTGCTCCTGAGAATGACAGAATTTGACTCAGTTATGGCTTCCCTACACATGGCTCATCTGTCCCTTCTATTTGAACCTATACTTAGTGCTGGAGTTTGTAGCAAGAGACTGGAATCTTTGGGCTGTCCATGTGCCAGCTGGGTCCTGAGCCTCAGCAGAATTGTAGCACCTACTCTCCAGTTCATTGGACTCACCCAGGACAACTAACAAGGAGATGAGGATTGACAACCACCATACCAAGGAAACAAGAGAGCCTACAACTGCAAGCAAGAGAGTCCCATCCAATGGCTATATGGGATCGAAGCCCCCTCTCAATCAGAGGTGGAGTGGACATCACCATCCCAGAATTCTCAGGATTGGGGATTGAACTATGGACTAGAGTGAGTTTACTGGTATTCTACAATAGACATGCTGTGATTCTAGCAATGAAAGAAATCACAGCATTGATGTGTAGGCAGTGGCCACTGGAGGCTCTGGGGGAAGGGGGAGGGAAAGACAGGTATAATGAAGGGGCTTTTTGGGACTTGGGACTCATCCTGAATGGCATTGCAATGACAGATATATGCCATTATATATCTTCCCATTGCCTGCAGAATTGTGTGGGAGAGAGTGTGAACTACAATGTGAACTATGGTCCATGCTCAGTGGAAATGCCCCAGGATGCGCTCATCAATTGCAATGAATGTGCCACATTAATGAAGGATGTTGTTTATGTGGGAGGGTGTGGGAAATGTGGGGAGCAGGACATGTGGGAATCTTTATATTTTTTTGTGTGACATTTGTGTAATCTAAATTTCTTTAAAAAAAAAAAAAAAAAAAAAAAAGAGAAACCCCTCTAGAGCTTGTTAAAACTCAGATTGCTGAGCCCCTCCTCCATGTATTCTGATTCATAGGTCTGGGAGGAGGCCCAGGAATTTACATTCTACAAATTCTCAGGTGATGCTGATTGTGTGCAGTTCATTAGAGGCAGTACATGCATTTTATTTTTTCTTTTCACTTTTCAATGCTGCGGCTGCAATCCACATATTTATTTTTTTCAGACTGAATGAAACCAGTGGATACAAAAGTCCATCATTTGGTCAAGTGGGCAAGAACTGTTTTACTGCTGGGAAAATCAGCACTGTGTGACCAAATTAACACAAAATTACTTGATCAAAGAGACAAACTTAGGAGCAGAAAAATGTCAGATGAAGGATGCTCACTTGCAAATGTGCTGGTTTGAAATTATCGTCTAAGAAAAGAAAACATTATATTAAGGGACACCTGGTAAGCAATGAAGTTTTCAAGAAAGCAGTTTTTGAAGGAAAATTTTAGAACTGGAAGGGAATTCAGATTCCTTTTCTATGAAAATGTCTCCCTAAGCAACAGAATGAATGATTCACCTTTCCAAATCCTTGGGTGTCAGAATAGCTAAAGCAATATAGCATAATTTTCAGAAATAGAATCCTATTAAACTTTCACACCCCATGTAAGATGCCTGCGAGAAAATGTGCGAAATTGATCATCACGTCTTTATTACTTGAAGATATATAGAGGGCACTCAAGGTTGATTTGAGTGTTAAAATATATGAATTGTCTATTTCCCAAAGAGTGTAAATTCTAAATGTCCATGAACAGCAGTTATAGGGGACTCTAGGGCTTCAGTCACCTTGAAATTAGGAAAATGAGAAATTTGCCTTGCCGATTTCTTCCCGAGGGTGGTAGTTGAGAGCTCAGGCTTTGCAGGTGTGTGGATGGAATAACATCAGTGACTGGGAAGAGCTTGAAGTGTCTTATTTTATCACCTTTTTGCATTATAAATAAACTTTATGAATGAAAGACAGGAGGCTTTTTGCCAGGACATTCTTTTTCCTTCTCATGCCCCACCAATCACAGATTGACTGGGGTAAAAAGGGACTTAAAAAAAAAAAAAAACCTATTAAAGTAAAAATAAATGACATTTCGGTAGAAAAATATTTATATCTGATAAACTTAGTTATATTCATGTAAAAATAAAAGCAGCAATGTATGAACTTGCCCTTGCATTGCAGTGGAATAGATAAAACCTAAGTAAACTTTTAAAACTTGCTGCACAAATTTTACTTTAAAGTTCTATTTTAAAATAGGTACTTAAAACATTTGTAAATCTCTTTCTCAATGCTGGGTGGATCCTTTAAGGAGTTAGAAAAAGTAATATAACATTTGAAGGTGGGCATTCCTAGTAAGAGGTCTTTATTCCTGGGCTTTTAAGGCTATTACTCTCTTCTGCATCTCCTCCCACATGCTCTTGGATCTTCCAATATGCAAGCTCCTCTTCCGCCATGGCATCATTTTCTTTTCTTTCCTTTGGTTATTTCCATATAGCTTCAACGATAACTTTCATGATGATGGCTCCTTAACTCTGTACCCAGACCTGATTACTTTCCTAAATGTGTACGTGTGGATGCTGCCTGGTTAGTACCTGATTTAGCTCTGTCTTGTGGGCACTTGAATTCAATGTCTTAACGTCCAGAACTTGTTCCACCTTCTGCATGTTCGGTTTCAATTAATGGTGCTGTGATTAATCTAGCTTTTCAAGCCAGAAACTTCAAGGACTCCCTGTCCTTCACCTCTTTCAAATGGCCATTAGCTTTTGTTAGATCCTACCCAAATATTAATTGAAGCTGTCATTATACTCTCTTTAAAATGTTAATTTTGTTAAATTGAGAAATATAGGAAAGTACAAAGAAGAAAATACATCATCCATCCTATCTCATTCCCATTCTTACCACCTCTATCACTACCACCTGATCCCATCATTCTTCACCTGGATTCTTCTAGTAACTTCATTAAGCTCTTTGGTTTTACTCTTGCTTCCTATGGTGTGGTCTCCATACAGCAGTTAGATTGATTATTTAAAATATAAGTCAGGTCAAATCATTCTTTGCTTAGAATTCTTTTATGGCTTCTTGTCTCATTCAGAGTGAAAATCAAACTGCTTACAATGGCCTACAGGGACCTTTGTGATCTGTTCCCATTTCCTCCCTCCTACCAGCTCTCCTGACCTCACCACCTACCTCCATCCCTTCTCTGTGGTCTTGGAACATACCAAACATGTCCCTGCCTTAAGAGCTTTGCTCTTGTTCTCTCTGATAGAATTCTCTTCCCTCTCAGGACCCCATGGCTTGGTCTCTCCCTTCCTTCAGGTCTCTGCTCAAATGTTACCTTATCGTGAGGACTTCTCTGGCCACCCTTCTCTGATTCCCACTCCAAAGTACTCCATGTCGTCTTTACCTGAGGTGAACATCTAATTTAACATCCAAACTAGGGTATTTTTGAGAGTGAAAGGGAGCCCCAGTCACAGAAGAAGTTGGGGCAAAAGTGATACACAGGGACTGGCCCTGGAAAATTGAGACATATTATCATTCTGATCTTAGCTAGGTTTTTTTTTCTTTAACTTATCATTATCTGTCGTAGTAATATTTACTTTCTACTGTTTTTGTTTGTTTGTTTGTTTTTTGGTCTGTTCTTCCTTTCTTATAAGCTCCTTGAAGGAAGAGACTTTATTTTCATGGTTGCTGTATCTTCAGCATCTTGAACAGTACTTACTACTAAATGGGTGGTTAAATATGTTTAAACAAAGGAATAAATTAATCCACATGTGCAACATCTAGAATTAGCCACTTCTAACATCTTGGCATATTAGTTTTCATCTTGTAATAATTATAAACATGCATTATCAAAATTAATACAGTAAAATACAAAAATAAACTAATTCACACCTCCTAGAAATTTTCATCATTAACATTTAGTAAACATCCTTCTAGAATTTTAGTTATTCTAGTCATAATTCTATTTATTTTCTAATTATTATAACTATCTTCCAAGCAGATATTTGGAAGAATAGAGAAATAGAAGTACTTTTATAAAAATGAACTATTATTGATGTTCTATTTTATTTTTTATTAATTTTTAAAAATTTTAAACAAGCTTTAGATTACATAAATGCTACATAAAAAATATATGGGATTCCCATATGCCCCACTGCCTCCCTGATGGTATTTTAAAATGAAGAGTATTTGCTTAATTTTGCTTGATTTAATGGTAGAAAAAAAATGAGTAAAGTTAATTGTTGAACTCCAAGTAAATATTTCTTACCATTAGAGACTTTATTTCTTAAGTAATCCTTCCCTCTAATGTAGAAAAAATAGATTTTGTGAAACAAGAAGTTGGAGTCATTTTTTAAAACTTTTTTGATTTCCTGCTTTGAAAGATGATAAAATTGGTACTTTAATAATTTCTACCACTCCCCTTCCCTCTTCCCTGAGTTTTGTTATTTAAAGTGTGGTTTTTGCATTAAACAGATATAATTACAATTCCACAGTTGTTTAGGATTGGTTATATATTTAAATTGATTCAATCTCACTACCAGTCTCTTTATTATGGCTACTTTATTCCTAAGATATTTATATTGATCCATTTCCTAGTTGGCTGGATTTCACTGTTAAGCAAAGTTTTAAAGAAAGGCTCATAGATATTACATTACTTGAATTATATTGTGTTTAAAAATGTTGACTATAATATATATATAATATTTAGTGGTCATAATATTTTTGGTTCACTATCACTGAACTTTTACACAGTGCTTCTTTATCTTTTGGTATTTAATGTTGTAGAGGCAGCCTTACTTTTTTCCTCCTTGAAGGTGATTCCCCACCTCCTACTTTTTTGTCTGAAGCCTGAAGTGTTGTTTCTTTTGAAGTGCAAACACTTGGATATGTATTAGAGTTCGAATGTCTTGTTTCAAATTTCCTGCAACACAGTGTACTTTTTTTTTTAATCTGCAGGCTCAGTTTCTTCATTTCTGGGAAATTTTCTTGTTTTATCTTTGAATGCATCTTCTTTGTCATTTGCTGGACTCTTCCAATGCATTATGCTTGTGCTAGACCATTTTTTATATTCATTCTATAAACTTCTAATAACTTTAATCTTGACTTTTCCGTTAGAAGTCATTCTGATTATCTTAAGCCTTTCAAATATTAACTCATATGATTTTCAGGAGTGTCTATTCTGCTCTTGTTTCAAATATAATTATCTTATATCATTCTGTTTCATCAACTGCTCTTTAGGCTCTTGCTTTTTTAAATTGGTATTATTAAGTTGCTCTGTGAGATGAAATAATTATGCTTTTGTCTTCTGTTCTTTGAGTTATGTTTTTCTTAAAGCCGGGTTTGTTTTTTTTTTCTAAGTTTGTATCCATGTTCTTTGCCATAACATGTTTGTGTAAATCCATGCTATTTCTTTATACTTTTCTCAAGCTTGGGCGGCTCTGACCACATAGCCTACTTACCCTGATATAGCATGGGTGGTAACTTGATCCTCTTATCAAAATATCTTGAAAAGCAATCTCACATTTTCTCCTCGAATTGATAGTGAAAGGGATGGTATTTCATACTATTCACTCATCTTTTATCTAAGGGAATGACAGGAGGGAAATAGCTCAGCATTTTAGAATACTAGGGCTCTGATCCTTCTGTTAAAATTTATTTAGGAAGTTAGGTAAACTGGGTGGGGTGAGAAGGATAATCAGTGGGCCCCTGAGGGATGGGCAACATGGAGCAGGGAAAGGTAGTAAGCCCCTCTCCAAGCCCAGGCACAGGGATTTGGCAGGAGACCTGAGGGTGCAGTCCCACGACGAGGGGCATGCTCAGGCCACTGGGAGGATGTGAAGGTGACCTCCAGGCCACCTGGAGCAGCAAGGCTGGGGACTCGGGGCGTTCTCAAAGGCTTGTGGTTCACCTGGGAGGTGCTGACGCCGGTCAGTCTCTCCATATTCTCCGGCAGGCGGTTTAGGATGTCCAACACCTCCCCGGTCACTTTGGCTGCCCCCACAGCTCCACCTCCACTAGACACAAGCGTGATGTTTTTGGCTGAGGTCAAGGGCCAACAAGGGGGAGTTCATCCCTCTCCCCTTCTTATGTAGTAAGGGATGTCCCATGGCAGAGGTTTTGTGTCACTTTTACAATATAGCAAATAGCCCTGATACCTTCACTTTAGAAGAGTGTTAGCTCCATTGCTAACTTTTCCAGTTTCACTTCTTTCTCCTCAGCAGCTGTTTCCATATCTCAGTAAAGAAACGAACCAGATAAGAATATCCTATTCCTTCCAAATTTTATGGTTACAGTGAGGGTGTGCCACTCCTTTACATGGTCCTTTGGCTCCAGTCAACCCAAACACCAAACTTCTTGCAGGAGGCTGCTGCCATGTTTTGTTTTGTTTTGTTTTCTTATCTCTATGTCTCCAGAAATTATTTTTCCTCTGCCTGGAATATTCTTCCTCTCCATCTCTCTTTCCTCCCTTTTGCTATTCCTTTTTCTGTCTAGGGAATTTTATTTATCTTTAAAGACACAGCTCAAATGCACCTACTTCCTTGAAATATAACTTCCTCTGAGTTCCCATAGAGTAACATATATTGTTGTAATTATTTGTTTGCATATTCTTTTCTCTAGTAAGTTCTGCTCTCTCTCTCCCTATTGAAAATTACCTAATAATTGCTCATTGGAGTAGGCAAGTGAATATGCTCACATAGCAGAATGGGATACTTTCTGAGGTCTTAAGTGTTGAAATATACATTTTAAAACCCAGCTGCAACAGAAAATACCTTAGTTTATTGGACATGATTCCCCATTTTCATCTTCACTTTTCAGCCACCTATAATTCATATTTACTGTGCATACTTTGGTGTGTTAGATTAGAATCTCTAGAAATTAAGAGATCCGTAGACAGAGGACATATTTTCCACCATCCCTTCTTTGTTTTTTAGGATGATTGTCAGTTTCTCAAGAGGATGATGCTTATAACAGGATGTTCAGTACACATATGTATGATTAGCTGGGCTTGAACCCAGAGTTTGCTCACTAATGATTATGAGAAATGGCTCTAGTGAATGGAGGAACCCTGTTCTCCTCTATAAATGCTACTCACTACGTGTGAATATTTATACTTCCATTCACTTCTGTTCCTGTGAACAACTTAATTAAATATTTCTTTCCTTTCTTTTTGAAATTACTCATCAGGGTTTTTCTCAAGCAACTACAATCAAAGATAGAAGAAACAATCACTGAAATTATTTCCTATGGTGCTTTTTGGCTATCAGAGAAAAACATTAAAGGAAAAAGAATACAGTTATTTAGAGATCCTCACTAAGTATACTGAAGTGATGCTCAGCTTAGGTAAGGGTCACTTTTTTTTTTTTTTTTAGTTTACAATTTAGATGATACAGTTTAATAATTTTGATGATATTTACCATGTCCTGTGTCCATTACTGTAAGGTAATGAAAAACCTTCCCCATAACCACCAAATGTCCCATTAGATCTTGACTGTTCCCTTCCCCCCAGCCCCCCAGGGCCCATGATACCCCCCTCTCCCTACCCAAGGGTCACTTTTAAAGTAAGACAACATCCTTCATTGTGCAAAAAGGTCAGACTACATAAAGTTTACACAAATGGGTAATTGGGATAAAGGTTTCTTTTCTTTAATTCAGAAGTTCTTGTAGCTCTGATGACACTCTTTATTTCTTATCTACAAAATGGCAAAAGTAACTTCATATAAAAACCTGTTACCTGGATCAACACTGGCCAACACTATTGTTCCATCCCAATTAGATATAAACTGTAATTTTTCTTGCAAGTGTTCACAAAACATTAATAAAAGGCTGACTTATTTGTATTTCTTACATAAAAGGACTGGATCAAGAATGAACATCAAAATCAAATTGTGTTTCCCAACATAAAATGGATTAGAATTATATTTGTCATCTTTATGGGATTGCTATGGCAAAAAATAGCCTAAGGATTTGAGTTCTAAATTTTGATTGTTATGTGCATTAGACAAAATAATAATTATGAAACTTGATCCAAATTATCATTTCTTTTGTGTTATGGAGACATAGCTTAAGATCAAAGCGGATATGTATTTTGAGCAAGCCAGTTACTATAATGATATCTGGAACAATTTTTTCCTCATTAGTATAAAGTAATACTTGAGAGTCTTTCTACTTCCTGATAGTATAATACAGCTCAAGTGATCCACCTAGCACATTATAACTCAGGAACCCTTCTTTTTAAACATCACTTTGGGCTCAGTACTGCACTGCTTGTTATTTAATTTACCATTTATATTTTTAAATTGATTTTTATTTGCAAATGTTCTATACCCACTCTATACATTGGTGGGTATAGACTGTTTACATTTTTTATCTTCAGAATCCAATAAGATTCAACAATGACTGCCATTTCTCTAGGACTTTCTCACTCTATTGCTAGAATATTATTGGCAGCAGTAGGTTCTGATGTATTTAGGAACAGATATAAATGAAGATGATCCTTAGAAGTCTTTAAATAGCCTACATTGGCTGTGTGATAAAATGCCGTTTGGTGTCATTTAAATGAATTTCTGTTTGGAGATCTGATTTTTAAGCATTTTATTCATGGGCCTTACTAGTTTTGGACTATTTATGCCTGTTATGAAAAGAGCCCTATGCTCTTAAATGTTGTGATGTGCAATTTTACAAAATAGTTTCTGACTTGTATTTTGAACCATTTTTGGAATTAGAAAAATCAGAGTAATACCTTACAGTAGAAACAATTTAACTTGAGAAATTTGCTGGACCTTAAAAACACGTGGGTTCCTCAATCCCCAACACTACACTTCCATATGGATTTCATATTACTCATTCTGAATATATCATTTGCTGTTCAAATCTGATTTATATATCTATGGAAGTTGGGCATGTTCCCACTGCAGGCCTGAATAATGAAAGTTTTGAAAATTTAGCCAATAGCACCAAGCCATTTGATTATATAAGCAAGGATAAAAGAGACTTTGAAACAAATAAGCTTTTTTACGATCACATTAAATATGTATGTTATAACATAAAATATCTCAAGGTTTTACAATGTAAGTTCACAAGACCCTGAAGGTGTCTCTTTATATAGTATAAAACCCATAAACTGTTAATCTGACCAAAGAATATCCATCTTCCCTTTGTGGTCCAGGGAGAGAACTGAGAGTAAGGCTGTGTATAATGCAAATAGTTCTTTCCTCAAGGCATTGTTCTCAGAAATAGTTCACTTTAATGGCCACCCTCATTTATGTAGTCACTGTACTTTCGTTGATGGATTGTGATGACTCCAAGAGATACTCTAAGAAGGATGAGGACATAGTGTCAGAGTAGCTAACAAATGCAGAAACTTCGTGTCCATCATGATACTGGTGCTGGGTTCAGGCTAGGTCTACCTGTCCGGACCAGTCTACATGTTTTGATTAACTTGTCCAGCAAAACTGGAAACACACCCCAATCTCAACACATTAAAACAAAATCTCCCCTTTTAAAGTCCAGAAAGTTTACTTGTTTGTGGTTTAGCCTTGGCCTACCTAGAATATTAAACACTGTTCTCATTTCCTTATAACAACTTATATGTAAGGATATTTTATCAATATTTTATTTTATAGGCTAGGCAAAATTTGATTCAACTCTTTAATAATGCTAATTTTATTAGACTTAATTTAAAAATTTTAGTAATATTTAATGGGAATAGGTAAAAATGTCATAAATGGATTTTTGTTTTGCAATGTTGCCTGCTACCTATCTTGCAAAATTAAAATCACCTGAAACAGGACAATGTCTGTTTGTCTAATTTTGCTAAACTGTGAGAAGAGGGTAAAAAAATAAAGGCCATCATTTTTTCTTGAAAGCTGGATTTATTTTTCCCTAATACAGTGATGAGCCTAATTTTATGATCATCCCTAGATGGGGGTGAAACAGGAATATAAATCTGTGAAATAAAAAAAATAGATGTTACTTGCCTTTATCTATAGGAAGACATTTAAGAGAAAAATGTTTATCTACTGTTACTTTTCTAAATAATGTCTGTGTTTGACAGCTAATTTGACTGATTAATCACTCTCTGACCCTGACCCCTGCCCCAGCAGCTTCCTTAGCTAAACTTGAACAAATGTTTTGCTACACAAACATTGCCTATAAGAAAACTAATGTTGGAGAAAGAAGTTACTTCAATCCATTTAAAATTTTATATATACATAGATGCATTTATAAACAATATATAGTATTGGTTTGAATGTGTTTTGAATGTACAAAAGGGAACTCATACTACATGTGTCATTTTTTACCTCTTGTCCTCAATATTATGTTTTTAAGAGTTATTTTTGGTGATATATATTTCTTTTTGACACCCTGTCAGTGAGCTTTACTTTGGAATTTATGCTCCCCAATGTAGCAGAGTTAGACTCATTTATAATTTCCCTACATATGGGTCTTCTGTCCCTTTTATTTCAACCTATAATTAGCGCTATACTTGATAGATATATGTCCCAGAGACTTATATCTTTGGCCTGTCCATGTACCAGTTGAGCCCTGAATCTTAGCAGAGTTGCAATACATACTGTCCAGTTCATTGGACTCACCCAGGACAACTAACAAGGAGATAATGATGGACAACACCCATCCCAAGGAACAGAGAGTGTCTGCAACTAAAAGCAAGATAGTTCCATCCATCTGTGCCATGGGATCTAAGCCCCCTCTCAGTTAGGAACACAGTGAGCATTACCATCCCCAAAATCCTCAAGACTGAGGAATGAACAATGGACTAAAGTAGGCTTACTATTATTCTGGTAATGGAAGAACTTTGATATAAAGGCAGTGGCCACAAGAGGTTCTGAGCAGAGGGAGAGGGAAGAATAGGTGTAATATGGGGGCATTTTCAGGACATTGGAATTGTCCTGCATGGCATTGCAATGTCAGATACAGGCCATTATATCTTTTGTCATAACCTACAAAATTGTGCAGGACCAAGTGCAAACTATAATATAAACTATAGTCCATAGTTAGTAGCAATGCTTCAATATGTGTTCATCAATTGTAACAAATGTACCACACTAATGAAGGATGTTGTTAATGTGGGAAAGTGTGGGTTTGGGAGGGGGTGGGGCATATGGGAATCCCCTATATTTTTTATGTAACATTTATGTAATCTAAAGCTTCTTTAAAAAGAAAAAAAAGAAAAGACAAAAAAAGAAAAAAAAAAAAAAAAAAAAAAAGGAGCTAAAAAATAAGAGTGCCATTTTCCTGGAAAATGAGGTGCCAAAACTCTTATTTTGTCCCTAAGAGTAAGTTTCTCATTGTCTATGTAACAATAATTGTCCAGTTCAGTCAATTTATTGGAGGAAAACAGTCAAATTGGTTGGGAGAAGCAGATGAAAATTAATGGTAGGCCTTGGCTTTTTGTGCTCAGAGCAAATCTTGGCCCCTCCTCTCTGCCCCCATTTCTCCAGTATTTTGGGTTCCCTTAACCTCTTATTTGGGCTCCATAATTCAAGTTCGATTGTTACCTAGCCCGTTCCTTTCCCTCCTTCTTTGATTGACAGTTTGTCTTAGACTTGCTTTAACCTCATCACCACTCCAGGACTTGATTTTAGCATCATTGCCCTCTATGTGCTGTGGCTCTGAGCAAGAGTTATTTATTTTCCCTTCTTTTTCTGTGCTTTAATTTGGCACTCAGGGGAAGCTCAGGGACTGCTGGGTCTTCCCTGTTACTGGGTCACCCCAACCCCCCTTTTGAATTCTTACTCTAATGTTTAAGTATCAGTGACTTAGAGCCATGCAATAATTGCTGACAAAGTTATTTGAATATAGATAGCCTAATGTTTCTCTCTTTCTTATCAATTTCTCAATGGAAGACAACTTTAAGTGAGAAGTTTTGCTCATGGAAAACAAGTCAAGAGAAAGAAAGATGCAGATGACCTGACTTAGGTGTGTATAAAGCACCCAACACAGTGCTTGGCACATAGAAACCTCTCTAAAAATGATAGTTATTATTATGGGGATCTAAATATAATGTATAGAGTTTGTTATTAATAGTCTTTAGAGCAATAAGATTTATTTTCAAGTTTTCTTTCTTTTTACGTTTCCGGCTTGGATGTGAGCTAATAAACACCAGGGCATTTCTTTTTATTAGGGAACATATTTCTGACTCACTGCTCTTCCTTCTCATGTTATTGGGGATGAACTATAGTTTTCAGAACACTGCCACAGCAAAGCCAAGAAGGCAGAGGGCAGAGAGGGGTGAGAGGCAGGGCACAGAGCTAGGAAGGGACATTGCAGGTTCCATAAAGAAGAGAGTCACTGATGGCAGCTGCTGTTTTGAGAAGATAAAGATTATTGAGAAAGGGAATTATGTAGGGAAAATTTGTTCTTGATTTTCTTTTCAAAATATGTGAGAGATAGAAAACACACTGTAAATACAATATAATTAATTCATACTCTATGGCTTATTCTTTAAAGAACAAATATCATCTGGGACAAGGTATCAAAAATGAATTCATTTCCATAACTATTGCAAAGTTTTGTTATAATTGCATACTTTCCAAGTGACCTTTACGCTATGATAATGTTTGAAGTTGGCTCTCCCAGTGGATGAGTTGCAATTATAAGGCGATAGTTATAATAGCTCAGGTCACAGGTGGAATAATTGAATATCATTAACAATGACATTTGATTATGTTTCTTCAATTTTCTGATGATATATCAGGTTCCTCGTGAAATCAGAGACCATGGGGATTCATTATTGCTGTGGTTGATGGTATTGCAATTTTGTAACCATCCAATAAATTAGCATTTAATACTGAGATTTCATCTTTAACTCAGAGAGTTGCTTTTGTTTTAAAAAGACTTTTGCAAGGAGAAGCAAAGAAAGCCATTCAGAAAGTGCAGGAGATAAAATCCTATGTGAACAAATGGGTCCTATACCTTTGTAATCATATGAGTTACCAGAATAATATTCTGTGCTTAAAAAAGAAATTAAATGTCAAAATTTACTGAGCCAAACTTCTCTTGGGTTTCCAATTCTGTACTCTTCTATTCTGGTTATCCTTGTTCTTTTTGAGCCCATTTCCAGGCTAAAAGAAGTCTAAAAGTTTTTATAGAATCAGATTTCCTCAGAAATGCAGATTTGCATGAACATCAAAGAAAAATAATATTTACCACATTTTCTCATTTGATTGACTGATTATTAGGTCAGCCATGATTTAGGTTAAGACCTTGACAGTATGGTGTTTTTTAAAAAAATATGCCATTGAGTTAATATGTTGAGATGATAATATTGGAATTCCATATTTTGGCTCTCCCGCCATCCAGTCTATTTCTTTTGGGGAAGGATCATAGTTTCTATTTAAAATGAAATGAACATGTGAGTAAATCAGGTTCAATATTCTCTAGCCATGTGAACCACATTCACACATTCTTTTAATTTTAAATAGAAACTGTGCACCCTCCAGGATACACATACACTCACACATACACATATGTATACTCATCATTATCATCTCTTCCTCTGTCTCTGCTTCTATCTCCCTCTTTATCATCATCTCTCTCTTTCTTTAATTTATGTATATATATATATATATCTGTATATCTATAATTTGTATCTATAACTATCTAATGCATTACTCCTTTCAGTGTTACACATACACATACCTTCCTATAATGAAGGTTTTGGAGCTCATGAAACATAAAATTTATGACTTTACAGAGGCATTAAAGAGTGCTTTGCATTATTGTTAAGCCCAATACTTTACTGTAGAACCATGCATTTCTCAATCTCTAAATATATATTTTTAACTCATTAATCTTGAGGAAAAAAATAAAGAAAAAAAGTCAATGTCATCAAATGTGTGGATGAATATATAATGTGGAATTTTAAATTTTATTTTTTGATATTTAGTCCTCTGAAAAATATCTAAGTCTGCTTAATTTGCCATTAAATGAAAAATGGGCTGTTTTCAAAACAGCTACAACATTATATTGCACTGATATGGCTTCATGTTGTCTTGGAGAGAACAAGCTATTAAGAGGATATATTAATGCCTCTGGAGGTGTGAGCTATAATATTCTGATGTTTCAATGAATGTTTACTATTTGAATAATTATTCAGTGGTTGCTTTCAGTCAGGATTACATCTCTTATATCACCAGAAAAATTTAGACAATAACTTCGTTCTTTTGGGGTTGTGTGCTTGACTCATTTGCATACTTGTCTAATCATCACATCTTTTATTTTTATGAAAGATAGATTCACTGCTAATATTAATTTGGCTGCTATATTCAAATCAGTTAATTATTTTGATTTTTCAAAAACCTTTAAAAGAAAAGATAAAGTTAGCTATGTTAAAAGCTTTATGAAGTCACATTTTAAAGCATGTTGTGTTGTTCGACCCAGTGACCAATATCAAATAAAGGTGAAGATGATTCTGAAGTAAAAGCCTAAGACAGTGGCTAAGTTGGCTACCTGGTAGAGATCTCCAAAGCATTCACATCTACCTCAGTGGGAATTTTTGAGGAAGTTGGAGATTGGGATTGAATGACAAGAATGTGTTCTACATTTAGCTGTGCACCTTGGTTGTAGGAACACTGTTCTTTCCTTCTGTTACTTACAGTCATTTTTAGTATCTCTGTAGGCCAACAACTATTTATGCCAAGATGTAGAAGGCATTAAATTATGTTTAGAATTTTTTGAACATATTAATTTAAGTTCCAATTCTTAACAGTTTGGAGGAGAGGAGGAGAAAACGATTAAAAAATGTGACACAATCCAACTATTTTTATAAGTATGATGTTTCAGTTGTATGGATTATTTTCTGGAAATGAATGTTTGTATTAGAAATCTTCTTTCATGATGTAAAGTAATAGACCTATTTGAAACAAGAAATATTTTAAACATGTTTTGTCCCAATTGCTATCATCTATCTATTTATCATCCATTTATCTATCAATTTGTTGCTGAGCCACTTGAATGTAAGTTGCAGACATCATGATATTTCACCCTTAAATATTTTAGAATCCATCTTACATCCATAATGCCATTGTCACACCTAAGCCATTCAATAGTATTTCAGAAGTATCATCTAATATGCATTTATATTCAAATTTCTACAATGGTCCCCAGAATGTCTTTTAGAGCCGAAACAAATGTTTGATATATTTTGCCAAGTGAATCAAGTTTCATATCTTTATGTCATAATTCTAATTTCTCAATATAGTCATTGGCCATTGAGAAGGCTTGGGTTTCCATGGCTCCAAGAAGATAACAGAACTTTCTAAAGTAATTTGCTGGAATGAGAAATGCTAAATGTCAAAACTGAAGGCTGTTAATCAGCAACCAATCTGACCATGATGTCCAAGGTGCTAATCGCTTGAAAAAAATGTCTCTCATTGGCTCAGCCTGTAGATAATTATTAATTGAAAAGCAGTTAGAATAGTGAGAAGGTATATTAGCATGTTAATAGGTCTTTGTGCCCAAAGGCATTGGATTATAAATTGTGAAGACCATTAGCCAGATGGACAGGATTAATTAGCATGCTAATATTACCTGACATCTTATGGTGGTTGAGAGGAAAGTGACCATAACCACTCAATATCGTTTATTTGTCATTAAATTGCTTGCTATTGGTAGTAGTAATAGGATTTTATTTTGTAGTTAGAGTACTAACTGAGAGTCAGTAATTCTGGATGCTATTAACTAGCAAAGCCTTTAATCCTTTTGTGCCTTGGCTAGAATCAGTCTTCATGTGCTGCTATTTTCTCAGTCTCTAATAAATGAAAGCTGCATGGCAGAGACAAAAGAGCAAACTGGGAATTTGGAGACCTGGACCCTAATCGTGACTCTCTAACTGATATTGGGCGATACTCTTAATCTCTTCAAGCCTCAATTTCATCATCTGTAACAAAAAGAAGCTGAACTAGAAATTCTTTAAGATCTTGTCCAACTTTGAGATTTTATGGAACTGTGCAGACTCATGCTCAGTAAAGAATCTGGAATGGGAGGAAATGTAGGCTAAAAGCAAATGTGTTGCATCAGAGCAACTGAAATCGGTATTTCCAAAAGAAAACAATTTCTAAGAAGAAACACACAGGAATGATTTTATAAATTGTACCGTCTGCCTTGTTGGCTTCCTATAAGGATACCCTTCCTAGTAAGTAGGTAGCTGTCTTGTTAGTTGTTTCTGGGATCTATCATTTCTATCCAGGTACTGTGGGAATCCTAGGAAGGAGAGATGGAACAGATTCCCATCTTGGGTCATCAGGGGGCTTTGAACACTTTTTTGAGCCCAATAAGGAGAAGTGATATTATGTACTGATTTCTTGATCTCAATGGTTTCAATTGTAATAAGGTGAAACTACTTGACAGAGTAAAACTATTCTGCAATTGCTAACATGAAAAGTCCATTTTGGGTCAAAATAATACTTTTCTCAATGAGTATGTGGTTAGAGAAGTAATATTTTTACTAATAAACATAATGATAATTGCCTATGCTTGTACGCTTTACAAGGATTATTATTATATTATAGTTAATTCTCACAAAATACCATGATATTGAATTCTTTTTTTTTAGGTCGACAAGACCTAAAGCTCTGTGTCTCTTAGAGGAGACCTAGTCAGGGAATCCTTAAAGCTTTCTTTTGTTCTTCCTGTGCATGATTATTTCTACTGTTGCATACTCCTCTGTATCTTCTTAACTTTCTAGGCAGGGTACTTGGCAATTATGTTATAGAAAAGAATTGGAGGATTGGCCTTCAAGGTCCATCCTAGTTTTGAGTGTCTTTGACCCTCTTGCAACTCATAGCATGCACTTGGTTGTAACAAGTTGTACTTTAATTCTAACCTCATTTCAGTATGATGCCCCTGATCAGTCACTTTGAAGTTCAACAGAATTAGTAAGGTAGCATTGATAGCATGTTCAAAAATCATGTGTGATGTGTGAACTTCTAAAGGAGGTCCCTGGTTCCCTGTCTCAATGAGATAAGAGACACAACTACTTATAACCTTTGTTTTTGTTTTTGCTTTTTAATTCTTTTTATCATCCTCTTTTTAGAGTTGAGGAAATTGGGGCAAAAGAGATTAACTTTCTCAAGTTACACAAGTAGTAAACGTAGGACTTGACCCGAAAGTAGTATAACTCTGCTAATGTACATGCAACTACTGTTCAACACTTCCTTCCACTATGGCAAGTTTGGTGGCTGAAATGATGAAAGTGGAAAGGAAATCATACCTTTAATTCATCCTGAGGTTGTCTGGAAACTTAAAATTTGTCTCATCCATGTGAACTTTTACTTAAAAAATACTGTTGTATCATAGGCAGCATAATCACCCAGATCATCATTAGATATTATATGCCTTTCTGTGCATGAAACTAGGAGTCTACTCATGGATTGAGGAAATGCTGTTTAAATGATTTACAAATTTGTGAAAGTAGAACCAATCTAGTTTGGTGCATGAAGGGTTACAGCAGCTTTCTTCTAATGTCTGTTTAAAGAAGTGATTTTGAAATTAAGCCCTTATCAGTTACTGTTACAGTTTTGCATAAACTTTGACTGCTAATGATGAGTCTACTGATACCATTAGTGATCTTAGCAGCAAAGCAAAGATGTATAATTGATTGTTGGTGTTGGTTGACTATGTCTAGTAAGCAGCTGGAAGAAAATTCGGTTTCCAAAAGGGATAGGAATAGTCTCCTTTTTCATTTTCAAAGAATGAGGGAGAAGTAAACACCCTTCCCTTGCAGGGCCAGCAGAATAGTGCTAGGACAGTGTTAAAGAGTGCCAAAGGCACAGAGCACTTAAGCAAGGAGTGGACGATGGTGTCCCAGAAAAGAAATATGTTTTCACAAAGGTCCCTGTACCAGATAACCCTGTTTTGTTTCAGTATTTGCTTAACATTCTGTAATTCAATAAACAAGAATTTATGAAGCATTAATTTGACTCCTATGGTGAACCCACTGAGCTAGGTTATGTGAGGACAATAAAGGGAGTAACATATCTACTCTGGAGAAATTTATAGTCAGTCCAGATCGGTGGGCAAGATACACATACAATATGAAACAGCTAGGGTTCTTTGATTCAAGATAGAATTTAACCAGGTTCTGTACTATGTGATATAGGTGACAAATGCAAAAGAATGTAGAAAAATTTTTTTCTTTTGCTATTAGCATACAAAAGAGTTTCTGTCTTGTTTTTTCCTCCCTAGTCAAACAAAATACTTCCCCCACCACACTGCATCTTGTACACAAATATATATTTTGAAAAGAGATTATGGCATAAATGTTAAGAACATGAGCATGGATGGGGTTTGGGTCCAGGTTGCATCTCATACTACCTCTGGAATCTTAGCTAAATTATTAAATTTCTTTAGGCCCCAGCATTATTATCTGTAAAATGAAGAAAATAATGGTAGTTACCTCATAGAGTTTTAGTGAGGATTAGAGGAGATGATGTATAGTATTTAACACATTGCCTAATATATGATAAGCACTCAGTGATAGGTTTAATTATTAATGTAACATTAAAGAAATCCTTACAAATGAAAAAACAGATTACTTCTAATTCTAACTCCCAAGCTCAGCAACTGATTTCATTTTGGTGTATTCCAGTGTTTGGCCATATACTTAAATTTTTCTTAAAAACATAATTGTAATTTCTCCCTTAGCTCAAAATGCCAATGTTGCTAATAGTGAGGTTTCATACATTTGTACTTCCTCAGCCCCTTCTGCACAGTGAGAATTGAATAATTATTTGTTGACAAAAAGAATTCCTCTGTTGACTCTGTCTTCCTTTAGCTGACCCTAGCTCTCTCCTGCCTTTTACAGATAAACTTCATTGAGGGGTCGTCTGCATCTTTGAACTCCCAGATAGTCCATAAACTACCGTGATTGGCCTTCGGTGCCCACTCCTCTAAGTTGCTCCTACCAAGGGTAACATGCCTTGGTAATTCCAAAGGATTCACCTTATTGACCTTGGAGGCACTTGGAGTGTTGCTAACTGACCCCTCCTCCTGGAAATACCCACTCTGGGTGCTCCTGTCACCTCTCCTTCCTCCAGTCCTACTTTCTCTAAGATCTTCTCCACCTTTGCAGCCCAAGTGACCTTCCAGAGAGTGAATCTGTGTCACACCCCAGTTTAAAACTAACCATTTTCTATAAAGTTGCAATAAATCACACTGTTCTTTAAATTGCTCACTTGGTATTCCTGCCCTGGGCCTTGTTTTCCCTTGTTTCCCCACATGCTGTCCATCTTCGTGCTCCAGCCATCCTGCCACACTTCTCTGCTTTCCTTGGTGGTCACCGCTCCCTCTGCCTGAAACACTCCAGCCTTCATTCCCCCACCCCCCACCCCGGCATTCTCTTGGTTAACTCTGTTGATCCTTCAGGTCTCAGCTTGGAGATTGCATCCTGGGTCTTTCCTGAGCCTTGGCTGTGCTCTCCCAGCAACTGCATTTACTTCCATACAGCACTTATAACACTGCTCTTACTTACTTACTGCCTGGCTACTAGTTTGTATTTCCCCACTGCTCCTTGAAAACAGGGAAAGCATTCCCTTTACTTGTACCTGTCACATAACAGGATCCCAGGATTTGTTGAATGAGTGTCTATTGCTTATCAGAAGACAAATAACATTTCTTAATTCTGGTGGCTAGTTTAATAACATCAGGCAAGAATATAAATATTACTTTAATTCAGTAGATCTGCCTGATTTTGAAGATTATACATTATAGATGATACTTATTGGAGTACAAACATGCCACTTTGCCTATTTCTATTAAGGGCAAATTTCTCAGCCTCAACACCCTTTTTTCTGCAAAGTAACACTGCTGCAAAAAAATTCAAAACAGATAACACCTAAATGAAAAATTGTATTTTATTATATTTATAGACTTTTCATTTTTTTTTATTTTATTTTTTATCTTTGTCGTACTCAGTCAGAAAAGAATAAGATATAAATATGTTATTTTGGAAATAATCAACTCATGGTCACATTCTAAAGCTACATAAATGGGGGTGAGGGGACATTAGGAAAATTGGGTCAAAAGGAGTTTGGTTTTCATTTAGTAAACTTAAATGGTATTTTTGGCTTCTTGAGGAACCAGCAGCCAGCATTGCTGGCTTAGGAAGTATTTCTACTGGTGAAAAGAGAGTGGGTGAATTTGTGCTTAAGAAAACTCTGGAAGAGTTCTTTGTGTGGATGCCAATTCTGCCAAAGTACTTGGAACCAGGCAGATATGTAACTCTTCAAAAACCTTGGCATTGGAGGTTTGGCACCCCACGCCTCTCAGAGGGGAAGAGGGTTCTGCATTAGGAATGGCTGCAAGGTGGCTCTAAAAAAATATTTTTGGTTCTGGTGGTGAGCCAGAAATAATTTCATCTGCTATTGATTAACATGTTTATTGTTAAAGACTGCATTTCTGTAACAGCAAAGATGCAGCCCAGGGTTTCCGGAGATTTTTCTTTTTAAACCTGCGGGCACAGCCAACATTTAAATTTTTTAAAGCATCCCACACGCTGAGGATATTCATAAGAATCTAACTAAAGAGAATAGAAATTAGAACTCATCAGAGATATACAGGCTACAAGCATACTCTAAATTTTTAATAAAAAAATTGAGACTCTACAAGTGAACTCCATGGTATCACAAGTTACCCGCATTTCTGAAATAACAATTATGAAATCAGCAGGGAAAGAAATATGTTCCCTTCAGTTTGAAATTAAAACAACAACAAAAACAAACATCCTCTAAAATCTCTTAAAAATCCTTCTATTTATTTAAAAGAATCTGCCTGGCTGAATTTTTTTGGGGGTTTATTTTGTTGACCATGCTTGACATATGGTACCTATAAAAAGTTACGTGTGCTTTAGTGTCTGTATGTTCCTAGGGCAGAATTTTATCAGGGCCTGATGTTAAAGCACTCTGTAGTTACAATGATCAAATACCGAATCTCATTTAGCTTTGATAAAAGGCCCCGTATTAAAATACTGGGTTTATACATGATAAATGAAAAATGTATTTTTCAAACCATGGCCTTTGTGGTAGAACATGACTTGCTTACTATGGAAATATCTCCAGCTGCCTAGAAATGTTGCCTAGCAACCCTTGGAAACAGAAAACCTAATATCATCTCTATGTTATTTGTGGGTAGGGGGATTATTAAAAATATCAGTAGAAAAAAAAAGCACTATGAAAGTTTGTCCTTGGGCACAAGTAACACTTTCTAGTTTGATAATGCCTTTGTGTTCCCTTCTATGCCCCACAGAATGTCAAGCGCTTCACATATGTTTTCTCATTAATGCTCTTGTCTTTAAGTCTCAACAGTTCAGTAAAAGGGGTGATTTGAAAAGGTCACACACTTGCCATCAGAGGACTCAGCCTTCTTCTCCAAGCCTTCTGACTCAAAGCTGCTTTCTGTTTTGTCGGCCGTGGCAGCTTTGATAGCCGCCTGTTGCCACAGCTGCCAGCTTCCTTCAGACTCAGCAATATCTGGATATATTGGGAGTGAGATTTAGTTGGCTGCTGCCCTGACGCTCTTGTGCTGGTCAGTGAAGGCTGTGGGGACCTTGTTCCTGGAAGAGTACCCTAAACTCTTGCCCTTTAATCTGATGCTCTTGCTTCCGCCTATACGTTCCACTCAAGTGATGGCACAGAGCTCGGAAACATTCTTGCCTCTGGCCGAGTGAAATGGCTGACTGGGCTCTGGCTTTACTCAATTAAAAGTTGCTGCTATCATTTTGTTCATAGAATTAGAAAATAGTTTAGCTGGACAAATGTATCGATGGGTCTTTGATTCATATGACAGAAAATAACTCTTCCTAAATTAAACTGAACAAATGAATTGTATACAAGCTGAAACTGAATATAACTTTGGATGAGACTATTTTCTCTTAGTCAATTTTCAAAGCCCATCCCCACCATAATTTGAACTATCCTTTTTTTAAAAATAAAATTTTATTGAAGTATACATGAACATACATAAATAGTGTCTAGTAAAATTTGTGAATTTGCAAAACAAGCATACATATTATCATACAAGACTTCCATACATCTCACCACCACCAACACATTGTATTTTGGTGAAACATTTGTTACAAACTATGAAAAAATATTGTCAAAATATTACTACCAACTATAGCCCATATCTTACATTTGTGTGTTTTTCCCCAACCCGCACAATTATTAACACCCTATATTAGTATTATATATTTATTATCATTCATGAGAAAACGTTCTCGTATTTTTCCTGTTAACCATAGACCATCATCCATCACTGGATTCCCTGTTTTATACAGTCCCATGATTTATACAGTCCTTTCAAAGTGTACATACAGTGGTTCTCATTTTCATCACAGAGTTGTGCTGTCATCACCTCAGTCAATTTTAGAATGTTTTCATTACTCTAAAAGGAAAAATCCCATACATCCTTATAATCCCCTATTGTTGTTCCTTAGTTTGAAATCATATCTTTTGCCATTGCTGCAAAATATTACGATTTTACTGTTAACTGTTGTCCATAAGTACATTAGTTGTAATTTTCCTGTGTATCACCATATACTTAGCCCTTTGTAAAAGAAGATTATTCTCATATTTATATTATTAACCACAATCTTCATCCACTGCCAAAACCACTGTTATATATTCCCTAGATCAGGAGTTCTTAACCTTTTTGTTCCATGGACCCCTTTGCCAGTCAGGTGAAATGAATACTACTGTAATTTATGTATTGCATACGTTCATAAGTGAAAGAAAGGCTAGATTTCAGTTAGAGGTCAGAGAAAATAAAGATAATAAATTGATTTTTTTCAATTCAAGCTCATGGACCCCCTGAAATCTTTCCATGGACCCCTTGGGGGTCTGTGAACCCCTGGTTAAGAAGCCCTGCCCTAGATAATTCTATAGTTTCCTTTCAATTGACATTTACATCCACAGACTCCCCTTTTTGGCCACAATCACTTTTATCAACCAGCAGTGCTAGTTGTACTCATGATAATGTATTACTCTCAACTCTATTCATTTCCACACTTTTACAATTAACCTTGTTAATATTGCTATATACATTAAGCACCAGCTCCAATTCTCAACCCACATTCTATTCCTTAGTAACCTGTACTTTAGAGTTTACCTCTTTGAATTTACTCATTGTATTTAGTTCATATTAGTGACACTATACAATATTTGCCCTTTTGTGTCTGTCTTATTTCACTTAACATAATATCCTCTAGGTTCATCCATGTTGACATATGCATGCTGATTTCATTTCTTCTTACTGCTGAATAGTATTCCATTTATATATTTATACCACATTTGTTTATTCATTCATTGGTTGATGGACACTTGGGCTCGTTCCATATTTTAGCAACTATGAATAATGCTGCTTTGAACATCAGGGTGCCAATTTCAGTTCACATCTTTGCTTCCTGTTCTTCTGAGCATATTCCTAGTAATGGTATTGTTGGGTCATATGGCAGTTCTATATTCAGCTTCTTAAGCTACTGCCAAACTGTCTTCCACAGAAGGTGCATTCCCTCCATCAGTGAAGGAGTGTTCCTGTTTCTCCGCATTCTTTCCAATGCTTGTAGTTTTCTGTTTTGTTTTTGTTTTTTTAAATAATGCCCACTCTATAAGGTGTGAAATGGTATCTCATTGTAGTTTTGTCCAGAATTTCCCTAAGAGCTAGTGATGCTGAGCAATTTTTAGAAAATTATTTATTTACTTTATCCGTATTAAACCCCCCCTTCCCCATTTGCTATTTTGTGTCCATTCACTGGGCAATTCTCTGTGTCTGTTTCCTACCATCTCTTCTCATCTTCTTCCTCCAGTCTTCACCAGGATTTGATCCTGGAGACCTCCGATGTAGGAGAGAGGTGTTCTGCCACCTGCGCCACCTCAGTTACTGGTTTTCGGAGCTTTCGGAGCATCTCGTCTTGTCTCTCCCTTGCGTCTCTCTCCTGTTACGTCATCATCTTGCTGCATGGCTCCTGGGGCCTGGCGGCTCACTGGCACACAGAGCCTGGAAGCCCATGCACCTTCTATATATATATATTTATTTTACCGGGAGGTCCTGGGGATCGAACCCAGGTCCCACCATATGGCAGACAGACGCCCAACCATTTGAGCCACATCTGCCCCCCGTGGGCATTTTTTTAAATGTGATTTTTGGTCATTTGTATTTCCTCTTTGGCGAAATGTCTTTTCAAGTCTTTGGCCCATGTTTTAATTGGATTGTCTTTTAACATTGATTTGTATGATCTCTTTATATAATATGGATATCAAACCCTTATCAGATACTGTGGTTTCCAAATATTTATCCCATTGAGTAGACTGCCTTTTTGCTTTCTTGCCAAAATCTTTTGAAGGACAAAAGTGTTTAATTTTGATGTGTTCCCATTTATCTTTTTTTTTATTGTTGTTGTTGCTCATGATTTGGGTGTAAGGTTTAAGAAACTACCACTTACCACAATGTCTTGAAGATAATTTCCTACATTTTCTTCTAGGAGTTTTATTGTTGTACCATTTTTACTTAGGTGTTGATCTATTTTGAGTTAATTTTTGTATAAGGTGTGAGCTAGAGGTCCTCTTTCTTTCTCTTGGATGTGACTATTCGGTTCTCCTAGCACCATTTGTTGAATAGACCGTTCTGGTCCAGCTGGGTGGGCTTGACAGCCTTGTCAAAAATCACTTGGCTGTAGATGTGAGGGTCTATTTCTGAGTTCTCAATTTGCTTGCATTTGTCAACCTGTCTTTTATGAGAGTACCATGCTGTTTTGACCACTATAGCTAAGTAATATGCTTTAAAGTCAGGAAGTGAGAGTCCTCCAGCTTCATTCTTTTATAAGACGTTTTTGGCTCACCATGTCCCCTTACAATTCCAAATAAATTTGATAATTGGCTTTTCCTTTCCTATTTTGGTGCCTTTTATTTGCTTATCTTGCCTTATTGCTTGTATTAGTTAGCCAAAGGGGTGCTGATGCAAAATATCAGAAATCTGTTGGCTTTTAGAAAGGGCATTTATTTGGGGCAGAAGCTTAGAGTTACCAGGCCATAAAGCATAAATTACTTCCCTCACCAAAGTCTATTGCCACATGTTGGAGCAAAATGACTGCTAACATCTGTGAGGGTTCAGGGTTCTTGGGTTCCTCTTTTCCCAGGGCTTGCTTCTTTCTGGTCACAGGTCCTCTGCTATCGTCACAAGGCCAGCTGTAGACTATCAGGAAAATCACTTATTTCTCTTTCCCAGGGCCTTTTCTCTTTCCTCAGAGGAGTAAACTCCTCTGTGTGTTTACTTCCTAGGGCTCCAGCTCAAAAACTCTAAACTCCCTTCTCTGTGGGCAGGGATGCAATGTCCTACTGATGTGGCCCAATGAAAGCCTTACTCATTATTTAATCAAGTAAAAGTAAAACCTCTGAATCCAATATACTCTAATATGCCCAGAGGAAAGGAGCAGTTTACAAACATAATCCAGTATTACTTTTTGGAATTCATTAATAAAATCAAACTGCTATTACTCTATTAGAGCTGGTAGCACAATATTGAATAACAGTGGTGACAAGACTCCTTGTTTTGTTCCTGATCTCAGCAGGAAAGGTTTCATTCTTTCACCATTGAGTACCATGCTTGCTGTGGGTTTTTCATATATATACTTTACCATTTTGAGAAAGCTTCCTTCTATTCTTATCTTTTGGAGCATTTTTATCAAGAAAAGATGATATATTTTGTCAAACACTTTTTCTGCATCAATCAAGATGATCATGTGATTTTTTCATTTTCAATTTAGTAATGTTTATTACATTAATTGATTTTCTTGTGTTGAACCACCTTGCATATGTGGGATGAAACCCACTTGATTGTAGTGTATAATTCTTTTAATGTGCTTTTGGATTCATTTTGCAAGTATTTTTTTGAGAATTTTTGCATCCAAATTCATTAGAGGCATTGGTCTATAATTTTCTTTTTCCATAATATCTTTGTCTGGTTTTGGTATTAATGTGATGTTGGTTTCATAGAATGAGTTTGGTAGCATTTTTTCCTTTCAATTCTTTGGAAGAGCATGAGGAAGATTTGTGTTAGATCATCTTTGAATGCTTGATAGAATTTACCTGTGAAGCCATCTTTCCAAGGCTTCATTTGGGGAAGGGTTTTGATGACTGTTTCAATTTCTTTACTTGTGATTGGTTTATTGAGGTCTTCTGTTTCTTCTAGGGTAATATAGGGTATTTGTGTGTTTCTGGGAATTTGTCCAGTTCTTCTATGTTCTCTAGTTTTTTGGTACAGTTGTTCACAGTATCCTCTTATGATCTCTCATTTCTGTAGGGTTAGAGGTAATTATCCCTCCTTTCTGATTTTATTTATTTGCATCTTCTATTTTTCTTTGTCAGTCTAGCTAAGGGTTTGTAGATTTTTCTGATCTTCTCAAAAAACCAAACTTTGGGTTTGTTGATCCTTGCTATCATTTCTTTGTGTGTTCTCAATTTCATTTATTTCTGCTCTGATCTTTATCATTTTTTCCCTTCAGCTTGGTTTGCTGTTTTTTTTTTTTTTTTTTTCTAGTTTATCTAGGTGTGCAGTTTCATCTTTGATTTTCATTCTTTCTTCTTTTTTAATGTGAGCATTGAGGGCTATAAATTTCCCTCTCAGCACTGTCTTTGTTGGTCCCATAGGTTTTGATATTTTGTATTTTCCTTTTCATTCATCTCAAGATATTTACTGAATTCTCTTGCAATTTCTTGTTTGATCCACTGATTATTTCAGAGTGTGTTGTTTAAACTCCATATACTTATGAATTTTCCTTTTTTTCATCTGTTATTGATTTCCAGCTTCATTCCACTGTGATTAGATAAAGTGTTCTGTATAATTTCAATCCTTTTAAATTATTGAGACCTGTCTTATATCCCAACATGTGGTCTACCTTGGAGAAGGATCCATGAACGCTTGAAAATAATGTATATCATGCTGTTTTTGGGGTGTAACACTCTATAAATTTCTGTTAGGTCTAGTTCATTTATCATATTATTCAAGTTCCCTGTTTCTTTATTTATCCTCTGTCCAGTTATTTTACCCAGTGCTGAGATTCCAACTATTATTTTAGAGACATGTAATTCTCCCTTCAGTTTTGATAGTATGTGTCTCATGTATCTCGTGGCACCCAGATTAGGTACATAAATATTTATTAGAGTTATTTCTTCATAGTGAATTGCCCTTTTATTAACATATAATGATCTTTTTTATCCCTTATAAGAATTTTACATTTAAAATCTATTTTTTCCAATATTAGTATAGCTACTCCAACTATTTTTTGGTTGCTACTTGCATGCAATATCTTTTTCCAGTCTTTCACTTTCAACCTGCTTGTGTCATTATGTCTGAGGTGAGTCTCTTGTAGATAGCATATTGATAGCTCTTATTTGTTATCTATTCTATCAGTCTATGTTTTTTGATTGGGGAGTTCAAGACATTAACATTCAATATTATTACTGTAAAGACATTACTTACTTCATTTATTTTATCCTTTGGCTTTCTATTGTCATATCTTATTATTGTCTGTCTTTTTACCCTTTAATTTACCCTTCCTACTAATCTTCATTTCTATAGCCTTCCAAGTCTCTTGCCCTTGTTTTTCCTTTCAGGCTGAAGCTCTCTCTTTAGCATCTCTTGCAGTTCTGTCCTTTTAGTAACATACTCCCTCAGTTTTTGTTTGTCTGTGAAGATTTTAAACTCACCCTCATTTTTAAAAAAAGATTTATTTATTTATTTACTTTTACCCATTTTTACCCCTCCCCACCCCCACCCCCATCCCCGTTTTTGCTGTTTTTGTGTCCATTCGCTGGGCAATTCTCTGTGTCTGTTTTCTGCCCTCTCTTCTCATCCTTCTCCTCCTATCTTCACCAGGATTTGATCCTGGGAACCTCTGATGTGGGAGAGAGGCATCCTACCACTCGCGCCTTAGCTCCTGGTTTATCGGCACCTCTTGTCTTGGCTCTCCCTTGTGTCACTCTCCTGTTATGTCATCATCTTGTTGCCTGGCCTGGTGGGGCCTGAAGGCACACCAGCTCATGGGGCCTGATGGTGCATCTGCGCGTAGGACCTGGTGGCGCACCCACGCATG
Source organism: Tolypeutes matacus (assembly GCA_026826555.1). Taxonomy (NCBI): domain Eukaryota; kingdom Metazoa; phylum Chordata; class Mammalia; order Cingulata; family Chlamyphoridae; genus Tolypeutes; species Tolypeutes matacus. Next base: position 926,711 of record JAKSZT010054564.1, read on the forward strand.
GGGCCAGGAGGGTTAACCTACTCATGGGGACTGATGGCACACCTGTGCACAGGGCCTGGCGGCCCATGCGCCTTCTATATTTTTCTTTATTTTTACTGGGAGGTCCCGGGGATCAAACCCAGGTCCCTCCATATGGGAAACAGATGCCCAAGTATTTGAGCCACATCTGCCCCTCCTTCCCTCATTTTTGAAGAACAGTTTTGTCAGATATAGAATTCTTGGCTGGCAATTTTTCTCTTTCAGTACCTCAAATACATCATACCACTGTCTTCTCACCTCATGGTTTCTGATGAGAGGTCAGCCCTTAATCTTACTGACTTTCCCTTGTATGCAATGCTTTGCTTTTCAGTTTTTGCTTTCAGAAACCTCTCTGTATCTCTGATATTTGTCATTCTGAATAACAGGGTGTCTCGGAGTATATCTATTCAGATTTATTCTGTTTTGAGTGTGTTGTCCTTCTTGGATATTAATATCTCAACTCTTTTATAAGAGTTGAGAAGTTTTCAACCATTATTTCCTCAAATATTTATTCTGCCCCTTTTCCATTCTCTTCTCTTTCTGGGACACTGATTATACATATGTGGGTGAGTTTGTCCTTGTCATTCAGTTCCCTGAGACCCTCTTCCATTTTTCCCATTCTTTTCTCTTTCTGTTCCCCTATCTTTTCCAGTTCAGATGTTCTGTCCTCAATATTACTAATTCTGCCTTAGATCAAAACAAATCTGCTGTTATATGCTTCTAATGTATTTTTAATTGTTTTTCATTCCCATAAGGTCTGTTACTTTTCTTTGCAGGCTTTCCAAATTTTCTTTATGGTCATCCATGTCTTCTTAATATTCTTTATCTCTTTAGTCATATTTTCCTTCAACTCTTTGAACTGATTTAGGAGATTTGTGTGATTATCATTGATGAGTTGTCTTCATACCTCTATCTTGTCAGGATATTTGTGAACTATTCTTAATAATGATAACTATAATAGAAAAAACAATGAGTTAGCACCTTAAATTTCTGTAGTGTTACATTCTATAGAAGACTTTGGTATCTGTTCTATCATTTGAGCAACATAATTGTCTTTTGAGAGTTTTAGGTTATTTCCATTTTATAGCAAGATGGTATACAGAGGGTGAATGACTTATTTAATTTCATTAACTAGTAAGTAGAAGGACAGATCTTAAACTTGGGTTTTCTGGTTCCATATCCAATGTGATTGTCAATAAATATTTAGGTTGAGGACCAGCTATAGGAGAAAGCACAGGGAAACTTGGACTCAAATCCCCTGTATGATTTTGGGGAAATCACAACCTTTATGTACATGGATTTCCTCATCTGGTATGCTAGGAGTTAAACCAAATCATCTCTAAATCTTAAAATTCTTAATAAATAGTGAAAGGTAAAAGCTACTAACCAGTCACTATTGCTGTAAAAACATTTTCAAAAGTATTGGTGATACATTGATGGTTCATTAAGGAGACAATTTCTGGTTTTAGGACCAGTCATTTGATTTCTTCTCTCTTGAAGAACTAATTTTTATTTTTTTCCTTTTCTTCTAATGTCAATTGAGTGCTTATTTTCCTGTTCTGTGCTAAGCATCTCACATGCATTATCTAAGTTAATTGTTTCAAAAACCCAAAGGAGATGGCATCATATTCCCATTTCATAGAATAGGATGTTATGGTTCAGATAATTATATAATCTGATTTGCTCAGGGTAACACAGCTAAGAAGTTACAGAACTAGATTTGAAACAAGGCAGACTGACCTCTTGTTGGGCTTTTAGCCACAATACTCTACCTACTCCAGGTCATGGAATTAAGAGGACATGTGTGGCTGTCACTTTAACAAAGAGTCCTTAATTTTAAGAGTTCATATAAGCTTGATATCTTCATAGTTAGGGTGGATTGAGAATTGGTTTACTTGGGTTTAACTATACCATCAAGACCTGGACCATGTCATATTCCTTTCTCTCCCTTCCAACACTAAACAATTTAATTCCCAAATTAAACAAACCCTCCCCTCTCCCTGCTCCCCTCTCTATATATTCCATTAATATGCAACAATTGACATGTAACTAAACATAGATGATAGAGAAGATTATATTTTATTCTTCACCCAGTCAGCTGAACAGGAGCTTCCTACTAACATGCTCAACGGTTTGGCTCACTCAAGGATGGATTCATTAATCTCAGGAAATACTGAGGCCCAATGACTATTACCAGATAGGTCTAGCTCAGAGGGGTTTATTCCCCCCTAATTTACAGCATTGTATATTTTATTGTTCATTGTAAATTTTGTGCTACGCATATGTTATAGCAATAAAATACATAATAAACTTATGCATTTGTATATGTATATATATATATACATATATATGCATGCATAATTTCCCCCAGAAAGTTGGTTATTAAGCATTTACCAGCACACCATTATTCCTAACCATGAACAAGTCCTTATAAAACTTGCCACATTAAATTCAGATTTAAATAAATTCTCTTTGCTTTCTTTTCCTCTTTCTGTCCTTTTTTTATTAGAGAAGTTGTGGATTTACAAAACAATCATCCATAAAATACTGGATTCCAGGGCACTACCCCACTACCAACACCTTGCATTGATGTGGAACATTTGTTACTATTGATTTATAGCACTTTTTAATAATTGTACTTTTTAGAAACAGCAGTTAACTTTATTACAATTGATGAAAGATTATTAAAATAATTCTATCATCCATTATTTATATTGGGTATATTTATTTTCTCATATACAACCTTATTATTACAACCTTATTATTAGGATTGTAACTTTGTTTGTTAAAGAACATTCTTATACTTGCACTATTGACTGTAATCCATCATATACAATAGGGTTCACTGTGTTGGACAGTCCTATGTTTCATCTTTTAACTTTTATTCTAGTAATATATACATCCTAAAGTTTCCTCTTTTAACCACATTCATCTATACTGTTCAGTGCTTTTGATTACACTCATAATAATGTGCTACCTTCATCACCATCCATTTACAAACATTTACCATCATCCTAAATAGAAAATCTGTACAAGCTAAGCATGATCCACGACACCTGCTTCAGAATCACCTGGAGATATTTTTATCATGCAGAATTTCTGGGACCTATGCCTCAACCAACTGAGTTATAACCTTTGGGAAGGTAGAACTTTGAAATATCCATTCTTAACAAACTGCCCAGGGGATTCTTGATTGTGTCCAAGTTTGAGAATCACTGTAGAGCATCTTATGCTTTTTCCAAATATTAATTCCAAGCATAGTGATATCTTGGAATGCTCCTTCCCTTCTCCATTTTACATCTCCCCTCTTTTCTACTCAACCTTACCTGGAGGGGAAACTTTAAGGGTCTCCCTCCTCTTTTCTCCATCTTGCCTTCTGCTGCAACCACTTCTTGCTGCTTCTTTCTTCCTCTTATTTTAGGAAGAACCACAGTTATGCAGCAAAGAGCTATTTATTCCTTGACTATTTGCAAAGTTTACACAGTATTTTTGTATTTTTCAACTTGGTAATGGTAGTTGAAGAGGTGCTGTATATAGTTCATGAGCCGCTGAATTTCAATTCCATGGGCATCATCAGTCATTCCCCCTTCTGTGGTGGATGTTTGCATCTCTGTCAGCAGGAGTCACCAGACCTTGAATGTGAATATTCAGGGAGGAAGGTATTTCTGTCAGGGTTTCTAGATGAAATACAGGTCTGCAGCACTTTGAGCCTCCACCACCAAACTAGCCTCTGGATTTTTCTCAACACATTTTATTATTTTTTTCTTTCTTTTAATTCCAAACTCCCATAGGCATTACCCTTAACCATTTACAAACAGCTCTTTTCTTGCATACTTCCCCTGACTCTTCTGATATCCATGGCAACCAGGCCACAGCTAGCACAAGTACCACAAGGAGGTCAGCTTATGAAAGGCCCTGAAGGACTTGGCTTTCAATGTTCTTATAATCTCTGTGTGTGGCTACCTACATAGAAATTGCCAGAGCTAGGAGAGACATAGGCAAACTGTGGGTTGCAGGGCCCAGCCACCATTTAGGTTAAATTGCTTCATCATTGGTTTCACTCAAAATCCTCATGCCTTGTAGGGTTGAGCTGGCAGTTCATAAATGTCTGTGTGTTAGCCTCTTTCTGTCTGCTCAGCAGTCCAAACAACATGTCCTGGAGTGTGTTCTCCAGGTTCCTTAAAATTCTGGTGGATGAAGGCAGTGTAGAGGAAGGGTTCTGAGGTCATTTTGGGATATGCTGCATTTTCTCTTACTTTTGGAGCATCCCAGTGAGGAGTCATTTAGGTAAGAAATATGGTCAATTTAGCTTAATCCACAGTTAGTCATGAAACACTTATTAACCTAGGGTTCTTGGAGCATAATTCATTAGAATTCTTGAGAAATGCAGCTGAAGACTTAAGAGATTTTGTTATTTATCCCACAGATTAACCACATAATCTTTGCTTTTACTCTTCTCTCTTTGGATCCACAATTGGGCATTTGCACCTCTATTAGAGGAAGAATAGAAGAAGAAAATGTTAAATTTACTACTTAGAAAGGGATAACAGGTTTTTTTCAATTGCTTCCTAAATTCATTCATCAACTCCTCACTCTGACATTTTGTCATGTATCCTGTAGTCCCAACTACCTTTCCAATCATTCTTTTTTTTTTTTTTTTTTTTTTCCTAGAAATCCTTAGGAACACTTTTTAATATATAAGAGTCAAAAGTACAGCAGTTTTACAATGTAGGAAAATTTAATACATACTATATAAACAACATTATTTACATCAGAAATCACTAGGACAGTGGCATTTTTTCACAAATATAAATTAATTACTGTTTAGTCAACAGGTTTTAAAAGTCCACAATTTTACAATAAAGAAAAACCATCTGTCCCCAAATGAGTGGAGAACAGATGGACTAAAGCAGCCTGGACCCTTGGCATGGCTCTCCTCGCCCAACCCAGCAGCCCTCGGCTGAGTCAGGAGACCACTGGCGCTGGGCACCCAATCATTCTTAACATTCTCTCTGCTCTAGCTACCTGCTGCTAAATACACCATCTGCTTTTCTCACCTTTATGACCTTCCTCATACTGTTCCCCACGCCTAGAAAGCCCCCTCTTTTCATATCTCTCCTGTAGGAAGCCTTTCCTTACTGACATGGGTAAATGAAAAATGAATTCATTCATCACCTGCGAATTGAATGCTTATTTTGTGAAGGACAAAGTTGAGGCTTCATGATAAAGTAATAATGAAGAAAGACTCACACCACAAAGATGTGACTCTATCCTTTGAATCCCATCTTGCTTCGCTTATGCTGCTCTTACCTTGCTGTAATTGCTTTTGCACATTGCCTTTTTAAAAACTAATTTTTAGTTTGAAACAATGTCAAATTTGTAGAAAAGTTGAATGTATAAATAACTCCTATATCCCCATTACCCAGAGATCCCATTTTTAGTTTCTAATAGGATGTAACCAAGGACCATGTCCTTCACCCAGTTGTCTTGTCACTCAAATCTCCTTCAGTCTGGAACAGTTCTTAAGTCCCTCTTTAACTTCATGACCCTGGACATTTTTGAAGATTACAGGCCAGTTTGGGTTTGTTTGATGTTTCCTCATACAAGACCCAGGTCATGGATTTTTGGCCAGAATTTCAGAAGTGATGCTGAATTCTTATTTCCTCCTATCTGGATATCTACTTGTCTCATTGCTGGTGGTATTAACTTTGATCACTTAATTAAGATGATTTTTGCCAAGTTTCTCCACTGTAAATTTATCTCTTTCCCTTTTGAAATAATTGGTATTTTTTGGAACACACTTTGAAACTATGTAAAATCTAGTTACTCATTTCACTTTAATCTACCAGTTTTAGCATCCATTGATGTTTCTTGCCTGAATTATTACTGTAACGGTTGCCAAATGGTAATTATCCTATGCCAGTATTTATTAGTTGGCATTCTACAGTATGTATGTATATATGTATTTATATCAGTGTGTACTGAGACATTTCTATTTTATTCAATGGGCTATAATCCATTAAATTATTTATTTTGATGCTCAAAGTGCCCCAGATTTGGCAAGTATCAGCTTCTTAGAGAAGGTGTGCAAAGATGCTACAAGCTCATCTTTCCTTGCCCCAGATCCCACTTGAATCAACCACTTTCCTAGAAAGTTCTGTTTTCTTTCTTTTTTTTTTAACTTTAATATAGCAATGGTGTTTAAACATCAAGATCTGGGTGCAAGATATGCTTATAATGCTATGGAGATGTTGCTGCTCCCAGACACTTCCAGTAGACATAATTAGGAAATACATGTATATATATGTACTACATATACATACATATTTATATACACACAAAGACATTTATCATACATGTTTATATATACACATTTTAAAATGTATATATATTTCCATATTTATCTCTCTAGATATAAAATGAAAACCATGGGTTCACCCAGATACCTTCAATTCCAATCCTATACTGCAGGTTTCATTCCAGCTTCCTCCTTTTCACATCTGGACCTCCGTTCTCTGATAGTGAAAAAAATGGCTCCCTTTATCCTCAACATATTTACTTATTTGCTCAATTCCTACATAAGCAGCCAATCTCTGCCCTGCTCCCATACCCTTCTTGTGTGGTCCTTGGCTGTCGTCCTGCCAGGGGTTGGGGGGAAGGGAGGCAGATTCATAACCTTTTATTTTTTTGGTGTAAAAAAATTTGATGCTACTTTCTAAAATCATGCTTTGACAAGTTATAAAATGCCTATCCTACCTATCTCTTTCTCTTATGCATCTCTCTATATATTGGAAAGTAAAACTTGTTATATTCCTTCAAAGTGAACCAGTAAAGATGATGACTTTAAATTTGAGCAAATATGCCTAATCAATTTTATAACTGAAAAGGCTAGTTTACCTTCTTGGCATGACTCCAAAGTGCACTGCTATAGTCATTAGCACTATTGTTTTGTCCCCACTCAAAGACTCCAAGCTTTTTGAGGTCAGAGGCTGGTTTCTGTTTGTTCTTGAGTCAATCGAAGTAACTTATACAGTGTCTGGAGCAGAATATGTGGTCCAATTTGTTAAATTGATTATTTTCTTCCTCTTAGAAGTGACCAACTGTTTCAAAGAATTGATTGAACTTACTCATTATCCTGACATTGCGTACGAGTAGCCTCAAGCTACACAAATTTCTCACCTGATGTGTCTTTGGAAGCTTGTGGGAAAAGCAGAAGTCAGAGTTTCTACATTGGAAAATCCTTTATAAGCCGAATAATATCCTTAATGAGGAAAATAGGAAGAAAAAAATGGTGCAGATGAGATAAAGGAGGTATCATATTTATATAACCTTATGGGTGATGTTACTTTTCCTAGCTCACAAAGTACTATGTAGTGAATAGAATATGTTTGAAATGGAAAGTGTCAACTGATAGATAAGGGAGACAGGTACAAAACTTTTGTGCTGAAATTTATAAAAGGAAATAGTAGACAATTGCAAAAAGTAAGTTTTAAACTTGATGGAATTAGTTTAGGTATAATTTGGTTTGAACATACACATTTCGTGCTCTGCTGGCCTTGTGCCTGGTCTGTGCCAGTCTTCTCCAGTTCTGAGTGCATGTTTACACTATGTTCAAGTCACAGCTTTAAGCCCCCACTGCTTTGTTAGCAGGATTTCCAATATCTTTCCAGGAATTCTCCTCCCCCAATAGTTCTCATGCCAAACTGTATCTGTAAACCAGTGTCTTTCTTTTTGTCACTGCTATCTTATTAGGATGACTTTAGAATGGGTCTGCCTTGAAATCTTTATCACCATTGGCTATTTTCATCCCTCTCCTGGCATAATAGTTTAGTTTTTGGACTAGCTTAATTTATAATCTAGCTGAGATAGATTAAAGAAATTATGACTGACGTCTGATAGCACATTGGCCAAGGTTAAAAATGTAATTTCCGGTTCATTTAATTCTGCAGGAAAGGTCAACCTTTAATAATTGTATAATCTACTAAGCCACATTCTCAAGAGGCTTTTGATAGACTTGTTTGTGATAGAGATGTGCACATATAGAAAAGATGACCTTGTGATGCTTTTAAAATTCGTATACAGGGAATTTTTTAAACCAATTTGAAATTAACTTGAAGAGATTTACTTAGAAACTTGTTTACTTTACCCTAAGTAAGATATGAATTTATTCTCTTCTTTTACTGTCATTAGGAGTCCTTGGAATTGAAGATGGAGGCCGATCTGGCCTGCAGAATAAAAAGATATATTTCTCTCTCATAGTTTTGATGGCTTTACAGGAATAGGCAACACATTTCAAGTCCTGCTGATAGGTATAGGCTTTCACAGAAAGAAAGAGTGTCTACGCACAAGAGAACATTGTTTCCCATTGTCTCCCAATTCAGACTTCTTTGATTAACATGGCAACCTGTATCTCAGAACAAACAGTGGAGGCCACTATTCAGAGAAGGGGAGAAGTAAGCTATAGGTTTGTCCTCAGATGTCTCCTTTATTCTTCCATCTTCTTCTCCCAGGTTGTTGACATGCTGTTGACATGCTGGGACATACAGCCTTTGCTGTTGAGCATTTAAAATTCCCTCTCTGGAGTAGGGCACTAATATCCAACCTACATATATCAATGATACAGTGAAAATCTAGATTAACATAGTTGTGAAAAGCATGTTCTTTTAGAGCAAAAAAAAAATGTGAATTGGAATCTTGGTTCTGCTACTTCCTAGGCAAGTTTCTTCAACTCTCTTAGTCTCAGTTTATTTGTCAGTCAACTGAGGATAATAATACCATGTAGGGTGGTTTTGGGGATCCTATGAGATAATGCCTACAAAGGGCTTCACACAGTGGCTGGCATTAAGTAAATATTCAGAAACGATAACAATTATAATTACATAGCTTATGGAAGAGGAAGAAATCCAACTTATATTACTACTCCATTCAAAAAATGAGAGTATAAAAATTCTAAGTCAAAGGATAATGCAGGTTATTACAGGGGAAACAAAAAGCTCTGATACAAAAATACAGGAAGTTAGTGGTATCAACTAACCACCTTAAAAGAGGGTCAGAAGGGAGAGGGGTGCAGGAAAACAATGAGAGAGATGGGTTTAGGATAGTCACTACCTTCCTTTGTTTCCTATGCTAGATGGCCAGTAGAGCTCTTCCCTTTCAATTTGATTATTATCTCTTTGGAGACTACCTTGTTTCTTCCATAGGAGATTCTTTAGAATTACTATTTTAAGGCTTAGCCAACTCACAATTACTACAAAACAAAACAACCGTAAAACAAACCTTCAGTGTACTTTGTAGAATGCCATGTTTTAGCAGTCATCTTACCATTTAATTTCAAGTTTCTCTGAGTTTGAGTTCAGGGATATCTGGCTAAGGCAATGAAGCAAAACTAAACTGATGTTTTCACCAAACTTCATAGTATTGCCTTTTGAGAAAGAAGTTTCCTCGCCTTACTTAAATACTTAAAGGGCAGATCATTTGCAATTGTAATCCTATTAACAATACATTTCATTACAGTATGCAATTTTGGTCAAACTGACACCTAATTTAAAAAACTGAGCATATCCTGATATTTTCACACTTTGACACTTCCAAAAATGTCTATTGAGTAGAAATCTTAGACACAGTAGATGATGTTGTTAAAAACAAATATTTTAAGTTATTGAAAGAGACTAAGAGTCAATGTGGTCTACCCAAGGCCATACTTGTTATTAGGTATTTTAAGGTCTCAGGAGTGATTTAGAATGTACTCATATGGTCTCAGAAAGTCAGACCTCTTCTGGGCTTTCCACACCTCTGTTTCCATTTAAACCACCTTTACTTAGAGTGGAGTGTGACTTCCAGAGAGCACACAAAAAAGGTGGAATTGGCTGAAAAGTTTATTTTGTCCCTATCCTGGGCCATTGCATATGTTACAACCAAACTCCTTAAGGGCACAAGTTGGTCAGGCCACAAGACCAAAGAACACGACCGGCATTTAGTCAGGCATAAGCTTTTTCGGGACTTCCAGAGAGGAAAGAATCTCTGATTCCCAGTTCAGGGAATGAAGATAGCACCCCACAAAGAGAAGAGAAAATGAGGGGTGATATAAAAGGGGTTTCAGAACAAGGGCATTCCATTGGGTATGAGAGCAGAGTTCCTGCTAGGGTCACGTGAATCGTAAACAATAGGAAGGACATTTACTATTCTGGGAAGATTATAGTTTACGATAACATCTATGCATTCTGTCCCCTCTGGGGAGGGTTGTTAACCTTTAGCTTATGCCTAGGTCATGCAGGCAGCCATGTCCTGAGGACTTGGGAGGGTCCTAGGTCCCCACAATCCACCCTCGCGTAGCGACCCATGTTGACCATAGGACAAGCGTTGCATCCACATTTCACAACAACAGTATAAAAGACAACACAATAATAGGAGACCTCCACCGAAAGCTATTAGACCTATAAAAACATGTACACAACATTAAATGTTAATGAGGGTACAGGTCCCACCTTGTGATGCACTAAGAATGTCTAAATCCATTCTATTTTGTAAAACTGTCTTTCGTAGTTTGGTAATGAATTAGTCAGGGTTCTCTAGGAAAACAGAATCGACAGGAGATATCTGTAAATAGTATGAGATTTTATAAGAGTGTCTAATGTGACCGTGGGGATGCACAAGTCCAGGTTCTGCAGGCAGGCTACAAATCAGGGTCTTCGATGAAAGTCCAGTGAAAGTCCTTGATGGTTTCTGGGAGACGCTGGCTGTCCAAAGACGAGCGGAGAAATTCTCTCTGAATGCTGAAATCAATTCCCCTTTTAAGGCATTCAACTGATTGGATAAAGTGTCCCGCTTGCATCAACCTCCCTTGCTGATGCAGATATAAGCAGCCATCTATGCAGTAAACTTTCCGATGACTAAAGCCCATAAATGTCCTTGTATTACAATAGCCCAGTGCTTGCTTGACCAAACAACTGGGAATAATTACCTGGCCAAGTTGACACATTAGCTTAACCATCACAGGTAGTTTCTTTGTTTAGTAAGGAAATTGCTACTTTGGAGTCATTAAGGGCTTGAACAGTGTGATTGGCTAAAGCTGTTATGAGTTTTTCAGTGACAATTGTAGCACCACCTGGCACATAAACGGCCAGTGGATAGAACCACCCAGCGGTGCGTCATATTCTATATGTAGCCTTGATAGTAAAAGTACACAACTCAGGGAGTAACCACCCCACATCACAGATTTCCTCTTGTTGCTCTATGCAAACAAGAGTGATGCAATCTAGGGTGACAGACTCAGCCTTTAACCATCCCAAATCATTATGTACAGCATATCCTAATAAAGGCCTGGGCTTATTCACCTGTTCCCTTACAAGGGAAAAATATAATTATGAGTCTCATTGAAAGACAGCAGCTAAATCTCAGTCTTAAATGAGAAGGTCTTGTTCCAAACTTGTCAATGGGTCATATTCTGCCATGCCAGCAAGGTGTTCCATGCTGTCCAATTTGCAGAAGCTATGGCCCAATGAAGGCTAGTAGCACTCGAGAATGGTAAGTCTGTGCAAACCCAACATTGGGTTCAATTGTGGGAGTGGGTTACCACTTGAGAAGGGTAATGGCTAGGGTGCTTTGGGCAAAAAGAAAGATGTTAATGAGGAACAATAAGGGGCAGATCATGCTAGTCTAACAATATATAAGCAACATTTCCATTAGTAGATAACAAAGTACCAGTTAGGGGAGTCCTATGAGGAGACTTCCAAAACCATACATTTTCCCCTTCTAAGTTCTGAGTTTTCTATGGTGACATCAAAAACCAGTTTTGGCATTAAGAAGAGTCCGCATAGACACACACAGGGCCCCAGCTATTTGCTGTCCTGATTGGTTGCCTTTCCACCTTCACCTGTCAGCTTTCAGGGAACCACTGGGGAGGCCTTTCTGTTTGGAGTTATCCAGGATTTCTTTTGAGTCTAGGAATTTCAAACTGGGCCTCATGACCAGGGTCTCTGGTGGACTTTATTCTGACCAGCTGCCTTCCCTGTTTCTTATACTAACCTGCCTCAACAAACCCTTCAGAGAGTTCACACTCTTATTCCTAAGGGGGAGCTGAAGGGTGATGGTCATTCTTCTGTAGCTGCTTCCTGCTGGTTAGGGGCAGAAGTTCCCTGCTTGAAGAGGTGGGTATTCTATTGTGTATTCTATTGTGGTTGAGGGAAGGTGGGTCTGGCACTGTGGCTGGAACTGGATGAAATCTCCACATGACTTGTTCTGGAAGGTGTTGATTCTGGGAGAAACAAACTTAGTTAGAAATTTGAAGATACAAATAGGATAAAGAAAATGCTGGTAGGTGGCCCCAAAAAGGGGACTAACAATTACATATTGAACTATGGGATTGAGAAAGGCCAGGTGCCTCCAGAGGCTGCATCATCCCAAAACCGATGGGCTTGATCTTTTAAGTTTCAAATGCTGTCTAGGAAACTGCTTCCCCCAGTTCCCAAAGCAGTGGCTATGCCAAGGACGGCTAGGAGAGGTATGAGGAGAGGCACTGCCCTAGACCTAAACTCACAAAGACAATAAAGGCAACAACAAGATAAACATATGACAAGCAAAATAAAGACAATACTTAAGAGAGCCATTCTTTTTATCTTATAGGCATGTTCATTAATTAGAAAATGAATTAAGTTTACAAAGACTTTGAACATGTTCTATATCCTTCTGCATATGATCCAAAATAGAAGAGATATTATCATATTCACCAGGTATATAGATACAGCACTTAATACTAATCAATGCGCTAATCAATGCACAAATTCCTCTTTGAACTGTAGTTAATAGATCTAAGCTACAGGTTTGCAATACCACATATGTTGTCTCCCCATGAGAGCAGGTCATAATGCCAATTGTGTCTGTTTAGGTTCTGTTCACATTACTCTGGTAATTATTGCTCCACTTGGTATATCCTTCACACAGCCAGCATGTGTGCAGTACCATTGACCCTTGGAGGGAAGCTCCAGTATTTCACTGGCCTGGTGCATAGTACCCTTTGGCACTATGAAAACAGGATATTGGAGGCAATATCCATTGTAAATCTGGCCACATTGAGCCATCACCGGCTGCTGCAGTAGTCTGAAACTGCAGTGTACTTTCCATCTACTTCAGGAGCCATATTCAGAGAAGTGGTAGATACTTTTATTATTTTAGTAGTCGTAGTGAACAACCTAACCAATAACTCAAATGGAGAGGCACCATGCAGCATATTGGAGGCATGGTTTGAATGTACAAGAGAGTTTTACAATACTGTAGTCTATCTCTTAATTTTTATACACTTTCTAAATACTTCCAATGCAGTTTATAACATTAAATGGTCTTAACTAATTTTAGTAGTTTACTTTTTACTTCTACACCTTTACCAGGATTACTTTAATTAGCAGATATTTTGCTTTAGCAGTTTAAGAAAAACCACTTTCTCTATTATTTTATGAAAACCTAAGATTCTCAATGAAATCAAGATTATTTTTCCCCTACCACCATTTTAATATGCAAATTGAGGTGACCTCTGACAGATTTCCCTGTTACAAAGTTACCTTTTGTTATCAACATCAATTCAGGTTTCTAGTTAATAATGGCCTCCTGGAATTAGCCATTTAAATATTTCAGTTTAGAAAATGCTTTTGCAAACTTCCCATAACTATCCAAAATTATTTAAGATAATTTTCATCATCTTAAAGATGATTAATACATATAATGCTAATTTAGGACAGACTTTCAATTTCGTTAAACACAAACTTACAATTTTTATCATCTTAAAGATTTAACAGACTTAATACTATCTTATTTTATTAGTATCCATATTAACCTAGGGATATTACACTCAAGCTAAATAAAATTGGAACAATTAAAGTTTATGCAAGAGACATTCTTTTCCCTTCCTTCTTCCACAGGAAGCTAAAATTCTTTTTTCTTTAATAAAATTCTAAAATTGTGAATAACCTTAAAAGCGTACTGACTGCCAAGTTCTGGAATATATTATAACCATTTAATTTGTTTTAATCATAATTTAGAAAAATATTTCCATACTTTTAAGGACTTTTTCTTTACTTGCTGAAATTTGACCATTGGATTATTACTGTCAACTTAAAAGCTGTTAAAATTTAATTGGGAATCACAGGACAGACTATACCAAACAAGGTTTATTCTGTAACCCTCTGTCCCTATCGTTTTAATTTCCAGCCCTAGTAGACAGAATTCTAGGATAAACTCACATCTCCCCTATCTTTCCACACCCAGCCCATCACCCATTGTCTCCTAAACTGGCTTTAATGAGTTACTGGAATTCAGGCAAGGTTAGGAGAAGAAAGACACTGGAAACAGGATAGGTTATAGAAAGATTATGGAAGAATTCATGGTAAACTTTTTAGTTTCTTTCCTTTAAATAGTTTCTTTATTCAGATTTTATGTGATATTTCATCTTGTTTGGCTTCTCCAATTTGGACTTCAAGACTATTCATTAACCTATATAAGCATTCATTTAATTTTTAGTAATTTGAACAGAGCTCTTTTAAGAATTTTCATTCTTAAAAGATGGTAATATTAAATTATTACCATCTGGAGGGAAGAAAATATACACTGAACAAACCGACAAACACAAAAAGAGTTAAGACACACCAACAGAAACATAAAACTCACTAATTTGACTCATAATTCTTACTCCTTTGCTATGGCTATGTCCAAGCTCTCCATCATTTCACATCTCTGATTTTTACTGCTTTTAAGATCTCCTTTGGAATCAGTATTGCCTGTATTATGCAAACTCATTGTTGGAAACACTTTGATTAGTAACCAGCAACCAGTTAGGTAGACTTGAGCAGTATAAATGCAGTTAAGCACAAATTTAGCAGTTTAGACAGACAGACATTTAACACTTACATATTCTGGATTATTCTTCAGGTACACTTAGGCTTGATGTTCAGGAGTAAGCTATTGATTCGAAACTCAAAGTTCTTTTTAACACCTTGATAAAAATTCTGATCAAAATAAAATGTGAATAAAACTTAAAACATCATCAAAATTACATCCCATTAAACTCTTCAGTTAACACAATTTTGCAATATAACCGATCATCAACTTGGCACAGGTGATCTGTTAAGGAATATTTAATCTCTGCCTGTGCTAGGACTAATCCCTTTCTAGCTTTAACTCTTCTTCTAAGTGGTGCACAGAGGCCTTTGCTGCTTCTTCTGACTCAGTAGACACCCATGAGTCTAACAGGGAACATACTATAGCTGCCACTATCTGACAGTTTCCTTTTCCTTATTCAAGTGCAACTGCTCTGCTATCTGCTGCAGCACAGCCAGCATACCTGCCGGAGGTTTTAGGGCATCCCCATATTTTCTCAGCAGTCCCCACCCATCCTGGAGCCACCCCTCCCCACATAGACATTATAGGCCCACCCAGGATTTCCTCCATAGATTCTCCTTTCTCTGAGCTCATGCCTGCTACTGCCAGTGGTCCTTTGGTCTCCTGGCTGTGGTTTGCCAATTGTAACAACCCAACCCCTGAAGGGCATGAGTTGGTCTGGCTGTGAGACCAAAGAACACACCTGACATTTAGTCAGGCATAAGCTTTATTGGGACTTAACAGACAGGAGAGAATCTCTGATAGCAGCAGTTCAGATAATGAAGGTAGCACTCCACAAAGAGATGCAAAAATGAGGGGTGATATATAAGGGGTTTCAGAACAAGGACATCCCATAGGGTATGAGAACAAAGTTCCTGTTAGGGTCACTTGAAGCATACACATGTGGTGTGGTGATGTTTTCACAATGCTTGTAGGAAGGAAGTTTACCAGAGACGTTTACTGCTTTGGGAAGATTATAGTTTATGATACCATCTAAGCATTCTCTCCCCTCTAGGGAGGGTTGTTAACCTTTAACTTATGTCTAGGTCACACAGGCGGCTACATGCTGAGGACTTGGGGGTGGGCTGGGACTCCACACCAAAACTTTTTGTAATACCTCATATCTTCCTTTTTTTCTCTAATTATTTTCTATTTAATTTTTTTTTATTAGAGAAGTTGTGAGTTTACAAAACAATCATGTTTATCATATAAGATTCCCCTGCATTGCTTCACCAACACCTTATATTGTTGTGACACATTTGTTACAAATGATGAAAGAACATCATCATATTACTGCTGTCTATAATCCATAGCATATAATTGGTGTATTTTTCCCACAAACTATCCTATTATTAAAACCATGTATTAGTATTGTATATTTGTTATGGTTCCTGAGAGAACATTCTCATATTTGTTCTATTCATTACAGCCCATCATCCACCACGGGATTCACTGTGTTATGTGGTCTCCCTCCTTGTATAGTCCATCCAAAGTGTACACTCAGTGGTTCTCAGTTTCATCACAGCATTGTGTTTTCATCACCTTGGTGCATTTTAGAACTTTTTTATTACTCCAAAGGGAAAAATCCCATACCCTTGTGGCAGTTTGATATTGTTTATGAATTCCAAAAATAGATATTGGATTATATTTGTAAACTGGTCTGTCCCCCCAGGCATATTAGATTATATTGGATTCAGAAGTTTCACTTTTACTTGACTAAATAATGATTAAGGCTTTCATTGGGCCACATCAGTAGGACATTGCATCCCTGCCTTCTTGGTGGGTGGGGACTCACAGAGAAACTGCACCTCAAAGAAGTGAGGTTTTGATCCTGGAGCCCGGGAAGTAAACACAAAGAGAAGCAGGTACGTGAGGAAGGAGAGAAATTCCCATTAAAGACAGACAGAGGCCTCAGGAAGAGAGACGAGCCTTTTGCCTTATGGTCTCCTTGTGGAGAAAGCACAGCAGCTGAGCCCAGAGAGAAACAAGTCCCAGGAATAAAGGAACCCAGGAAGCCTGAACCTTTGCAGACACCAGCAGCCATCTTGCTCCAACACGTGGCAACAGACTTTGGTGAGCGAAGTAACTTGTCCTTTATGGCCTGGTAACTGTAAGCTTCTACCCCAAATAAATACCCTTTATAAAAGCCAACAAATTTCTGGTTTTTGCATCAGCATCCCTTTGGCTGACTAATACCTCACCCATGATATATACACATATCTATCACTTGCTCTTTCTTCTTTTTTAATATAAGCATTGAGGGCTATAAATTTCCCTCTCAGCACTGTCTGTACAGTGTCTCATAGGTTTTGATATATTGTGTTCTCACTTTCATTCATCTCAAGATATTTGCTGTGTTCTCTTGCAATTTCTTCTTTGACACCCTGATTATTTAAGAGTGTATTATTTAATCCCCATATATTTATGAACTTTCCCTTTTTTTCTGTCTATTATTGATATCCAGCTTTATTCTGTTATGATCAGAGAAAGTGTTTTGTATAATTTCAAACTTTTAAAATTTATTGCGACTTGTCTTGTGACCCAACATATGGTCTATCTTGGAGAAGGATCCATGAGCACTTGAAAAGAATGTATATCCTGCTATTTTGGGGTGCTCTATAGATGTCTGCTAGGTCTAGTTCACTTATTGTATTATTCAAGCTCTCTGTTTATTTATTTATTTTCTCTCCAGATGTTCCATCCAATACTGAAAGTGGTGTATTGAAGTCTCCAACTATTATTGTAGAAACATCTATTTCTTCCTTCAGTTTTGCCAGTGTGTGTATACCTCCTGTATCTTGAGGCACTCAGGTTAGATACCTAAATGTTTAGCAGAGTTATTTCTTCTTGGTGAGTTGCCCCTTTTATTAATATATAATGACCTTCTTTGTTCCTTGTAATAGTTTTGCACTTATAATCTATTTTTTCTGATGTTAGTGTCACTACTCCAGCTCTTTTTTGGCTACTATTTGCAGGAATATCTTTTTCAAACCTTTCACTTTTAACCTGGTTGTGTCCTTACATCTGAGATGAGTCTCTTGTAGACGACATATAGATGACTCATATTCTCATTTCTTTTTAACTAAAGAAAAAATACTTCTCTGGGGTCAATACCAGTGTACTTATTCATATAGTAAAAATAAATAGCATTCAGATGTAGAATATTTGTCCCTGGATATTTAAATCAGAAAAATACAGTGGCATGGAATCCAAGAGGAGAAAACATTTAGAAAAGGAAACAATAGTCAATAATGTTAATATTAAATAGAACAAATAGGCCTTAGAAAATAAGGCTTAAGAAAAACCTACTAGATTTGGTGAGGTCATTGGTAACCCTTGAGAGATTTTAGAGGAAAAGTGGTTAGGAAGTCTAATTTTTTTTGAGGGGTCTGGGGTACTAGTGGCTGATTATGATAGAAATTTTAAGGTGTATGAACCAATGTGTGTAGAATATCCTTTAAAGGAATTTGTGGAAGGAAGACAATATTGAAGATGGTAGCTGTAAAGATCAGTAGTAGCCTCGATGAAACAGCCTTTAAGCCTGTATTTCAGTGAAGCTACTTTGAGTTTCTTTGAAGACAGAGAATATCAATCTTTTGGAAGAAAATGTTGAAGATTCTGAGAAGGGAATGTATAAATAAAAGAATTAGATCATCTAAGAGTAAGGAATGATTCTTATTTTATACTTTTACTTTCTAAACATTGAAAATAGTATCAGCATTTATTAGGATGGGTGATGTACACTTTGGAAAATGTTATGTTTGCAGAGGACTCTTATTCACAGCTAAAAATTAATGCTGACAGTCATGGGCATGACCTATCCTTAAGGATCCACTGCCAGGAACACTTTTTAAGCATAATCTAAGCTAATAGAAAGAACTTGTCAGAGTACCAGGTTAGATTAGTTCTCTGAGGGAGGGGCTGGTTATGGATATTCTTTATCAACCTGTCACATTCTGTGGCCAAATATAGAAAGTGCTCCCATCAGAATGCAGAGCTTAAAAACAGTGCCATAAATAATAATTCTGTGCTGTCATATGGAGCGATCACTGCTCCCACCACCCTGGTTCTACTCTTTTATTCTGAAGAGTAAATGTGTTCTGATGAACTCATTGAAATTTTGGCCTTTTTCTCTAGTTGCCTGTTCCTTTACTCAAAATTAATTTGTTACGAGGCACAGTGAGTTAATTAGTGTGATTAGCTCACTCTTCTCCATGCTTGCGTTTTTATAAGCTTTAAAGTCAAGATACTGTTAACACAGATGACTATTTGCAGGTGGATAAGTCTTGAGTTATTGTCTTGGGATGGCTATTATCACATTATTAAGATGTCGTTTATATTTCCTGATTCTCTAGGAAGAAGCGTCTCATCATTACACCCCATTTTAAAACTTTCATTTTCAATAAATATTAAAAAACTACTTTTCTATCAACAACATTTTTGTTTCAAAATATTAGATTTCAAACATTTAAAACATTTGTTATAAAATATAAAAATTGTTTATTTGTTATGAAAACATTTTATACTTTCAAAATATGAGATTTCAAATTCCAAAATAATTGATTTCCTATACATAGGTTTAAGGACTTGGTGGTGGTAAACATTTTATTCATGAGGTTGTCACCATAATGAAAAATCAATGAGTCTTTAACTTGTACCTATTGAACATTTGAGACTAGGTGGAAATGTGCACATCTAGGGCAAGTTTGATCTTAAAGCTGAAATCAACTGATGGCAAGTGCAACAATGACAATGGAGTGATATCAATCAATACTTTATTGATGGTAAATAAAGGTAGTTGGTTTGAAATTTTTTTCTTTTTTAATTTTATTTTTAAGTTTGCTAGTTTTTTTACATTTAAAATTTATTAAAGTATATAATTCGCACATGAACGTACAAAACATAAGCAATAAATATAAGTGAAAGTTGTGAAGTTACAAAACAAACATGTATAACATCATTCAGGGCTCCTATACATTACCCTACCACAAATAGTTTGCATTGTTGTGAAACATTTGTAAAAACATATGAAAGAACATCATCATAGTATTATTACTAAATATAGTCCATATCTTATATTTGGTGTATTTTTCCTCCAACCAACCTATTTTTTTTTTTTTTTTTTGGTGTATAAACCATGTAATTTATCTAAAGTGTAAAATCCCCTGACACTTAGTAGAATCACCAAATTGTGCATTTATCATTTCATTCAATATTAGAGCATTTACTCCAAAAAAAAAAAAAAAAAAAAAAAACAACAACAACAACAACAACAACAAAACCTACTATCATCCCTAGGTGTTAGTACTAATAATTACAAATCCTATGATTTGTTTTCACCATTTCTCTTCATTTTCAAACATTTACAAACAATTTTTACCAGTTATGCACAAATTAAACCTCAGCTTTCCCATTCTCTAACCATGTTCTCTTCTCTGGTGACTTATATTCTAGCTATTAACTCCTTTAGTTTGCTCATTATATTTAGTTCATAATAGAGAAATCATACAATATTTGTCATTTTGTGCCTAGCTTCCTTCACTCAACATAATGTCTCCAGTTTTATCCATGTTGTCAAATGCTTCACGACTTCAATTCTTTTTACATCTGAATAATATTCCATCATGTGTATATATCACAGGTTGTTTATCCATTTGTCAGTTGATGGACACCTGGGTTGTTTCCATCTTTTGGCTATTGTGAATAATGTCTCTATGAACATCAGTATGCAGATGTCTATTCATGTCACTGCTTTCCGTTCTTCTGGTTATATACTTAGTAAAGGTATTGCTGGGTCACGTGGTCAATCTATATTTAACTTCCTTAGGAACCACCAAACACATTTCCACAGTGGCTATACTACATTCCCACCAATAGTGAATAAGCATTCCTATATTGCCACATCCTCTTCAACATTTGTAGTTTTCTGTTTTGTTAATAGTGGCCATTCTAGTAGGTGTGAAATTATATCTCATTGTAGCTTTGATTTGCATTTCCCTAATAGCCAGTAATGTTGAACATTTTTTCATGTATTTTTTCATCATTTGTATTTTTACTTTAGAAAAATGTCTATTCAGGTCATTTGTCTTTTTATCATTGAGTTGTAGGATCTCTTTGTATATATCATGGATATTAGACCCTTGTCATATGTGTGATTACCAAATATTTTCTTCCATTGAGTAGGCTGCCTTTTTACCCTCTTCACAAAGTCCTTTGAGGTGCAGAAGTGTTTAATTTTCAGGAGGTCCCATTTGTCCATTTTTTCTTTTGTTGCTCGTGATTTGGGTGTAAGGTTTATGAGACCTCCACCTACTACAATGTTTTGTAGATGTTTCCCTACATTACCTTCTTGGTGTTTTTTGATCCTTGCTTTTATGTTTAGGTCTTTGATCCATTTTGACTTGATTCTTGTATACAGGGTCCTCTTTCATTCTTTTGGTCATGATATCCAGTTCTTCTAGCACCATTTGTTAAAGACTGTTCTGTTCCAGAAAAGTGGACTTGGCACTCTTATCAAAAATCAGTTGACCATAGAAGTGAGGGTTTATTTCTGAATTTTCAATTCGATTACATTGATCAATATGTCTATCTTTATGCCAATATCATGTTGTTTTGACCTCTGTAGCTTTATAATACACTTCAACTTCACTCTTCTTTTTCAGGTTGTTTTTGGCTATTCAGGACCCTGTTCCCTTCCAAATAAGTTTGGTAATAGACTTTTCTATAAGTAGACTGTTGGAATTTTGATTAGTATTGCAATGAATCTAGAGACTAATTTGGATAGAATTGACATCTTCATGATGATTAGTCTTCCAATCTATGAAGACAGAATGTGTTTGCATTTGTTTAGGTCTTCTTTGATTTCTTTTAGCAGTGTTTTACAGTTTTCTGAATACAGATCCTTTACATTCTTGTTTAAATTAATTCCTAGATATTTGAGTCTTTTTGCTGCTATTATAAATGGAATTTTTTTCTTGATTTCCTCCTCAGCTTACTTATTACTAGTGTATAGAAATGCTACTGAATTTTGCATGTTGATATTGTATCCTACCATTTTGCTGACCCCACTTATTAGCTCTAATAGCTTTGTTGTAGATATTTCAGGATTTTCTAAATATAGGATCATGTCATCTGCAAATAGTGAAAGGTTTATTTCCTCTTTTACAATTTTGATGCCTTTTATTTCTTTTTCTTGCCTAATTGCTCTAGCTAGAACTTCTGGCACAATGTTGAATAACAGTGGTTACAGTGGGCATCTTTGTTTTGTTCCTGATGTAGGCTGTGGGATTTTCATATATGCCCTTTATTATGTTGAGGAACTTTCCTTCCTACTTATCTTTTGAAATGTTTTTATATATATTTTTTTATCAAGAACAGATATTGGATTTTGTCAAATGTCTTTTCTGCATCAACTGAGATGATCATGTGGTTTTTTCCCCTTTGATTTGTTAATGTGGTATATTACATTAATTGATTTTATGTTGAACCACCCTTGCATACCAGGAATAAAACCCACCTGACCGTGGTGTATAATTCTTTTAATATTCTGTTGAATTTGACTTGCAAGTATTTCATTGAGAATTTTCGCATGTATTTTCATTAGAGAGTTTGTTCTGTAATTTTCCATTGTATAGTATCTTAATCTTCTTTATCTGGCTTTTATACTAGGGTGATGTTGGCTTCATAAAATGTGTTGGGCAATTTTCTCTCCTTTTCAATTTTTTAGAAGTTTAAACAGGATTGGTATTAATTTTTTTGAAATGTTTGGTAGAATTCACCTGTGAAGTCATCTGGTCCTGGATATTTCTTTGTTGGAAGATTTTTGATGACAGATTCAATCTCTTTACTGGTGATTGGTTTGTTGAGTTCCTGTATTTCTTGTAGAGTCAATGTACGTTGCTTTGTGCATTTCTAGAAATTTGTCCATTTCATCTAGGTTGTCTAATTTGTTGGCATACAGTTTCTCATAAAATCCTCTTATGATCCTTTTTATTTCTGTGGTGTCAGTCGTAATGTCCCCCTTTTCATTCCTGATTTTATTTATTTGTATCTTCTCTCTCTCTTTTAATTTTTAAATTTTTTGAGGTACTGGGGCCAGGGATTAAACCTGGGACCTCATATATGGGAAGCTGGCATTCAACCACTAAGCCACATCACTTCCCCTGAGTTGGGTTTTTCACTTGTTTGCCCCCCCCCCCCTTTTTTTTTAAAGGAGGCACCAGGGACTGAATCTGGGACCTCCCATGTGGGAAGCAGGGATTCAACTGCTTGAGCCACATCCACTTCCCCTCTCTCTTTTTTCTGTTAGTCTTGCTAAAGGTTTGTCAATTTTATTGATCTTCTCAAAGAAACAGCTTTTGGTTTTGTTGATTTTCTCTCTTTCTTTCTTTTTTAAATTTTGTTCTCAATTTCATTTATTTCTGCTCTAATCTTTGTTAATTTTTCTTTCTGCTGCTTTGGGATTGGTTGGCTGTTCTCTCTAGTTTCTCCAGTTGTTCAGTTACACCTTTGATTTTAGCTCTTTCTTCTTTTTAAAGATAGGCATTTAGGGCTATAAATTTCCCTCTTAGCACTGCCTTTGCTGTATCTCGTAAGTTTTGATAAGTTGTGTTCTCATTTTCATTTGTCTCAAGATAGCTACTAATTTCTCTTTCAGTTTTTTCTTTGACCCACTGATTGTTTAGGAGTGTGTTGTTTAGCATCCATATATTTGCAAAATTTCCCCTTTCCCACCTATTATTTCCAGCTTCATTCCTTTATAATCAGGGAAGATGCTTTGTGTAATTTCAATCTTCTTAGATTTATTGAGAGCTATGTTGTGGCCCTACATGTGGTCCGTCCTGGAGAAAGATCCATGAGCACTTGAGAAAAATGTATAATTTGCTGATTTGGGGCGCAGTGTTCTACATATGTCTGTCAATGTCCACCTCATCTATCATATTGTTCAAGTTTTCTATTTCCTTGATGATCTTCTATCTAGTTGTTCTATCTATTGATGTAAGGTCATGTTGAAGTCACCACCTATAATTGTAGGGTCATCTATTTCTCCATTTAATTTTGCCAGAGTTTGCCTCATGTATTTTGTGGCAACCTGGTTAGGTTTTTGCTCCTTCCTGGTGGATTGTCCTTTTTATTAATATATAATGGACTTCTGTATCTCTTAACACTTTTTTCATTTAAAGTCTGTTTTGTCTGACACCAGTATAGGTACACCTGTTCTCTTTTGGTTACTATTTGCATGAAATATCTTTTTCCAACCTTTCACTTTCAGTCTATTTGCATCCTTGGGTCTAAAGTGAATCTCTTGCAGACTGCATATGGATGGCTCATGTTTTTGTAACCATTCTGTCAACCTAGGTCTTGACTGAGGAGTTTAATCCATTAACATTTGATGTTATTACTGTAAAGGTATTACTTTAGCCATTTTATCCTTTGGTTTTCATATGTCATATTTTATTTTTGTCCATCTTTTTGCTTTTTGGTTACCCTTTTTGATATTCTTCACTTATATACTCTCGTTCAAGTCTCTCTCTCTTCTTTTTTCTTTTCTGGCTGCAGAGCTTTCTTTAGGGTTTCCTGCAGAATTGGATTCTTGTTTATGAACTCTCTTACTTTCTGTTTATCTCTGAATATTTTAAGCTCACTGTCATATTTGAAGGAAAGTTTTGCTGGATAAAGAATTCTTGACTGGCAGTTTTTCTCTTTCAGTACCTTAATTATATCATACCACTGCCTTCTTGCCTTCATGGTTTCTGAAGGGAAATCCACACTAAGTTTTACTGGGTATCCTTTTATGTGATGTTTGCTTTTCCCTTGCTCCTTTGAATTTCCTCTTTATCTTTGGCATTTGCATTCTGAATATTATGTGTCTTGGGGTAAGTCTATTTGGATTTATTGTAATTGGAGTATACTGTGCTTCCTGGATGTGTATATTCGTATCTTTTGTAAGAGTTGGGAAATTTTCGGCTATTATTTCCTCAGATACTCTTTCTGCCCCTTCTCTTCTCCTTCTGGAACTCCCATAACACATATATTGGTGCACTTGTTGCTGTCATCCAACTCCCTGAGTCCCTCCTCAACTTTTTCCATTCTTTTCTCTCTATACTCTTCTCTCTTTTCAACTTCAGTTGTTCTTCCCTTTATGTCACTGATTCTTTTTTCTGTGATTTAAAATCTGCTATTGTGTGACTCTATTGTATTTTTAATCTCACTTATTGTCTTTCATTCCATAAGCTTTGTTATTTTTCTATACAAGTTTTCAGATTTTTCTTTGTGTTCACCCAGTGTCTTCCTAATGTCTTTTATTTCTTTCGCCGTATTGTCCTTCATCTCCATGATTTGATTTAGGAAATTTGTATGAACCTCATTGATTAGCTCTTTCAAGTCCTGTGTCTCATTTGGAGCTTTGATTTGTTCCTTTGCCTGAGTCATATATTCCTTTTTCTTTGTATGGTTTGTAACTTTTTGGTGATGTCTAGGCATCTGATTCTGATGCTGAGTTTACTCTGATGTTCAGTTTCTCTCTCTTGCCTAGGGATTTACTGTTAAGTAACTGTATGCTACCATCTTTGACTCTTAGTTCAAGTTGTTCTAGATATTTAGGATTGCTTCTATTTAACTGCTCATACCAGGGCCATGGACCCAGTAATGGGGTGCAGACTAGTTTTCAAGGGCCTTAGGGGGCAGGGCAGTAAAGGTACCTGCTTGCCTTTTATTTTTCCCTTTTTGTGCAGTTTTTTATTCTGCCAGCAGATGGTGGTCTTTGACAGATCTTTCTGCTGGGACCCCAGGTACTATGGGGAGAATGCATTCAGAGTAACTCATCAGGTAGGTAGGCAGTGCAAAAACAATGTCTTCAGGGCTGGTCAAGCCTCACAAACAAACTTTCTCAGAAGCAGTTCTCCTCCCTTGTCCAGCAGCCCCTTTCCTCCCTCTGCCTCCTCAACAACCAGCCTGGGGAAGTAGAGAGGGTGTTTGACAAGGCAAATTATCTTTAGTTCCCTGAGGGCTCCCATTGCAAGCAATGTTTCAGCCCCACCCAGCCTGGAAGTTTGTGATTCCTCCAACGCAGCAGATTAAGTTTGCTGGCTCAAATCTGAATTTGCTGTAGGTTGTGTCCCTCTTTCTTCCCTTTCTTGGGGAAGAGGACCCCTGCATCCCCCTCAGTCCACAGCCACTGCAGTCCACAGCAACTATAGTCTGCAGACTGCTTGTTGCTCTGAGGGTGGGGGGATGGCACCACCTGCTACTTCTGCAGCTCTACTCACAGGATTTTTCAGGCAGCTGAGCCTCCTTTCCTTTGCCCCTCTCTCTTCTGGGTGGTGTCTCGCCTTCTTCTGCTATCCTGAGTCTCAGAGTAGTCCTCCAGACAGTCTCTGCTTGTCCTCTAGCTATTTTTTTCTGGGACAGAATTGATCCTTCTGCCTCTCTAATCCTCCATCTTCCTGGAAGTCCTGGTTTGAATTTAATATCCTGAATTTGGGAGATCAAGGTTTGGGTAAAGATTTTTTTTTTTCAAAATGACTTTTCTTCAAACTCTATGCAAATATGTTGTATTACTTGACAACAGAATTAGTTCTGAAATCAGCAGACTTGGAAATACTTTCATAAAAGAAAAAGGTTTGATTTGATGATCCTAGGACAGGAAGTCATCAGTTTAGCCATGATATCAATTTTCACTACCACACTGGGCAAGCTATTTAACTGTTCTGGCTTGATCATCCATAAAGAGAAAACAAGCTTATCTTTCTCTCAGGAGTATGGTAAGGGTGACTTGATTAAAGTATGCAAATGACATTAACTGTTAAATATGATTATATAAAATGATGTAATGATAGTAAAATCAGTGAAATTCATGAATGGAGGAGTTGATTGTTGGTCAAAATACAACCTAAAACATCAGTTGTATATGGTATATAAAAGTTGTCTCTTTATAGAGTATTTCTAAATAAAGAAGCCAAGTAAAATTTCCCTGAGTTGTTGACATTTGGTATTAAATATAGTCATATTTTCACAAAAATCCACTTGATCAGACCTAACTAACTAGACTAACTCATGGTGGGAGTGCTGTGAGGCGGAAGTCTAAGTCCATCACTCTTCACCCTATGAAACCCTTGGAATTAATTGTCAGCAAAGGCTAAGTGTATATATTTATATATATATATGAAGTTAAGCAAATATACATATGTCCATAACTTTCATAAGAATCCCCCCAAATTTATGATCCACAAAGAGGGTTATGCCCACTGTTCTAGGGGTTTTAATGGTGGCAATAGGTAGGGTCATATTAAAGGGCCCTGGGTTGAAGGTCAAATCCAGTTAAGTAACATCAAAAGCAACCTTAAGAGGAGAAAAAAAATGACAAAAGGTCAGCCTGGAGACTGAAAAAGACCTGTGCCTGGCCATCGTAAGGATTGCAGCTAATTATGGCTTTACATATATAAGAAAGTCAAGGATTCTTATTTGTTTTTACCTCTATTTTGAGGACCACCTCTTCCTCCTAGGGCTGCTTTTATTTTCTGCCTTTCAATCTGAGAATTGTAGCCTTTTTTTCTCTAGCTTTCTTGAAAGCAAGAGTCTGTGTGTGACCTTTGAACCAAGTCACCCCACCTCTTAATGTCATGATGTGTTATTCTATGATGCATGGGCCAGTGGGGCTACAGGTGATGAGGGCTGCAGCTATAGAATAAGTTTTCTTGGGCTAGAAAAGTTTCAAATGAGGACAGACGATATTAATATTGAGGAATAGGCAGAACTTCTGAATTCAGTTAAAACGAAAAGACACTGCTCCCGGGAGGCCTGTGCTCTGATGCCAGGGTTTTAAAACCCACTGAAGTGTTGATAAATGAGTTAACAATACTCCCAGGTTAGATGGAATCAGAGCTTTCTCCTGTTATGGCAGGGATTGTGTCTGAGTTTTTCCTGTTCTCTAAGAAAGATTCATATTTTCTGAGTGACTGACATTGAAAAATGAATGCTTCACACTACAGTAACTAAGAAATCTTGGGCAGTCATCTCTATCCACACTGAGTAAAATAATGATCCATGACTGACTTCAGATTGCTCAGGCAATCAGCGGCAGGGTCTAAACTGCTGTGTCTGACTCTCTCCCACACAGGCAGCCTAATTCCCTTTGATTGCTTTTATTTGGTGACTCAACATTGTCTTTTCTGAGTTTTTCTTCTGTTGTGTGCACCAATAGGTACATAATTCATTTAATCTGTATGGTCCTTGGCACCTAATTATTTTCCTATCTCTTATGATGCCTTGATATTTCCAGGTTTCCTAACATGTATATTGCAGTGGTTTGTAGCTGTATATACTCCAGAAAAACATGTTCTTAAACTTAATCCATTCTTGTGGGTGTGAGCCCATTGTAAATTGGACCTTTTGATGAGGTTACTTCAGTTAAGATGTGGCTCAACTCAATCAGTATAGGTATTAATCTTATTACGGGGGTCCTTCATAAGCAGTATGAAATTCAGCAAAGGAGAGAAAGCCACAGGAAGCAAGAAACTGAAGGTCAGTGGAACCAAAAAGAAAAGGGAGAGGCCAGGAGTGACCACCATGTGCATTTCCATGTGACAGAGGATCCAGGACCAAGGATTACTGGCAGCTAGCCCCAGAATGCCAGTCTTTGGGAAGAAAGCATCACCTTGATGAAGCCTTGATTTGTACTTTTTCCTAGTCTCAAAATCATGAGATAATAAGTTCCCATTGTTTAAACTATGGTAATTGCTTGAGCAGCCAAAGAAACTAAAACATGTATAATCACAGTTTCCCTGAATTTAATTTACTTAAATCTTGTATTATTTATTTTATCAACCAAAGGTTTAAAATATTCATAACAACAGTATGTGAATATTGTACTTCAAATTATTAGTTAAGTGAATGTATTCACTTAGACTACTGAATAACTATTAATTCTAAGGAAAAACAATAATATCAGCAAAAAACTTAAATAGACCTGACCGTGTCAGGTACTATTCTAAGTATTTTACATATACTTACTGATTTAATCACCACAACAAACCTGTCAAAAAGATACTGTGGAAGGATAGGATTTATATCCTATCCAATCTTATTTTTAAAAAGGACAGATACATCTATATCTATATTTGGAAATAGCACCTTTAGTCTCAGCTGGTGTGTTTCCTTGTTTAGGATACTGATTTAAAGTCCCCAGGTTTGCAACTGTCAGCTTACTGCTGACATCTGTCTTACCTGGTATGTTAGATCCAGAAAATAACATAATTTTTAAATAGTTCATTAAAATATCAGGGTTTAGGAAGCAAACTCTCACTTTGGAATGATATTTGCTTAAGAAATAAGAAGAGGACTTGAGAGGTTTGATGATAAAAAATGAGTTATGTCCAAAAGTAAATACAATTAGCTCTGAAATAGGAAGAGTCTATCTTTTAAGTAAGTTGTCCTAGAAATGTTTAACAGGGATCTCAGGGTAATTCTGTTAAAAAAAAAAAAAAAGTGTGCCATACACTATGGCTCCCAAAATAGTTTGTATACAAATGTAGATAGAGAGAATAAAAGAAGAGGGAAGAGATGTAGGCTGTGAAAGCTTAAACTCAGTTATAAGGCTACCAGAATATCAGAGAACTACTAGTTTAGTACTTGTCCCCAAATTAGTCTAATTGTAGTATAGGGGAGACAGGAAGTCCCAAACAATATTTGGGTAATATTAAAGGCCCAGGATGTTCAAGAATTGCAGTGCTAGCTACTCTATTCAATTAGTCAGGGCACTTTAAAAAATTAATGTATCCATTTTTTATAACCACTTTTAAAGGATGTAAAGAAATCAGAGATATACTGAAACAAAAACATAATATTTATTCATTAATTCATTTGTTCAACCACACATTTTTTTTGGCATTGGAGATACAGCAATTGACCCTCAAAGAGCTTGTATTACAGATAGTAAATAAACACATAAAACATATAGATAGATGTTAGATGGTGATCACATCTATGGAGAAGCATAATGCAAAGAAGGATGATAACGAATGTTGAGGAGGGCTGCCATTTCACATGTGGCAATTATGGAAGGTCTTGATGGAAAGTTCATATTTGTGTTAAGGCATAAAGTTGGTGAGAGTATGAACCATGAGGATAACTCAGGGAAAGAATATTCCAGGCAGTAGAACAGTAATAGCACAGACTCCGAGATGGGAGCATACCTAGTGTATGAGTCAGTGTTCTCCAGAAGGAGAGAAAGGCTAAGCAGAAGCAACAGGATATGTATACACACACCCACACACCCACATTAAGAGAGTAGCGTAAGGAATTGGTTTATTTAGCTGTAGGAGCTAGCCTTTGCAGGGCAGGTTGCAAGCTGGAAACTACAATAAAGGTGATGGTGAAGGAAACTGATAAATGATTGGGCCTTTGACTAGAAATTCTAGCAAGAGCCAATGCTAAAGTTGAGGCAGAAATTCTTCTGACTTTTAAGACCTACAACAGATTGGATGAGGAGACCCTCACCTTGCTGAAGGCATTCTCCTTTGTTGATAATAGATGCAATCATTTGATTGTATAAATGATTTTGGACTTAGGGCTGTTACCAAAATGGCTTCAGGCTTTAGGATACTAGGATGGGGTGACTGTATTTTGCATGTGGAAAGAACAAAAAGTTGGGGTCCAGAGGGTGGACTGTTAGGGACTGAATCATATTCCCCACAAAGACATGCTCAAATCCTGAAACCTGGGCCTGTGGATGTGAACTCGTTTGTAAATAGGATCTTTGAAGATCATATTAAGATGAGGCCAAACTGAATCAGGGTGAGCCTTAATACCATGTGACTAGAATCCTTATAGGCAAAGGAAGTTTGAACATAGTACTGGAAGTAGAAAGGAGAAAAAGGATACAGATGGCCCATGTAATGGATGCAGAGGTTAAGTGTACTCCAGAATGCTAAAAATTCCAAGAAAAGTATGGGTCTGCTGATACCTTGATTTTGGATTTCTAGCCTCCAAAACCGTGAAACAATAAAATTCCTGTTGCTTAAGCCAACCAGTCTATGGTATTTGTTATAGCAGCCCTGGTAAATTAAAACACTGGCAAGTTCTCTAAATAACAAGGAAGCCAGTGTAGTTGGAGCTAAGTGATTGTGGAGGAAAGAGGGAGGAATTTAGGTTAGATAGAATGGTGGGATGGGGAGCAACCTGTTGGATTTTGTGGGTCAGTGAAAGTAATTTGCCATTTGTGATGAATGAGAAAGGAAGTCATCTACAGAGTCTGGAGCAGAAAGGAACATGATCATAATCATGATCATGTTTACAGGGTCACTCTGTCTGCTTTATTAAAAATAGGTTATAGGGAAGAAAAAGATGCAAATTAGGAGACAATAAAATAATGTTAGTGATAAATGAGCCTTTGACTAGGAGGGGACAATGGAGGTGGTAAGAGATTCTGGATAATTTTAAGGTATAATTGACAGGATTTGCTGGTGGATTGGATGTGGAGTGTAAAGAGAAATAGTAAAGAGAAGCACCAAATATTTTTTCCTGAGCAGCTGCAAAAGAGGGGTTGCCAGGAACTGGTACGAGAAATCTGTGGGAGGAAAAGTTTGGGTTGGGGATGAGATTGCTGGCCACAGTCTTCTGGGAGAAAGCAGTCTTTGGGGGGTAGTTTGAAGTCTCAATTAGTTATTCAAGTGAAGATGTTGAGCAGAGGATTGGATATATGAGTCTAGAGTTTAGGGGAAAGCCTAGGCAGAAGACATAAACTTGGAAGTTTTGGTAATAATGCTGTTAACCAAATATTTCTGGTGCTCCTTCCAATATGGTTTCATATTATAATTGTGCTTTTTTGCTTATGGTAGGCATATGACTTGCCTTGGCCAATTCAAATGTAGTGGAAGTGATATGTATTTCTTCTGGGTGGAAGCTTTAGGAATTTGTACACAATTTGTAACATCCTTTTCCTCTGCCACAGTAATTGGCAATGCTCCACATGGTAGCTGTTCCAACTTGTGTCCCAGAAAATGGAAAATGCAGTCTAACTGCAATAGACATGTAACATAAGTGCAAACCTTCTATAAAGATATTAAGGTGTTTTTTTTTGTTTTGTTTTGTTTTGTTTTTTTGTTACCACAGCATGACTTAGCCTATAATGATTTGAATTGGAATTGTAGTAAATAGAAAGATGTAAATATATGGAGATATACATAGGTAATAGGTGGAAAAGACAAGTTCCAGGGAAGTAAGTCTGGGAGCACTCCAACATTAGAAGGTTGGGGAGATTAGGAGAGATCAGCCAACAAGATTGAGATGGAGCAGTCAGAAAGGTGTGGTGTCCTGAAAGTCAAGTGAAGAAAATGTTTCAAGGTGGAAATGATACTCAACCATATCAAAAACTGCCCCATCAAGTAAGATGAGAAGCATTGACTTAGCATTGTGGAGGTCATTCGAGAGCTAGAGCAGATGGAGCAGTGTGGCACAAGCAACAATCTGGGGTGGGTTCAAGTGATAACAGAAAGAGAGAAATTAGAACAAGTATGGCCATCTATTTTGAGTTATTGAAATGGGGCTACAGCAAGAGAGAATCAGGAGTGCTTTATTTTTTAAAAGGTGACAGAAATACTGCATATTAAGTACAAATAGGAATATTAATGATGCAGGAAAGGGAGGGTTGTAGGAGCAATATCCTTGAGTAGGCAAGATGTAACTGGATCTAGTAAACAAAAGGAGGGGTCTGCCTTTTTCGGAAATTAAGGGTCATTAGTTAAGATTCCTTGTTGCTAATACACATATCATACAATGGATTGGCTTCAACAATGGGAATTTATTGGCTAATGGTTTTGAAGTAGGAGAAGTCCAAAATCGAGGCATCAGCAAGGCAAAGCTTTCTCCTCAAAGACTATGGTGTTCTGGGGCTGGCTGCTGGCAATCCTTTGTCCTTAGTTTTTCTGTCAAATGGCAATGCACATGGCTATGTCTTCTCCTTTCTTCTCTGAGTTCCACTGATGTCAGGCTTCCTGTGCCTTTCTCTCCCTATGCCTGAAGTTCATTCTGCTTATAAAGGCCTCCAGTAATCTGGATTAAAGCCCAAACTGATTCAGTTGGGCTACATTTTAACTGAAGTAACATCTTAAAAAGATTCTACTTAGAGTGGGTCCATACCACCAGAATGGAACATGTCCAAACTGGGGTAACCAATTCAGTCCACCACAGTCATGAATTTAAAGTGAGGCCAATCAGCAAGATTGTGAGTCTTTTTCCAAACACCTTCAGCTCTCTAGATGCAGGTGTGGCATAGATGAGGAGTGGGTTCAAGGAGGCATGGAAGTGATGATTTGATTACTATTTTCAACTATTTCAGTTGGCCTCAATGTTTGTGGTAAAACCAATAAGAGTAATGGGT
The DNA here is from genome assembly GCA_026826555.1 of Tolypeutes matacus. Taxonomy (NCBI): domain Eukaryota; kingdom Metazoa; phylum Chordata; class Mammalia; order Cingulata; family Chlamyphoridae; genus Tolypeutes; species Tolypeutes matacus. The sequence continues at coordinate 959,970 of JAKSZT010054564.1, forward strand.
TTTAATTAAAAAAAAAAAAAAAAGCAAAACAAAAACAAAACAAGAATAATATCCAGTAGATATTTAAGAGAAAACATTCCTGGCCATTTAGGATAAAAACAAAATAAAACAAAAGAAAAAATCCTGAAATTTTATTCCTACAGAAGACTGGAGAGTTTCTCTTCCTACTGACTAGATTCTCTCAAGTCAGAAAGACTTAGACTCTGAAGCAAGGAAAAGTAATTAGACTTGCCAATCCAAACACCTGCAGATTCTGATTGTTTTAAAAATAACTAATAGCTCTTATTTTGCATCTGAGTGACACTTTGATTCCCCCCTACCCTCAGCCTTGAGCCATATTCAATCACTTTTTGTCAGTAGCCTTTTAAGAGGACACTAAGTAAACAAGATGATATAAGCAACTAGTTATTGGCAAACGTTTAATATGACATCTGGATGGGAAATTCATACTGAGCCAGATTAAGGCAATGAAGTGAGAAAAATTTATCCAGGAACTGAATGTGTGTGGCTGAATTACCAATGTTTATATATAAAAAAACAACTTAGCATCAATTTGTGGTAGTTGTTATAACAGGCAAGGAGTTTTAGGCTAGAAGATTTGAGTTTATTATGAGCTAAAGTGTTGGGATAGTTCATTCAGCTTGTTGGGTTTATATGGAACACTGAGTCAGCCCCTCTCATGTGGGTGAAGAGATATGACTAAAATTAAGAAACTTGGGCACAAATGGCTGCATCAGAGCAGAAATCAGCTGCACCACACCTGTTTGGCATGACTGGTTATTTACAGGAGAGAATGTCAGGCAGAAAATACTGAGAGAACATTGTTAAAATCGTGCAAAGTCAAGTGTTTAAAATGTATCTTTGAAAATGGCCCATTTAGTAATGACAAAGAACATGCTTCAGATTGGATGTTAAGTGAAAAAAAAAAAAACCTGATACACATTTTATGTATAGCATGCTGTCAACTGCTTTTTTAAAAGGCATAAGAAAGTGCCTGGTCGGAGTGTATTTGTTGCAACACACACACACACACACACAAATAAATAAATAAAATAAATAAATAAATAAATAAATAAATAAATAAATAAATAAATAAATAAAAAAAAGGCATAAGAAAAAAGACTGGTGGGAAATATAGGTTTAAAATGTTTGCCTTTGTGTGATGGGAGCCTGGTGCATTAAACCCCAAGACAGAATATTGGTATAAATCTTGGTCAGAAACCTTGGGTAATTGAAAATAAAAATTATTTCTGGGTTTGTTTCCTTTTTGGTTGCATATTTTGTGTTAGCCTGAAAGTGTAATAATTTGTATACATGCAGCCTGCTAATAGATATTTAATATATGGTTATTGTCTCATACCATATTAATGGTAAAGGAGATATTTTTAGATACAGGTACCATTAATTCTGTTTCAGGAAACCTGAATGTACATTTTTGTACATATAAAATATATTTATTGAAGTTACTATGTTATGTTACAATATTAGATACTCAAATATCTAATATTGGATATTTCAGATATAGTCCCTCACCTCATGGAGCTTGTATTCTAATGGAAGGTGTTATTAGTTTTCTATTGCTGCATAACAAATGATCATATATTTAGTGGCTTCAAATAACACACATTTATTATCTCAGGATACCCAGCACAGCTTAGCTGGGTCTTCTGCTCAGGGTCTCACATGGCTGCAGTCAAGATATCAGTCAAGGTATCAGCCAGGCTGCATTCTCATCTAGGGAGACAACTGGGGAAGAATCTGCCTGCAAGCTCACTCAGTTTGTTGATAGAATTCATTTCCTTGCAGTTGCCTGATTGAGGGTCTTGGCTTCTTCCTGGATGTTGGCTGAACGCCACACTCAGCTTATAGAGACTACCCTTTGCTCTTGCCACATGGGCTTCCCAACATACCCACTTCTTTAAAGCCAGCTGCTAAGGGGAAAGTCTCTGGAGTGAGTCTCCTAGCAAGATCAAGTCATATATAATGAAATGCAATCGAGGGAGTGACATCCTACACCCTTGCCATATTCTATTAGAAGCATGTCATTGTCCTTGTCATAGCTAGTCACTGCTGTTGGCAACCGAGGCTTACATGGCTGGCAACACTCTGAGGGGTCCGATAGTGTGTACCTCAGAATTGACTGCAATTGTCGCTCAGAGTGAGTTGACAAGGGTTGTCCCATGTAGGGAGAGCTGTCTCTCACTTCAAGGGTTACAGATGTGTTAGGAAAACTGGGCAGGTTCCTAAAGTGCCTGATTTAGTTTTCTTTGCTGCCAAAAGCAGATGCCATAAAATGAGTTGGCTTTTAACAAGGGGAATTTATTAGCTTACGAGCTTACAGTTTTGAGACTGTGAAGATGTCCAAATCAAGGCGTCATTAAGGTGATGCTTTCTTCCTGAAGGCTGGCTACTGGCTACTGGCAATCCTGGACTCTTCTGTCACATGGCAAAGCACATAGCTGGTCTCTCCCTTCTCTTCCAGGTTTCATTGCTTTCAGCTTTTTGCTTCCATGGCTTTATTTCTTTATGAATTTCATTCTCTTATAAAGGACTCCAATAAGAGGCTTAAGACCCACCCTGAATGAGGTGGGTCACATCTTAACTTAATGTCCTACTCACCAAAAGATCCTACTAACAATAGGTCTACACCACAAGAAAGGATTAACTTTAAGAGCATACATTTCTGGTGTACAGTTTCAAACCATCACAGTGCTGCTCATGGGGGCAGCAGAGAAGCTGGAGGGGAAAGTGATAGCAACCTGCAGTAGTTGAAGTGAGGCATTGTCACGTTAGAGATGTGCAATTCTGGTTGCTACAGCAATGACTGGAGTAAAAAAGTGGGTCGAAAGGAGAGGGTATGAGTTGGGGACAGAAATGTTTGATGTGCACAGCTAATAAGAGAGTTGGTGGGTAAGTCTGACTCCACTGCCTTTCCTGCTGTCACCATCTCCTGCACTGTTTAACAATTGCACCTTTATTGTCTTTTTAATAAGCTCTGTGTTTTATTTCTTCTTTGCACTCCTATTGTCCATTTAATTCTCAGTGCTTTTAGTAAAACTTTTTACAGCAGTGTTTCTCAAAGTTTAACGTGCATATGAATCACCTTGGGATCTTGCTAAAATGCAGATTCGATTCAGTACATCAAGGCGTGGTCTAATAGTCTACATTTCTAATAAGCTCCCAGGTGATACCTGTGTGGCCAGTCTGCCAACCACACTTTGACTACCAAGAGAGTAAGGTAAAAATGAAAGTGAAAAGCCGTAAAGAGGTTGTATATTTGAACAAATTGAATAGAAGACAGGTGCAGCTAACTCCACAGAGTGTTTGTCAAACTTACTTGCTTTCCCCATAGCCCGAAAGTTGATAAGACCTTCTCAGTGTGTTTTGAATGATAGTTTAATATTGTTATATAAAACCTTTTCTCAGAGTAGATCAAAGTGCTTTTTAGAACATTAACCATGTGGTCTTTGTCCTCTGAGTGTACTAATTTTTTATATGAAAATAGTTATAATATACTAGTAATGTGAAAAATCAAATACATACTCCCCACAGAACATCAATTTCTATCAATTTCCTGCTCTGCAAGTATATCCTCATCACAAACTGCATTTCCCAGACCAATATAACTGTATCATTAGGGTACAATGAACCTATTGGAGTTTTGTCTCTACTTATGAAAGGGAAAAACATTGAATTACAAAGTCCTGCATCATATGCTAAGAAGTTTCATTCTGGGAACACTGTATTTACTACTAGCCAATTCAATTTGATTAGATTTTAATTCATAGTATCTCAATTCCAAAGAAGAAATAAATGTAGAAATCTCAGAGATCCTATCAGACTTTTATGTAGGTCTCCAAAAGACTTGATTACCTTCTGCAATATGGTTTCTGAAGAAGCATTTTGAAAGGAAATAGGTAAAAGCATACATCTAAGGTTTTAAGCTAAATTGAGATTTGATGTTGTAATATGATACAGCTAGTGAGGAAATGACTTGAAACATGGAGACTTCAACCCAGGTTCCCATGATGGTTTTTAAAATTATTGAGATAATTTTTCTTCTCTTGGGCTTGTTATTAATTCACTCAGTGTTCAGCAGACACCTGTTGAGCATCAACTGTGAGCACTGACATAGTTTCTGGGCATGCAGTGGAGAACAAAACAGAGTACCTGATCTCATGGAAGTCATACCCGGGGGAAGCAAATAGCCACACAAATACATATATAATTACCTAATGTGGTAATTGCTATAAAGGAACACTCCCTGTGCAGAAGAGTGCTCATCACATTTGAGGAATTAAAGAAGTCAAGTTTGGCTGGAGCATGGAGCCAATGATGATAATGTCAGTGAGTGCTTATTTAACAAACAGAATGCACAGGCAGGGTTCTAAGAGCTTTACCCATATTAACCCATTAAGTCCTTACACCACCTTGTGAGACCAATACCCTTATTATCATCATTTTAAAGGTTAGGAAACAGAGGCATAGCAAAAGTAAGCAAATTGCCTGGTGTTTCACCTTCATCATTGCCTCTCACTGTTTCTCTGCTGGGGAAAGGGAGACATGGTCCTGCCAGATAACATAAGCGGGCGACTTGATCTTCCCCTCCTCTCTCCTAATAAAATGTGCTGCTTTGATGTTTTAGTCACTGTGTGAAAGAACAAGGAGATGACTGACTTTACTGAATAAAAATAACAGTGGAATAATATAATCATAGTTTACTATATCAAAAGACTGCTTAGAGTCCTGGTAAGTAAGCTTTCAGCATGCATAACCACATCTCACAGCATTTCCCCATGAGGGGTTACATGTGTAATAAAGTAACCCCTTTCATATCTCAGCCTAAGGTGATTCAGGTCTTCATTTTCCAACCATGATATTAACAAATCCTTTCTATAGTTCTTTGAGGATGTGTAACTATTATAATCCAACGAGGAAACCTGTTTCCTTTGTGTTTTCTAAAGCAGGAAAATGATACATCAAATGTTTAATTGTCCTGGCAGGTGTTGGGGAATGAGTCATAAACCCCACCAAAGATATATTCCAGTCTTAATCCCATTCCTGTGGGTGTGAACCCATTTGTCAATAGTAACTTTGAATAGGGTGTGGACTCGTTTGTAAATAGGATCTTTGAAGATCCTATTTAGGTGTGGTGTGGCCAAAATGAATCAGGGAGGGACTTAATCCTTATTACTGAGGCCTCATAAAGACAGGAAGTTTGGACACAATCAGAGAAAGCCACAGGAAGAGACCGAGGACAAAGGCCACTATGTGATGGAGGACTGCCATCACCAGAATGCTGCCAACTCCAGGACAAAGTATTACCAGGCCAACATCTTGATTTTGGACTTCTAGCCTTCAAAGCTGTGAGACAATAAGATAAAAACGAAACAACAACAACAACAACAACAACAACAAAAAACAAAACTGTGAGACAATGAATTCCTGTTGCTTAAGTCAACCATTATGTGGTATCTGCTGTAACAGCCCTGGCAAACCAAGACAGGATTCTAAGAAATGGAATTTTATATGACTTTCTTTTTTTGTCACAGTAATTTAATTTTGCTATAGGTTGATCATAAGCCTAATAAAAGGAATGACTATAAACATAACAATATTTATTAAAATTTTTATTTAATTTCCTACTTTTGCCACCTACCTTCCTAAATGTAGAGACCAAACTCTTAGATTTATTACTGCAGTCGTAGTTCTATAAATGATGATGTTGTGGAAGAGGAAAACAGCAGGTGCATGACCACTTCTTATCACAAGGAATGCAGAAACCTCCAAGCCGTTTGCTTGTCTGATGGGAAACTCAGAAAAGGATGGATTGGGGATTCTTTAGTTTTACAGTCTGTGCTTCTCAGAGCTTTACTTTTTGTGACTGGATTTTAACAAATGTCATGGTAAATAGAGGATAGATAGATAAGAAAGGAGTGTGAGACAAACCAGGAAGTCAGGAGAAATTACTACAGTCTGTTACTAGCTCAGGATGTTAAAGGCAATCGCCTCAATGGTGAACAATGCCGCTATAAACATTGGTGTGCATATATCTGTTTGTATTTTTGTTTTCAGTTCTTCTGGGTATATACCCAGCAGTGGAATTGCTGGATCATACGGAAGATCTATTGCTAGTTTTCTGAGGAACCGCCAAACTGTCCTCCACAGTGGCTAGACCATACCGCAGTCCCACCAGCAGTGGATGAGAGTTCCTATTCCTCCATATCCTCTCCAACATTTAGTGTCTCCTGTTTTTTTAATAGCTGACATTCTGATGGGTGTAAGATGGTATCTCATTGTAGTTTTGATTTGCATTTCCCTGATAGCAAGTGATGTTGAGCATTTTTTCATGTGCTTTTTAGCCATTTGTATTTCTTCCTTGGAGAAGTGTCTTTTCAGGTCACTTGCCCATTTTTTATATGGATTGTTTGTCCTTTCATTTTCGAGGTGAAGGATTTCTTTATATATGCAGGATATTAGGCTCCTATCAGATACATGGTTGCCGAATATTTTTTCCCATTGGGTAGGTTGCCTTTTTATTTTCTTAATAACATCCTTAGAGGTGCAGAAGTTTTTAATTTTGAGGAGATCCCATTTATCAATTTTTTCTCTTGCTGCTCGTGCTTTGGCTGTGAAGTTCATGAAACCATTTCCTATTACAAGGTCCTGTAGATGCTTCCCTACATTATCTTCCAACGTTTTTATGGTTTTGGCTCTTATATTTAGATCTTTGATCCATCTTGAGTTGATTTTTGTATAAGGTGGGAGATGGTATTCTTCTCTCATTCTTTTGGATATGGATATCCAGTTCTCCAAGCACCACTTGTTAAAGAGGCCACTCTCTCCCAACTGAGTGGGTTTCGTGGCCTTGTCAAATATCAGATGACTGTATATGCGAGGATCTATATCAGAACTCTCAATCCGGTTCCATTGGTCAGTAGGTCTATCCTTGTGCCAATACCACGCAGTTTTGATCGCTGTAGCTTTGTAGTATGTTTTAAAGTCAGGTAATGTGATACCTCCAACTTCATTTTTCTTTTTCAATATATCTTTGGCAATTCGGGGCCTCTTGCCTCTCCAAATATATTTTGTGGTTAGTTTTTCCAGTTCCTTAAAAAATATAGTGTTGACTTTTATTGGGATTGCATTAAATCTGTAGATTAGTTTGGGTAGGATAGACATCTTGATGATGTTTAGTCTTCCCATCCATGAACAGGGAATATTTTTCCATTTATTTAAGTCTTCTTTGATTTCCTTTAACAGTGTTGTGTAGTTTTCTGTATATAAGTCCTTTACATCTTTAGTTAAATTTATTCCTAGGTATTTGATTCTTTTGTTTACTATTGTAAATGATATTTTTTTTCCTGATTTCCTCCTCAGTTTGCTGGTTATTGGTGTACAGAAATGCTACTGATTTTTGAGCGTTGATCTTATAGCCTGTAACATTACTGAACTCCTTTATAAGTTCTAGAAGCCTTGTTGTTGATTTCTCAGGGCTTTCTATGTATAGGATCATGTCATCTGCAAATAATGAAATTTTTACTTCTTCTTTTCCAATCTGGATGCCTTTTATGTCCTTTTCTTGTCTCAGTGCTCGTGCAAGTACTTCTAAGACAATGTTAAATAGGAGTGGTGATAGTGGGCATCCTTGTCTTGTTCCCGATCTCAGAGGGAAGGCTTTTAGGATTTCACCGTTGAAAATGATGTTAGCTTTGGGTTTTTCATATATACCCTTTATCATTTTCAGAAAGTTTCCATCTATTCCTATCTTTTGTAGTGTTTTTATGAGGAAAGAGTGCTGTATTTTGTTGAATGCTTTTTCTGCATCTATAGAGATGATCATGTGATTTTTTTCTTTCAGTTTGTTTATGTGGTGTATTACATTGATTGATTTTCTTATATTGAACCATCCTTGCATACCTGGGATGAAACCCACTTGGTCATGGTGTATAATCCTTTTGATATGTTGTTGAATGCGATTAGCAAGTGTTTTGTTAAGGATTTTAGCATCTAGGTTCATTAGAGAAATTGGTCTGTAATTTTCCTTTCTTGTGGTATCTTTATTTGGTTTTGGTATTAGGGTAATGTTGGCATCATAGAATGAGTTAGGTAGTATTCCTTCTACTTCTATTTTTTGGAAGAGCTTAAGTAGAATTGGTGTTAGCTCTTTCCGGAATGTTTGGTAGAATTCAGCTGTGAAGCCATCTGGTCCTGGACTCTTCTTAGTTGGGAGGTTTTTAATGACTGAGTCTATCTCTTTACTTGTAATTGGGCTATTGAGTTCATCAATTTCTTCTTTCATCAATGTCGGCTGTTTGTGGGTTTCTAGAAACTTGTCCATTTCCTCTAAATTGTCATTCTTGTTGGCATATAATTTTTGAAAGTATCCTCTTATGATACTCTTTATTTCTGTGGGGTCAGTAGTGATATCACCTTGCTCATTCCTTATTTTATGTATTTGCATCTGTTCTCTCTTTTTCTTTGTTAGTCTGGCTAAGGGTTTGTCAATTTTGTTGATATTCTCGAAGAACCAGCTTTTGGTTTTGTTTATTGTTTCCAGTGCTTTCTTAATCTCTATTTCATTTAGTTCTGCTCTAATCTTGGTTATTTCCTGCTTTCTACTTCCTTTAGGTTTAGTTTGTTGTTGTTTATGCAATTCCTCCAAGTGTGCAGTTAGGTCCTCAATTTTAGCTGTTTCTTCTTTTTTAATATATGAATTTATGGCTATGAACTTCCCTCTCAGGACTGCTTTCGCTGCATCCCACAGGTTTTGATATGATGTGTTGTTGTTTTCATTAGTTTCAAGGTAGTTACTGATTTCTTTTGAAATTTCCTCTTTGACCCACTGTTTGTCTAAGAGTGTGTTGTTTAACTTCCATATCCTTGTGCCTAACCTGTTTCTCTGGCCCTTATTGATTTCCAACTTCATTCCGTTGTGGTCAGAGAATTACTTTGTATAATCTCAATCTTTCTGAATTCATTGAGTGTTGTTTGTGGCCTAGCATGTGGTCTATTTTGGAGTATGTTCCATGTGCACTGGAGAAGAATGTAAATCCCGCTGTATTTGGGTGTAGTGTTCTGTATATGTCTATTAAGTCCAAATCTTCTAATGTATTGTTGTGTGCCTTAGTTTCTTTATTAATTCTCTGCCTAGATGTTCTGTCTAATGATGATAGTGGTGTGTTGAAGTCCCCTGCTATAATTGTAGAGGAATTTATTTCTCCTCTTAGTTTTTCCAGAGTTTGCCGCACGTATTTTGAGGCACCTCGATTAGGTGCGTAAATGTTGATGATTGTTCTCTCTTCTTGAGAGATTACTCCTTTTACTAATATGTAGTGTCCATCTTTGTCTCTTACAATAGTTTTGCATTTAAAGTCTATTTTGTCTGATATTAGAATAGCTACTCCTGCCCTTTTTTGGCTATTGTTAGCTTGTAAAATGGTTTTCCAGCCATTCACTTTCAGCCTCCTTGAATCCCTGGGCCGAAGGTGGGTTTCTTGTAGACAGCATATAGATGTATCATATTTTCTTATCCATTCTGCCAATCTGTGTCATTTGATTGGTGAATTTAATCCATTAACATTCAGTGTTATTACTTGTAACGAATTTCTTACTTCAGTCATTTTTTCTTTCGGTTAATGTATGTCATATGGTGTTTTGTTTCTCTTTTTGAGTTTTCAGTTGTTTTTAAACTCTCCTCCAACTCTCTCTCCTTTGTTTTTTCCTTTCAGCTTGTAGAGATTCCTTTAGTATTTCTTGAAGTGCTGGTTTCTTCTTGACATACTCTCTTAATTGCTGTTTATCTGTGAATATTTTGAACTCTCCATCATTTTTGAATGCCAATTTTGCTGGATAGAGAATTCGTGGCTGGAAGTTTTTTTCTTTTAGTGTTTTGACTATGTCATACCACTGTCTTCTTGCCTCCATGGTTTCAGCTGAGAAATCAGCACTTAATCTTATTGTGCTTCCCTTGTATGTGATGGTTCTCTTTTCTCTTGCTGCCTTGAGTATTTTCTCTTTGTCTTGAGCATTGGACAATTTGACAAGTATATGTCTTGGAGTTGGCCTGTTGGGATTTATACTATTTGGGGTGCGCTGTGCTTCCTGGATCTGCACATCCATCTCTCTCAATAGAGTTGGGAAGTTTTCAGCCATAACTTCAACACTCCTTCTGTTCCCTTTCCCTTCTCTTCTCCTTCTGGGATGCCCATAATGCGTATGTTTGTGCGTCTTGCATTATCGGTTAATTCCCTGAGACCATACTGGATTTTTTCTATCTTTTTGTCTATCTTTTCTACGATCTCTTTGATTTCAACTGTATTGTCTTCCATATCACTAATTCTTTCCTCTGCCTGTTCAATTCTGCTGCCATGTGAGTCCAGCGTCTTTTTCATTTCTTGACTTGTGTCTTCGTTCACCATCATATCCATTACCTTTTTAGGTGTGTTAGCTATTTCTTCAGTATGTTCTCCCAGTGTCTTCTTTATATCCTTAATCTCTTCCTTCAGTTCTTTAAGTTGGTCCATGATATTTGTTTGGATAGCTTTGATTAGTTGTTCGATGTACTGCATTGCTTCCTTGTTTTTATTTTGTGCACTGGACTGGTCCATGTTTTCCAGTTTCTCAGAGTCATTTGTATTTTTCTGTTGCCCTCTGGTCATCATATTATCTTGATGGGTTTGTTCAGTTGATTAGCTTTTCTCTATGCTCTAGAATTTTATTTAGCTGTTGGTTCTGCGTGTGAGTTAAGTTTTCTCTTTGGCAGTTTTTCTTCTTATTTTATTTCCGTGCTTCTTTCTATGTTCCCTTGAAGGCAAAAGGTTAGGGCCAGAGGAATCAAAAGATGTAAGGAAGGCAGAAGGATAATAGAAATATTGATAAAAGTTAGAAGAGGGGCAAAATGAGACTTAATGAGATGAATATTTAACTTGAGTGGGTAGTGTAGAGTACTAGGAAAAAATAGGGAGTTCCTACAATGGACTGGGAAAACAAATGGAGGAATATATATATATATAGTGATATAGAAGGCTAGAATTATGAGGAGGGAGAGAAATAGTAGAGAAAGTTCTGAAAGGAAAATTTAATACTAATAAAAAAAAAAAAGAAAAAAGAAGAAGAAGAAAACAAAATAGTTGGGATAGAAATTGACACCCTTAAGTTGTGGATTATGAAAAATGTTGTCTCTAAGAGCCACAACAGAAAACAGAAGGGAGAAAGATGCAGGAAGGATAAGCGATAGTTTGTAATACAGAATCAATCTATACAGCGAGTGGGAAATTACTGAATAAGAAGCCCAGCAAATAAGCGACCAGCTGGCAGCACCGATTTAAAAAAAAAAAAAAAAAAAGAAGGAAAAAGGAAGGGGGAAGGAAAACGGGAATAATAGCAATAGACCAGAAAGTAACAGAGAGAAACCAAAGATCCACACAGGCAAGCAGTCAAACAGAGCTAAGGGGGGTCAATGATTCCCCTAGGGTCCACGTGGATCCTTCCTGCCTACTTGTGTTTATCAATGAATTTCCCCACAGGGTTCTATATGCAGGTCCTGAAGCAGCTTTTAGCTATTAAACTAAATTAAAAAGAATTTATTTTTCATTTGGTGAGGTGACCTCACTTTTTTTTTTTTTTTTTTTAGCCAAATGCAGGACCCAAAATAATTCCTCCTGTAGACCAACCCCCTTACGGAAGGGACCCTAGCTGGGCCCGTGGAAATTAATCAAGCACGTCCCACTTTCCGGACTCCCCAGATTAGCTGAAGCTCTGATGTTAGTCAGTGAGGAGTGCTAAAGTCGGCGGATTCCGCCCCTTCTGGCGCTGAGCTCCAGCGTCACCGGGCTGCTCAGTAAATCAGTTTGAGTGCAGATTCGCGTCTGCTCTCAGCCTGATGCTGCTTCAGGTCGGCTTATCTGCTCCCCAAAGCTATGCGGCGGTGCAGGCAGCCAGATCGATGTCTAAAAATATAAAATACCCTTCCCTGTCTTCCAACCGAACCCTCCCTTTTTGGGAAGTGTCTCTTCCTCCTGGCTCCGCAGTGGCCCGGGTCTTATCCCTGGGTGGCTAGGGAAATCAGCTGCGTTGTCCGACCAAAATCCCCCCTCCGGTTCACTGGGTGCTGATTAGCTCGTTTGCTCTATTCACACAAGGTCCAAGGGGCGCTAGGCAGCCAGATCCCCAGAAAATAAAACTTTTTCGCCCCGCCCGCGACTCAAAATGGCCGTTTTATTTTTTTTTATCCCTAACCGCGGGGCTCAGCCGCCTGTGCCAACCTCCACCGGCAGCCTCAAAACTCACGAATCTCCACCGTTCGGTCCAGGCCACCGATCTGCGCAGATAGGTGTCCCAAGCTTCTCACTCCACACATGCACAGCACAGACCCCCGGGCAGGACCCCGTCCCCAATCTGCCTTGCTCTGGGAGCTTGCAGTGTGCGCCCTCCTACACTAACGCCATCTTGGCCGCCTCCTCTCCTTGTTTTTATTCTTCTATTACTTTATTGATGAGGGGATTCTGTTTTCTTTTTTGACACCTGACAACTTTTTAAATTTGACTCTACTTGTACCATTATTGACTTTAAAATGGAGCTTTATGAATTAAGATGACTGTTCATAAAGTGGGAGATAGATAAATAGATATAGATTGATAGATGACAGATGATAGATGGAAAGAAAAAAAGAAAGATATAGAAAGAAAGAAAGAGAGAGAAAGAAAGAGGAAGGAAGGAAGGAAGGAAGGAAGGAAGGAAGGAAGGAAGGAAGG
>JAKSZT010054564.1:972734-1022151 GCA_026826555.1 Tolypeutes matacus
AGGAAGGAAGGAAGGAAGGAAGGAAGGAAGGAAGGAAGGAAGGAAGGAAGGAAGGAAGGAAGGAAGGAAGGAAGGAAGGAAGGAAGGTAGAAAGGGAGGGAGGGAGGGAGGGAGGGAGGGAGGAAGAAAAAAATGCTAGGGGTAGAGTTTTTTCTTGATGGTTCAAATTCTTTGTATTTTTTTAAAAAAACTGAATCAGGTAATATAGTCTCCATTATGAGGGCTGCTTATTAGCCACTTAATTGATTCTCTTTATTTACTTAGTAAGACAGAAGAAGATAAAATGCAGTACTACCTCATTGAATGTGCTTTATATGTAATGAGTTCAGCAGTATAGCATGTGGGTTAAGATCCATTAATCAGTCTTTAACATATTGATTAAATCTCAGATTTCTCACTTTTTGAAAAATAGGCAATACAGAATAAGGTTCAGATATCCAGAGAAAATCTGTTGGTGATGAGAGACTGTGAGACAAATGTCATGTGCCATTTGAAGCCTGGATCGCCAAAGAACCATGAAGTGTAATTAAATACTAGTATTAGCTGGGGAAGAACTAGAAAATTTGATTTCCACAGATCTTTGGAAACAGGTTTTTGATAGTTGTGAAAGTTGTGCTCACTTTTACAGCTGCATTACAAATTTATGGCTTCTTGAGGATCTTGTAAAGCAATGAGACACTTGAGTGTAAAGAAAATTTCTTTTTGAAGAGAGGTCTATAGACTCATTTGGCCTTAATAAGCAACTCTACAGAGGAAAACTGTAAGGATATTGGAGGTAAGTCCTGTGGTATACTTGCTTAAGGCTTCTAACTTGGACAGATGTTTAGCAGCTGCCTCTGGTTCTGCCAGACACTAAGGCTGTGGCACCATGGCAGTTGAATCAGAACTAAGAGAGTGTTGCAAGTTACATTTAGGTAGATCACCTTTAAAGGAGCAAGTCAGGGAAGCTTAATAGCTATGTTTATATTCTAGGCAATGTTGATTCCAACCTCTGTGGCTTTGCTCATTCTGCTTCCTCAATCTGCAGTGGTCCATCCTAGGGGTTCTCAAAGAATGGATGCTGGACCAACAGCATGAGCATCATTTGGGAAGTTGTTAAAAATGCAAATTCTTGGTTTTCATCCATATCTACTGAATCAGAATCTCTGGGGTGGGGCCCAGAAATCTGTGTTTTCAAGCCCTCGCAGTGATTTTGATCTGTGATAAAGTTTGAGAACACTGATTTATACTATTCTTTGTGCCTAATTTATTTCCAAGTCCTGGTTAAGTATCTTTCCTCTCTTGGAAACTTCCATGTAATACCTAGCACATAAGAAGTACTTGAGAGCATGTAAAAAAAAAACATGCTAATTTCTATGTGAAACCCTCCAAATATTTGCATGTATTCAACACTTTAGTGTTAAGTAATTGTGAAATACAATTAAATAAGCAAAATTATAGAGTCCTGTAATTCAAATGGATTTTAAAGATAATTTAGGATAGCTACCTTCCAGTGGGAAAATGCCCTCATTCTATGCTGGAAACCTCTGGTGATGGGTAATGTCTAACCATAGATCAGGGGTCACAGGCCTATAATTTATTGTTTTTTATTTTATTTTATTTTTGTTTTGTTTTAAAAGAAGTTTTAGATTACATAAATGTTACATGAACTGTTGAATGATAATTTAGTTACAATTGTGTTGTTTAATGTAACTATGTCTTCAATTTCAGCTTCATGAGTGAATGGATCCAAAGTTACAGCCAAACAGAGAAAAAATAAAGAAGCTCCTTGATTTACTCCAAGTTTGAATTTAAAGGGATGGTTACATCTTTGCACTGGGTACAGCATGTTTTCTCCCTCAGTACATCTAATTTTATTTATAAAGAAGGCACCTACCTTTCTTTTAGGTAATATGTCAAGGATGTGATCTTCTTGTATCAAAAAAAGGTTTGGACATATCTACATTTAAAAAGTAGTTGAAATAGTTGTTCTATGAATGCTGAAAAGTCTTGTAGAGTTTTCCAGAGGAAGGAGAATGAATGTGTTAGTCCTACCCTCTGGCAACTTCCCAGCCATGATACATCTGATTGCCTCTGCCCACCATAAGAAATGTTCTAGTTTTTTGTGTCAACCAAATTACAGGTATTCCACTGTGATGGCTAGCTTCATGTGTCAACCTGACTAGGTTATGATGTCCAATACTTTGGTCAAGCAACCACTGGACTTGTTATTTTGAGAGTATTTCATGGACTTAAATCATTAGTCAGTTGATTGCTTTTATGGCTGATTACATCTGCAATCAACAAAGGAAATTGCCTTCGGCAATGAGAGCCATCTCATACAATCAGTTGGAGACTTTAAAGGGAGAACTGATGATTTCATTAGTCAGAAAGAAGAATTTCTATCTCTACGTAACCAGCCATCTTCTCCTGGGGAATTCAATGGCACCTTCATCAAGTTTCCAACTTGTGCCCTGCCCTACGGAATTTAGGCTTGCCAATCTCTGAGTCAATTCCTATAAAAAAATCTCTTAATATTTATGTGTGTGTGTATGTGTGTGTGTTGGTTCTGTTTCTTTTAAGAAACCTAATACATCTACAAGTAACAATAAAACATAAAACCTGTTCCTCAGGTAACCACAATTTGAGTTTGGCAGCCACTATTCAATTAAAAAATGATCAAAAGACTTGAAAAGCCAACTGTCCAAAGAAGAAATACAAATAGCGAAGCAACACATGAAAAAATGTTCAGCATCACTAGCGATTAGGGAAATGCAAATCAAAACTACAATGAGATATCATTTCACACCTATTAGACTGGCCGCTATTAAAAAGTCAGAAAACTGTAAATGTTGGAGAGGATGTGGAGAGATTGGAACGTTATTCACTGTTGGTGGGAATGTAGAATGGTACAGCCTCTGTGGAGGACTGTTTGGCTGTTCCTAAGGAAGCTGAATATAGACTTGCTCTGGGACCCAGCAATACCATTGCTAAGTATATACCTAGAAGTACTGAGAGCAGTCACATGAATAGACATCTGCACACCGATGTTCATAGCAACATTATTCACGATAGCCAAAAGTTGGAAACAACCCAGGTGTCCATCAACTGATGAATGGATAAATAAATTGTGGAGTATATACATGATGGAATATTATGCAACGGTAGGAAGAAATGAAGTCGTGAAACATATGACAACATGGATGAAACTGGAGGACATTGTGTTGAGTGAAGCAAGCCAGATACAAAAGAAGAAATACTGTATGATTGCCCTATTATGAACTATACTAGGTGAAATATAAATATATTATGTGAAATATGATTATGGGTAAAATTGCATATATAAGATCATTTTTCTTTGAAACTGAATAAATATAGGTTTATATGCTACAAAATGTTAATATCAGACAAAAAAAACCATTATACTAAGTGAAGGAGACCAGACACAGAGTACTACATATTGTACGATTCCATTTATATAAAATGTAAATATAAACCAATTTATAAAGATGAAATTAGATTAGTGGTTATGTAGCGCTGAGGAAGGAATGCTAAGAGGCGTGGAGTCTTTCTTTTTGGAGTAATGAAATTGTTCTAAAATTTTTGAAATGATGAATGTACAACATTGTGATTTTACTAAAAGCCATTGATTATACACTTTGGATAGATCATATAGTATGTGAATATATCTCACTAAACTGCTTAATAAATAAATAAATTATTGTGCAAGAATAGCCAGAAATAGCAGCTATGTACAGCAGGGGTAACAGAGATTGAGAAGTGAGGAATTTTCTTTTTTGAAGTGATGAATGCACTTGATTGAATTTTCTTGATTGAAGTGATGAATGTACAACTATGTGATTGTACCAAATACCATTAATTGTACACTTTGGATAAATTGTATGTTTTCTCAATATGCATAGATGGAATTGAATTGTTTAAAAAATAAATAAATAAATAAAAATTACACCACAGTGTGTCAGGTAATATATTTATAAATATCATTCTTCCAAAATTTCCTGGGATAGTTGTCAATTGCAATTACTTTATCTCCTTGTTCACATAAATACCTATGCTTCACTCTGATCTTTAAACTGGAAACAGATGCTCTTAAAATCATTAGGTCTTTTAGTTTAGAAGCAGAAGATTTGTAGTTTGGGAGAGTAGATTTATTGTTTGGGGGACTGTGGGATCCTTGCAATTTAACCACAATTAAATAAGACAAAGTGAGGTGCAGCGGGATGTAAAAAAGAGTGTCAGTTGAAATACCAACTCTACTATGTAGTTACTATATGAACATGATCAAGTTATTTAATTTCTCTGAACACATGCAAAATAGAAACATTAACATTCAGGTTAGACTCTATGATTTTGCCGATCTTTGCCCCTTTTTGATCTATAAAAATGGAAATTTCACACTAATCATGCTAATATGTACTTTATGGAATTGTCATGAGAATTTAGTGAGGTCAATATGTAGAATGTTTGGTACATAGTAGGAGCCAATAAAAATTAGATCTAGTCTCCTTATTCTGCTGCACAGTTTAATTTTTGAATATAAGAATAACAGGAGCCAGTCACCTCCTCTACACAAATAAAAGGCCTGTCCTTAATATTCTCACCCTAATTGCCACTTCCATGCCAAGTAACTTTTTCCATTCTGATTACTGAATTATTTCCCAGGATATCCATAGATTAGAGAGGTCCATTTTAATTTTTTTATTCTATATTTACTACTTTTGCGGGCATAAACAACAACATTTTTATATGCATATCTTCATTATTTTAAATATTCATAATTTATTGTTGGTACTTGGCTTAAAATGGATTTTGAATTGCATATACACTCATCCCTATTATGCTTTGTTTGAGCATGGAGAAAAACATCTTAAGGCATCCAGCCTTTGGTATATTAAAAAGCATTATTCATGTTTTAGATTAGGCTCTCCTGCATATCACAAAGCCTGGGAAATGACTGTAGAATGGCTTTAACCCCTGAGTAATAGTAATGTTTCCACTATGGAGCAGCTCTGCTGGCAGAGGATGCTCAAATCTATACAAGTGGTGTACAGTCTACACTGACTGAAATTTGGTCCATCAAATACCAGGTAATAATAAAGAATAGCCAGTTTTCAATGAAGCAGCAAGGAGCAGTGCTGTTATATAGGAAAAAGGCATTAAGGAAATGTCAAAATCTATGATTAGCTGCATGTTTAGAAAAGAAGGTAAAAAGGACTAGATGTGTTGTAGGTTTTCGTTCTTTAAGAAAGAAGTCATCGTGGAATCATTATCCTTAGGAGTCAGCATTGACCAGCAGTGCTGGGAAAGCTTTTTTCCATCTCGAATCCTTATCTTGAAGTCAGGGCTAAGATGGATTTTCCAGAGCTTAGGGGGAATATTCAGTCTTGGGTCAAAAGCATGTAATGTCTTAAATTGCTGGCAAAAACCATCTAGTGACTGCCAGGCCTGCCATTTACTCAGTCAGTGGTTTGTTAAACTACTTCTATTTTTTTTTTTTTATTTCCTTCCTTTCTCAGCCAGCATAAAAAAGTTGTTGTCAAAGGAGGAAGATATGCAGTCTCTTCATGCCTGTCCCTCTTCTGATTCATCTTTTGTCCCCAGATGGAAGTTGCAAAAAAGTCTCAGTGATTTGGAAGCATAACATATGGAATGTCACACTCTTTCTTTTTTAAAATATGTTTTCTTCCAGCCAGAAGGTAGAAGGTGTAGGTGTAGCAGAAAGAGCATAAAATAAGATAACCCCATTTATTCCTTTTTTTTTTTTTTTCACTGCTAAAATACGGATTAGATAAATATTTCCTAAAGTCTTAGCTGGCTCTAATAGTCCATATTATGATCTAACTCCACTTTATCTTAAAGGAAAAATAAATGTTGCTGTTTTCAATGAGTTTTCTTGCTGTGAGTCTGGAGACATCACTATTTCTTTTAGCAGCTGAGGGTACCCTCACCATAAAAATGTTTACAACTTTACTCTAAGAAAGAAAAATAGAATGTCAAGACCACTTGCTTTTATGTTACCTTTATATCTTTAGTACCTGACACATGAAAAATTGCCTATCAATTTTTGTTGAAAAGTTTGGATAAGAAGTCAGAAAATCTGGGTTCTATTCCTGGAACAAAGTAGTTGTGTAACCTTAGCCAGGTCACTAGAGCTCTGTGGGCTGCAGTTTTATCACCATTACGGTGAGGAGACTGTCTCCGGTGACCACTAAGAGCCTTCCTAGCTTTAAAATTCTGTGATATTGGACTCCAAAACAAATTACTTTATGAAAGCACTGTTTACACTTTTTATAGACTATCACATTTTGCACATTTATGAAATAGAAAATAGTTATGTTTATTGTTAAAGTCTAAATGGTTGCAATAAATGCACCAATAAAGGTTAATCAGATTAACTAACTCTTACTTAGAATCTCACAAGAAAGGAACACCAGTACTTTGCTTATTCCATTTTTGAAGGGTAGAGTAGGAGCAGGGGAAGGAGAAATGAAGGTAAGAGGAAGAAGGGGTAAAATATAGTGGTGCCGAGAGCATTGGGTAGCTGCGGGCCCTAGGAAGAGTGAAGGCAAACACTGGGTCCAGTGTGGCCACTAGGCAAGGGCTTAGCACTGGGCATCACACGTGCACGTGGGCTAGTTCCTCTTGTCTGTGAGCCTGTGACACTCATGTTAGCAGTCATGGACTAGGTAGCTATGCTTCCTGGATTTGAATTGCAGCTCTTCTGCTTTGGGTACATTGTTATCTTCTTTGTACTTCAGCATTTTCATCCTTAAATTGGGGATAATAATGGGGATTAAATGACAGTCCATGTAAAGCTGAGATCAATGCATAATGAATGTAAGCTATTAATATCAAATTAACTATTATTATCTTCATTGCCACCTCTTTCATTAGAAGAGATGTGCTAGCTATGAGCTCAAACATTGTAGATAATGAAACAAGTGAAGTGTTGAGAAGATAGTTCCTGCTTTATTATCACCAAAATCTCCCTCAACAACCTCCACCTCCAATACCCCCTTCCCCCCAAAAAAGCCCACTCCTTTCCTCTCATATGACTTTAATTCAGTCATTGGTAACTCATTCTCTTGGCTAAAACATTGCCCACTTGCTGTGGTCCTCTTTTAAAATGGAACCATATCAAGTCCCTGAGATATACTGAGGGCAGCATATCAAGTCTCTAAGATCTCACTATGAAATAATATCTAGAAT
Source organism: Tolypeutes matacus (assembly GCA_026826555.1). NCBI lineage: Eukaryota > Metazoa > Chordata > Mammalia > Cingulata > Chlamyphoridae > Tolypeutes > Tolypeutes matacus. The sequence continues at coordinate 979,944 of JAKSZT010054564.1, forward strand.
TTCTTTGCTCTAAGCAGGAGAGAAAGACAGCACTAGTTCCTTAAAGGGAAATGGGAAAATGGAGTGGAGAATCGGGGAAACAAGAATCCTGAAGGACTAATGCCGCTTATTTCAGAGTTCTGTCCAGCAAAAGGTTATCCACTTGAGGAAAGGATTATTTCTGTTTCTCTAAGCTTACAAGCTTAGGCCTTTTATACAGAAAATGGACTGTATTTGTAATATCACTATAATAGCAAAGAAATAAAATCTTCAAACCATCTTCTTTTGGATATTTTGGTGACAGCTCTAGTCTTCTGCCATTTCCTGTGTATATTTAATAAGGACACACTGAAGCTTTATCAGTGTGGAATCTGGTATTGAAACAAGCTAAACAAGATAGAAATGATGGGGACAATATATCACCAGGGTACTCTGTAGGAAGAGAATATGATTATAAGATCCTGCAGAATTAGAGAACACTGGAAACTGTTAAGTCTGGTTATAGGAATTACAGAAATGTGGATATCAGCAAAGAAAGAGGCTATAAAGAATATCTAAGAAGGTGATAGCAGAAAAGAAAGTCTTTGAGAAATTGAGGTAATATCATTAATCAAAGTCAGTACATGGGAAGCGGCTGTAGCTCAATCAGTAGGGCTCCCGTTTACCATATGGGAGGCCCCGGGTTCGGTTTCCGGGGCCTCCTGGTGAGGGCAGGCCCGCCCGCACGGCGTGGTTGGCTGACCCAGCGAGCACAAGCAGCAAGGGGGGGGATAAATTAATAAATAAATAAAATCTTTAAAAAAAAAAAAAAAAAAAAGTCAGTACAGTCTGGGGTTACATACAACCACGAGCGATTTAAAAGCCAGCCTTTGGTGGAAAGGATTGCCACTAGCTTCTTCCCCCTCTAGGCTCACCTTTATATCCCAGAAAGCACATTATCCTCTCCTCAAACTCTTCATGGTCCACCATTGTACAGCCCTAAGTCAATTTCCTTTATGAGGGTTTTCTTCCTACATTTATGACTGGATATTCCTCTCCATTTTGTTCTCTGATAGCCTGTCTTCTCTGAACCACTCCATGGATACACACCCTATATACTTGTATCTGTCATTCTTGGGTATGATTTAATCTCCTCACCTAGATCATAATGTCTTTGAGAGGAAGAATTACATTTTTTATATCCCTTACAGTGTCCATTGTTGTCATGTGGGGGTAATAAATACTCAAGAAATATTTGTAGTGGAGTAAATAATTCAGTTTTGATAAGGAAGAAATTTAAGATCATTAAATTCAATTTAAAAGAAATTTATCTATCTGGAGTTGGTGATTTGAAAATAAGGAATATCACAATATTGACCAAAAAATTGGTGATTAATCAAAGTTCAAATGTGTTATCAAAATTTTCATTTTAAAGCAAATAAGGCAATATTCAAGTCCATTGGTTCATACATCATAATTATGTTTGTACTGCTTACTCCATTTTCTTTTAACTAAAAAATTACTGCTGGTGTCAAAGTATTGGTATATCCAAAGTACAAGAATGCATTTATTCACCTGGGTGAATACCTGGGTGCTTATTACTTAAGGGATCTCTTAAAGCCTACGTAGGCAGGCTTAACATTCTGACCTGGAGGCTCACAGTCTCCCCGGAGCACAGCTGGGAGAGCAAATTTGGTCTTATGCATGCGTTTGCCCCCATGGGGTGGGAAGCATGGACACTCTTTCTCCTCTAATTGACCATTTTGCTTTTTTTTAAAGGGGCCTGTGAAACCCAAGATTCATGGGAAGCAAAACTGCAAGAGTAAAAGTTTAGTGGGGAAGGAACAGAGCTAACATGAATTTGTAGGGATAGGGTTTTTATCCTTCTATTTTAATGGAAATTTTGCATTGGACTATCCTAGAACAAATCATTTGGCTACCTATATTTTACTATTATAAAACTTGCTTCATATGTCTTTGACAGGAATATCAGACATTGCCTCTGCTCTCAAGAACTCACAGTCTAGCAAGGGACATAAAAGAGGATAGAATAAACCAGTTGGGGTTAGCAGAACAGCAATCCTAAAAAGACCCTTCTTTATAAAGCTTTGGAAACACATTATATCAAGACCCCTCTTTACAAAATCAGTATGTATAACATAAGCAGAGGTGGTTTAATAAAAGACCATACTGTGTACTTTTGGGCTGGATTAACTAAAAGTCACAGCATTTAGATGTTGCTGTGTTATTCCTTATGCTGGGACCACAGATAATTGAAATCCCAAACAATCTATTGTGATTAAACTTGTTCATTTTTATCAAACTGGAAGACAAACCCTGTTATGAGTTCAGGGAGTTGCCCTGTATCCTGTCACCAAGTGGAGCTACTTATGGAGAGTTAAGAGCTGGAGGTGAGATGGAGTCCCTGTAACCCAGGGGCAGAAGAAGAGGCAGGAACCTTCTCCTTGCATTTAGAAAGAAAGATTTCAGACCTAGATACTGTTTAAAGGAAGGTCTAGGGCTTAATTTTCAGGCTGAGGATCAGTTCAAGAGTTGGGTAGAACTAGGACAAGGCTAATGCTAGAGATTAAGTGATATAATAGAAAAATTAATACACAAGATCACTCCAAAGATAGGCTTCCAAAGTCTAACCTCAGAGCCAGAGGCAAGTATGTTCATATGGTGTCAAGCTAAAAATGGGAATGGCCAGAAAGTACTCATCTATTTATTCACTAGAGTGTATGCTTACACTCTAGTAGGGGATATAGACAAACAAATATTTGAATTATATTGTATGGCCCAGATTATTCTTCAATGAATCTTGTTGCCCCAGCTGCTGGGATTGCTGTTGCTGGATAGACCACAGCTGCCAGCCCCTTTAGGAGTTGCCTAGATATCCCTGAGAGCTGTCATGACCTTCCTAGGTGACCCATATTCATTGACCAATCCACGAAAGAGTATATAGGCCAGATAATCTGGGCTGTCTTGATACTGCTCTAAAGGGCATATTAGCCCCTTATTTCAGATGAAGAAACTGAGGGAAAGGCATAGTTCATTCAGCTGATAGGTATCGAGTGGGACATTAAATTTAAGTGCTGACCCTTAATCCCTTTGCAGTTCAGTCACCTATGTGCTACAACACTTCCAAGACTTCCACTGCCCTTTTGGTGGCTGTGAAAATTAGAAAATGGTGTGTCTTTCTCAATTAAAAACCAAGCTTCTCTAATAAAAAATATTACAAAGATAAAGTCATTCTGTAGAAATTATACAAATCAAATTTTTAAACATAAAAATAATAGATGGTTTGTATTTTTAATCAAAATTTGGAAAAATAGCTATTGGGAGTAAAAGTTTGTTTCAAAATATACATCTTGCCATCATGGATATTATAATCACTTATGACAGATTTAATGCTTACTTTCTCCAGTAATGGTTTCTAGACTTGATAGTCTCTTCTGTGACATTTTAGGTCTGAAAGAGCTAATGAATTTTAATTTTGAGATGATACATTGTCCATGGGCAACCAATATTGACCAAGTTACATATGTCCTGAGAGCTACACGTATGTGGAAAAGTGGTAAATTATTGCTGAAAATATATTGCAATATTTTAATGGGAGATGTAACTTATTTTTCAGAAACAACTTAAAGTTATTGATATTTCAACAATTTTAAATTTAGACAAGGGTTGCTTTCATTCACATTCATTAAAAATTTTCAAATCGTATATGTCATCTTAGTAGTGTTTTTCAAACTGTCGTGTGTATTGGAATCACCTGGAAATCTTGTTAAAATGTGGATTCTAATTCATTAGGTACGTGGGATCTGAGATTCCACATTTCTAACAATCTCTCAGGTGATAAACATATTGCTAGTCCATGAATTATACTTTGAGTAGCAAATATCTAGAGCACTGAAAAGTCATTCATGATACATTTTCATTATCATAAACCTTCCTTTTAAAAACAATATAGTTATATCTAATATAGGAAAAATTTGATTTTGAAATTTAGTTTTAGATCATAGCTAAGCTGATAGTGAATTAATCTTCTTCCTCCTTTTTTCTGGTATTTGCAGTGTAGAAGAAGTTGGTGTCAGCATCAAGAAACTCTGTAATTGGTTCAACACTGATAATATAATTTTAGTAAACAGCATTGCTTTGTATTTCTTCAAAGAATTTTATTCCCTTTGATTCTTTCAAGGAATCTATTGATTTGAGTTTTGGCTGCTGAATCTTTTGTTTTATAACATTAAATAATAAGTATGCAGTAGCCTGCAGTATTTTAACAGCAGTTAATTTTTGTGCTGACAGAATTTCCATAACAAAAAATAATCAATTGCCATATTAAGTGGATGATTACAGAGTAATCTCTAATTTATGTCTCTATAATACTTACTTTGTGGATTATTAATGGTAAATGAATATTTATTGTTACATAGTAATTTATGTCATCATGAAAGTATTTATAGATTTAAATTAAGAACTGAAAAATACTATTCTGGCAGAGTAAACAAACAGCAGATGATATGAACTTCACTTATACAGCATCAAATTTAACCTGTTCATTGATTCTGATAGGATTTTTTTTCTTACATTTTCAGATATTCACCTATCAGTACAGTATGCAGAAATGTAACTCCTTGTTTAAAAATGCCTGTCATTTTAGATGTTTGATCACGAAGACCTTTTCAATATCAAACTTGTTGCTACTTTGTCAGAAAATGATGACAATATTCTGATTTTATTAGAACAAGACACCATGCTATCTGCCAGAAAATTGTCATAGAGAAATTGCTCATTGTTTGAAGTCAATAAAGGTATAATAAAATCTGACAATAGTTCAAAAGAATAAAGCTCCATGATGTGCATGTTGCCTCTTGAATACGGAACTCATGTGTAGTGGATAAACAAACTACCTTATGTGACAGTCCTTAGCATGTTTCATCTGAGAGCTGTTTCTCATAGTGCCCCAACTTGAGACTTGTTTCACCTCTTCTGCCATCTCTGTCTTCCAAATTAAACCCAAGAGGTTGGTTCTAGAGAATTAGAAACTTGAAGTTTAGCACAATCACCATAAGCAGCAGTGATAAAATCCATCCAGGTTACTTTATGGAGGATTCTTGGAAGAGGAAGCTGATGTTTGTAGGTCCTCCATCCACTGGAGCTTGTAGGTCAGCTTGAAGCGGGCTGCATGAAGATACTACCATGGTGGTCTTTGCATTTAATAGCTGACTTGTAGGTAGTAGACAGGGGCTTGGGTCTGAGGCTCCATAAATGCATCCAATCATGAGAGCAGGTTCTACCACCATCCATTGTTCAACACAAAGGAAGTCAGGTATAGAATACTTCTTTACCCAAGCCACATTCAGTCTTGCTTTCCATGTTACCTTGACTAGAAATGCAAGTGCATGATACAAATATCATGCTTGAAAGGGGCTCTGTGGAATGACCTAGTCCAGCCTCCTCACCTGTGCATTTGACTTCCTCAATTACCTAGTTTCAACTTGAGGATTTCCAGTGATGGTCTGCTCAGTAACCCATTTTATTTCATCCCATTTCAGGAGTCCAGGCCTAATTATTAGAAATATTCTTCATATATTCAGCACTCTTAATTATCAGTTAGCTCATTATTACTCTCCTTGTAACTTCTTTTGTTCAAATGATTTCTTCCAGAGCATAAAATTTGATATTCTTCAAGCATATTTATCAAATCTGAACTTAAAATCCACATATAGTTATAAGGAAATTTATGGAAGAAAAGTATAGGATTACAGAATTTCAGATCGGAGGATCATATTATAATTCATATTTGATTTTTTTCATTTATCACCTCCCATAGATGTTTAAGTTCCCGTGCTTACTTTAAATATCAAAAGAAATCTCTTTTAGCACATAAGATAAGAACTGAATTGAACATAACACCTCTGAACATAATTGCTGTATAGAATGTAACTGATTGTATAGAAATGTTCAAGGTCATTTAGTCTAATTAACAGTAAAGTCAATCAATATGCACTGAATGCAGTGGATGCCCATAGAAATAATTAAGCGAATTGTCTTTGGGGAGTCCATGTTTGCAGATTTCTTTTCCAATTTGCCATGCTCTTTCCGAGGTTGCTTTCCCCTCTCCCCTTTCTAGCTCTTTTTATGTTGTCAATTGAGATCAATAAAGATCCAACAAGAATTTAATGGGAAGGATTCTTATGGGAATCATAACTCTATCCTTTCTTCTTCCCTTTTAACCAACCTCTCCCACCCACTCCCCCCCTGCCAATTACATGAAGGATTTGGGTTTAGCTTGATTAAATCATGATCTTGTATATCTCATAGCATGGTAACAAGAGCAGAGTGAAGGTGCTTGTGTGCTGAGGATGGCTGGGTGCTGGGGTGAGTGGGACCACCATTCGTTTCAGTTATCTTATCCTCCAATAGAACGATCATTAGCAGAGTGTAGAAAAAGGGCCAAACCACCTGACTAAGGGCCAATCCCAAAGTAGCTATGTGGGACCTGCGGATTTGCACAGAGCTTTTTCTAGTGAACACAGAGAGATATCAAGGATTGCTTTCCTTTGCCTTTTGAACCAAATTTTAGGCTTGAGGCATTATTTATATCCTTTCCCAAAAAGCTTTACCTACCTCTCAAGCACATAATTTAGAAAAATTTTCCTAAGACATTTAGTAGGAAAGTTAGCATCATAGTAAAAGGAAATTCTCATGGTTCTGCTCTTTTCTTGATACTTCCTTCCTTCAGCTACCTTGTGCCTATATATAGTGGCAAGTACTTAAGGCAGAAAAATGAGCATATATCAAGTGAAAGTCTGTGGAGTATTCTTGCAGGGAAATGATTATGTCTAAGAGAGAATCTCTACCCTTTGGTAAATTATAATCTAATTAGGGGAGGGAGGATGAGAGACTCATGTGCAAAACCATTCAGGCTCAATGTGTTTTTTGAAAAGGCAAAAAAAAAAGGGGGGGGGAGGGTAAACAAAAGTTTCATGTATAGGACAACAATATATTTAGAATAATCCCAATTTTAAATATTGTTTTGCATTAACCCCACAAAAGATCTAAGTGCTCTGATAATGCCAATTCTTTGACTTCCAAACTGTACTTTTCAGATGATCTTTTTTTTCCTGAAAGTGATGTAGAAACCTGATCATATCATGTATTATGACTTATAGTTCAGAAATTTTGGTAACTTTCAATTAAAAGGAGAGACCAGGATGCCAGGATGCTAGTTTTAATTTTTCTACCAACTTGAGTATGATCCTGGACAATTCTCTTAAGTTATTTATTTCTTGAATTCCTATTCTTTAAAATGATCTGTTTGATCTGGTTTATCCCTAAAGTACTCTGAGATTCTAAATGCTATTATTCTGATATTTAGGGATGTTAAACCCCTTTGGTTTCAGAAGTTCCCTAATGGTGTCTGTACCAGTTGCTGCCAACTCTTGGACATACATTTTTTCTTGCACATTTTTCAGAGGTGTAATATATGTTAACTGGAGAAAAATAAGTAAATACAAATGAGTAAAAAAAGAAAAGATAACAACAGAGCATCTAAGTGACCACATGCTTCCTCTTCCTCCTCTGTCCCATTCCAATTCAGTCCAGGTGGGCATCCTAGTAATTTTGATGGGACAGCACACTGAGGGTTATCACACCCACTTCCTACCATCCTTGGGTCCTGGTTGCTTTCCAGTTCCAGAATCAACTCCTAAGGACCTACTTTCTAGGAATATTTCTTAGTTGAGATCTTGTAAAAGTGGAGCTGGGGAAAAGGATTTGGATGCTGGTAATTCATTTGGAAGGTGAAAACAGGGGTGAGGGAGCAGTGAGAGTTAAATAAAGAAGGAACGAAAGTCAATATAGGTGGATATTATGAGGTCTCTACTGTGGTCAGTGGGCTCAATTATGGTGTGACCTGAGATGCTTAGAGAATGCCACCCTGAATTGTATCCTTGAAAGGCAAGAGGCTGTAGCATTTTTCCAATGGCTCCTTATCCCTCAAGGGTTGAAGGTTGCCCCCAGAGTGTTAACATCATTGTTAACTTTTGGGCTGCTTTTGCAAGTGGCCCCAGTTAACTCCTGTGGAAAGGCTCTGGGATAGAAAGGTCTTATGTTTGAGGTTTGATGCTGTCAGTTCCAGGTCAGTCTGACTTGTATGAAGTCAGAGGTAGGCTAAGGAGATGTGACTCAGGACAACTTAAGCATTTGCAACAGATCCTTATACCCTAGAGAAAGATATATAGTGTATGTCATTAAATCTATGTAGCTCAAAGAAGAGACTTTCAAGCATCAAGTTTCAAAATTGTGCTACATCATATTTTATTTCATATGTGGACCACGTCTTTCTTACATTTCTTTTCTCCAGAAATTTTTCTTTTGGAAACAGCATTATATGCTTTATGTTATTACTGGAATTATCCAACTTCTTATCATATTATCTGTTGGAGTTTATTTCACTTTATGGTATGCCACACGTAATAGAATCTCTAGCCTCCTGGCTTCATTTGAGCCAGTGCCAAGACCACTGAAAGGTTTTCATGTTGTTTTTCCTTCTCACTACATCTCTAGGTTAGTTAAATTGTGGTTTGGATGCAGTGCCTCTGCAAATTCATTTAATTTTTTTAATTGTCAAATATAAATTACATATAGAAAAAATAATAAAACAAAAATGTATAGCTTAATTATTATAATATGTATACCTATGCAATCACTAACCGGATCAAAAAAAGAATATTACCAGCTCCCCAAAAGATTTTTTATGTGTCTTTTCTTGATCATAAGCATTTACCTTCCCTCTGGAAGTCATTACTATTCTGACTTTTATGGTGTTTACTTCCTTGTTTTGCTTTATATATTCACAGCCTAAGCACGAATACCTAAACATTATAGTTTATTTTGGATTCCTTCTGAACTTTATATAAATGGAATCATATAGTATGCACTATCTTGGATCTGGCTTTTTTGCTCATTATTTGTGAGATTCATCATATTATTACTTGTAGTTGTAATTAATTCATTTATTCATTTACAGAATTCCACATTATGACTATTCCACAATTTATTTGTTTATTCAACTGTTGATGCATGTCTGGGTGTTGACTATTTTTGGTCATTAAAAATAATGCTAGTATGAACACTTTTGTACGTGTATACTTGCAAAAATACATTTCTGTAGTTATATAGACCTATGAGTGCAATTGCTGGGTCATAGTCTGTCTTTAGCTTTGCCAAGCAGATTTATAAAAACATTGTACCAATTTTTATCCCCCTGCTATGTATTACATTTTCAGTTGCTCCAAATCCTGGTCAGTACTTGGTATTACCAGTATTTTTAATTTTAACCAGTATTGTGGGATATATGGATATCTCATTTTGATTTTAATTTGCATTTTCCTAATGAATAAGACTGGGTGACTTTATGTGTGTTTACTGATAATCTGGTTTTCTTTTTTCTGAAGTTCTTGATTTGGAGTTTTTTAAAAATATATATTCTGGATATGAGTTATTTGAATGTGATGTGTATTACAAAAAATTTTCTCATCTATATCTTCTGTTTTCACTCTTAATGGTGACTTAATGAACTGAAGCTCTTAATTTTAATGCAAGCATCTATAGTTTCATGTATCATTATTACTTTTTGTGTCTTGTTAAAAAATCTTATCCTGATTCAGGCTTATTAATATAGTCTTTCATATTATCTGCTATAAAAGCTTGATTATTTGGCTTTTACATTTAGGTCTAAAAGCATATGGAATTGATTACTGAATCAGGGTAGGTCTTAATCCTATTACTGGAGACCTTATAAAGAGAAAGCTACAAGGAGGAATAGGAATCCAGAAGTCAAAGGAACCCCGAAGAGAAAGGAGAGGGCATTGCCAAGAGAAAGGATGGGGAAGCCAAGGAACCCAAGGATTTCTGGCCAGCAAAACACTACATGGGAGGAAGCAAGCCTCTAGCTTCAGAAACTGTGAGCCAATAAACTCCTGTTGTTTAAGCTAAAACAAGTTTAGGGTATTTGTGATAGCAGCTGGGAAACTAGTATGATATGCTTGCCTTGTTCCCAATATTAGGCAGAAAGCATTCAATTTTACACCACTGAATATAATGTTAGCTGTAGGTTTTTCATATATACTCCTTATCAGATTGAGATAGATCCCTCTATTCCTAGGTGCTAATAATTTTTGTCATAATGGATGTTGAATTTAAATTTGTCCAAGGCATTTGTTTTAGCTTTCTGGCTACTAAAGCAAATACCATGCCATGGTTTGGCTTAAACAATGGGAATTTATTGGCTCATGATTTTGGAGCTAGGAGAAGTCCAAAATCAAGATGTCATTGAAGCAATGCTTTCTCCCAAAACACTGTGGCAATTTGTGGTAGGCTACCTGTGATCCTTGATCCTTGGCTTTTCTGTTACATGGCAATGCCCATGGTGACCTCTCCTGGCTCCCCCCTTTTCCTCTGAGTTCTGTTGACACTCAGCTTCTGGCTGCTCCTTCTGGCTTTCTCTCTCTCTACAAGGCTTTCAGGAACTAGATTAAGACCCATCCTGATTCAGCTGGGACACACTTTAACTGAAGTAACCTCATCAAAAGTCCTATTGCAAGTGGAATGGATTAAGTTTAAGAACATGTTTTTCTGATGTCCTTAGTTCCAAACTATCACAGCTTTTTCTGCACTATTGAGATGAAGATATGATTGTATGTATATTTGTTATATTAATATGGGGATTAACACTGATTTTTGAATGTTAAACATTTTGAATCCCTTGGATAAACCCCTCTTGGTTACAATGTAGTTTCTACATATTGCTGGATTCAATTTGCTAAAATTTCGTTAATGATATCTGTTTATTCTCATTCTTGTAATGCCTTTGTATGGTTTCAATATTAGGTCAATGATATCCTAATAAAATGACTTGGGAAGAATTCTCATTTCTTCTATTTTCCACGAGAGTGTGGGTAGTTTTTGGTATTACATATTTCTTATATGTTTGGTAGAATTTACAGTAAAGCCATCTAGGTCTGCAGAGCTTTCTTTCTGTTGTTGATGTTGAAAGTTTTAAAATTATGGGTTTCTTTCCTTTTTTAAAATATTTATTTTAAAGAATCTTTAGATTACATAAATGTTACATAAAAAATATAGGGGATTTTTTGCCCCCTCCCTCCCCCTCCCACACTTTCCCACATTAACAACATCCTTCATTAGTGTGGTACATTTGTTACAATTGATGAACACATATTGCAGCATTGCCACTAACTGTGGATTACAGTTTACATTATAGTTTATGCTCTGTCCAGTGCAGTTTTTGTAAGTTATGACAAAAATATATAATGGCCTGTATCCATCATCGCAATGTCATGCAGGACAATTCCAATGTCCCAAAGATGACCCCATATTACACCTATTTTTCCCTTTCCCTCCCCTCAGAACCTCTGGTGGCCACTGCCTCTACATCAATGACAAAAGCTCTTCCATTGCTATACTAACAATGTCTTATTCTACTACAGATTTGTTTACTTTTAAAGATGTAGGGATATTGAGGTTATTTTTATCTTCTTGAATGAGCTTTTCAGTTTGTGTCTTTCAGTAAATTTGTCCATTTCATTTAAGTAGACAATTTTTTGTACATGATATTGTTCTTAATATTTCTTTATTATCATTTACAGGTCTGAAGGATGTGAGTGATGTCCTTTCTCCCACCTCTGATATTGGTAGTGGTTACTCTCTGTCTTCTCCCAGATCATTCTTGTTAGAGGATTATTAATAGTGATCTTTTCAAAGAACCAGCATCTGATTTCATTAATGTTCTATGATGTTTTTCTGTATATAATTCACTTATTTCTATTTTTATGTTTCATAATTAAGTCTTTCATTCTGCTCAATTTGGGTTTAGTTTGTTCTTCTTGGTCTAGTTTTTTAACGTGAAAGTTTAAATGATGGATTTTAGATATTTCTTCTTTTATAATATAAAATTTTGAATTTTTCTCTAAAGAATGCATTCAGTGCATTTAAAAAATGTTTTTTAATTGGAGAACTTGTAGAATTTACATAAAAATCATATAAAAATTAGAGCATTTCCATATACCCCCTATTGTTAACAGTTTACATTAGTGTGGTACCTTTGTTACAATGGATGAAAGAATATTAAAATTCTGTTGACTATCACCCATAATTTGCATTAGGTGTATTTTTCCTCATATATTACACTATTACTAATACCCTGTATTAGTGTGGTACTTTTGTTATAATTATTGAAAGAACGGTTTTACCCTATTAACTATTGTCAATCATTTACAATAGAGTTCACTATGTTATACAGTCCTAAGTTTTATCTTTCAATTTTGATTCTAGAAATATATATACTACCTAAAATTTTCTGTTAACCACATTCATATATATAATTCAGTGCTATTAATTATACTCATAATAATGTGCTACCATCACCACTATCCATTTCCAAAACTTTACAATCAACCGAAAAAGAAATTCTGTACAAATTAAGTATTAACTTCCCATTCTCTACCCTCAACTAAGCCCCTGGTAGCCAATATTCTAGATTCTAACTCTATGAGTTTGCTTATTCAAATTGTTTCATAACAGTGAGAATATACAATATTTGTCCTTTTTGTCTGGCTTATTTCACTCATTACAATGTATTCAAGGTTCATCCATGTTGTTGAATGTATCAGGACTTCATTCCTTTCATGGCTGAATAATATTTCTTTGTATTTATATACCACATTTTGTTTGTCTTTTCATTGGTTGATGGACACTTGTGTTGCTTCCATGTTTTATCAATTGTGAATAATGCCACTATGAACATCAGTGTGCAAATATCTGTTTGAGCCCCTGCTTTCAATTCTTTTGAGCATATACCTACTAGAGGAATTACTGGGTCATATGGTAATTCTATATTTAGCTTTTGAGGAACTGCCAAATTGTTTGCCACAGCATCTGCAATATTTTACATTCCCACCCTTAATAAATGAGTATTCCTATTTCTCCAAATCCTCTCCAACACTTGTAATTTTTTGCTTTATTTTTTAAAATAATAGCCATTCTAATGGGTGTGAAATGATTTCTCATTGTGGTTTTGATTTCCATTTCCATAATAGCTTGTGATGTTCAACATATTTTCATGTGCTTTCTGGCCATTTGTATATCCTCTTTGGAGAAATATCTATTCAAGTCTTTTGCTCACTTTTAATTGAGTTGTTGGTCTTTTTATTTTTGAATTGTAGGATTTTTTTATATATTCTGGAAATTAAACCTTTATCAGATATGTGGTTTCCAAATATTTACTTCCATTGAGTATGTTGTATTTTCACCGTCATGATAAAATCCTTCGATGCACAAAACTTTCTAATTTTGATGAGGCCCCATTTATCTTATTTTCTTTTGTTGCTTGTGCTTTGGGTATAAGTCTAAGAAACTATTGCCATAATAAGATCTTGAAGATGTTTTCCTACATTTTCTTCTAGGAGTTTTATACTCCAGGTTCTTATATTTAGGACTCTGATTCACTTTAAATTAATTTTTGTATATGGTGTGAGACAGGGATCCTCTTTCATTGTTTTGCATATGAATACCCAGTTTTCTCAGCACTATTTGTTACAGAGACTATCTGTAGCAATTGAGTAGACTTGATAACCTTTTCAAAAATCAATTGGTTATTGATGCAAGGGTTTATTTCTGAACTCTCAATTAGATTCCATTGATCAATATCTCTATCTTTGTGACAGTACCATGCTCTTTTGATCACTGTAGCCTTGTAATAAGCATTCAAGTCAGAAAGTGTGACTCGTCCAACTCTGTTCTTCTTTTTCAAGAGTTTTCTGGCTATTTGGAGCTCCTTACCTTTCCAAATAAATTTGATAATTGGCATTTCCATTTCTGCAAAGTAGGCTGTTAGAATTTTGATTGGGGTTGCACTGGATTGCTAAGCCATTTTGGGTACAATTGAAGACTTAATAATATTTAGTCTTCTAATCCATTTACATGGAATATCCTTCCATTTATTTAGGTCTTCTTTGATTTCTTTTAGCAATGTTTTCTAATTTACTGTATATAGGTCCTTTAAATCCTTGGTTGATTTATTCCTAGATATTGGATTCTTTTAGATGCTATTGCGAATGGAATTGTTTTTCTTTCTTTTTTTTTTTTTTTTTTTAGGGTATAACCTAAATGAGTTTTTTTTTTTTTTATTATGGGTAAAAATCAAAATTCTCACAATACATACAAACATTTGCAAAATGATATATAAATATATATGCATATATGTGTATTTGCTTACAAAAATGTTATTTATATATATATATACATATATTTTAAGAGGTGTTTTTCTTGATTTCTTCCTCAGCCTGCACATTACTAGTGTATAGAAATACTACCAATTTTTGTATGTTGAACTTTTACCCATCAATTTGCTGACTTAATATTATTTTTTCTAGAAGCTTTGTTGTAGATTTTCCAGACTATCTATATATAGGATCATATTATCAGCAAATCATGAAAGTTTTACCTCTTCCTTTCCAATTTGGATGCCTTTTCTCTTTTTTCTTGCCTAACTGCTTAGGCTAGAACTTCAAGTACAACGCTGAATAACAATGGTGACAGTGGGCATCCTTGTCTTGTTCCAGATCTTAGAAGGAAAGCTTGCAGTCTTTCACCATTGACTGTAATATTTGCTGAAGATATTTCATATTTGCTCTTTATGATATTGAGGAAGTTTCTTTCTATTCCTATTTTTCTAATTTTTTTTTTCAAGATAAGATACTGGATTTTGTCAAGTGCCCTCCCATTTTTTGCATCAAACAAGATGATCATGTGGTTTTTCCCCTTCTTTTTGTTAATGTGATGTTTACAATAATTAATTTTCTTATGTTGAGCAATCTTTGCATACTCGGGATAAAACTCATTTATTCACGGTGCATAAATCTTTTACTGTGCTGTTGAATTTGATTTGCAAGTTTTTTGTTGAGGATTTTTGCATCTCTAGTCATAAGAAATATTGGTCCATAATTTTCCTTTCATGTATCTATATCTGGCATTGGTATTAGGGTGATATTGGTTTCATAGAATGAGTTAGGTAGTGTTCCATTCTGTTCAATTTTTTGGAAGAGTTTGCGCAGGATTGGTATTAATTTTTCTTGGAATGATAGGTAGGATTCACCTGTGAAGCCATCTGGTCCTGGGCTTTTCTTTGTTGGGAGGATGACTCATTCAGTCTCTACTTGTAATTAGTCTGTTGAGGTCTTCTATTTCTTCTAGATTCAATGTAGGCTGTTCATGTGTTTCTAGGAATCTATCCATTTCATCTAGGTTGTCTAATTTGTTGGCATATAGTTGTTCATAGTATCCTCTTAAGATTCTTTTTATTTCTGTAGGGTCAGTGGTAATATGACCAATCTTATTACTATTTTTTAAAAAAATTTACATCTTCTCTCTTTTTTCTTTGTCAATCTAGCTAAGTTTTTGTCAGTTTTATTGTTTTTTTTTAAAAGAAGCAACTTTTGTTTTTGTTAATGCTCCCTAATTTTTTTCTTGTTCTCAATTTCATTTATTTCTGCTCTAAACTTTGTTACTTCTTTCTTTCTGCTTGCTTTGGGTTTAGTGTTTGCTGTTCTTTTTCTATTTCCTCCAGGTGTGCAGTTAGGTCTTTGATGTAATTCTTTATTCTTTTTAATGTAATCATTTAGGGCTATAAATTTCCCTCTCAACACTGCCTTTGCTGCATCCTATAAGTATTGATATGTTGTGTTATCATTTTCATTTATCTCGACATATTTACTGATTTCCCTTGCAATTTCTTTTTTGACCCAAGGATTATTTGTGTGTGTTATTTTACTTCCATATATTTGTAGATTTTCCCATTCTCTGCTTGTTATTGAGTTCCAGTTTCAATCCATTATGGTCAGACACAAAGTTTTGTATAATTTCAATCTTTTGAGACTTGTTTTGTGACCCAACATGCAATCTATCCTGGAGAATCATCCACATGCACTTGAGCACTATGTATATCATGCTCTTTGGGGGTGCAATGTTCTGAATATGTCTGTTAGTTCTAATTCATTTCTCCTATTATTCAGATTCTCTGTTTCCTATTGATCCTCTGTCTGGATATTCTATCTATTGATGAGAGTGTTGCATTGAAGTCTCCAACAATTATTGTAGAGATGTCTGCTTCTATCTTCAGCTTTGCCATTGTTTGTCTCATGTATTTTGGGGCACCAAGGTTAGGTGCATAAATATTTATGATTGCTATTTCTTCATGGTGGATTGCAGCTTTTATTAATATATAGTGTCCTTCTTTGTCTCTTATAACAGCTTTTGATTTAAAGTCAATTTGTCTGACATTACTATAGTAAATCAGCTTTTTGGTTACTACTTGCATGAGATATCTTTTTCTATCCTTTCATCTTCAACCTATTTGTATCTTTGGGTCTAAAGTGAGTCTCTTGTAAACAACAAATAGTTGGATCATGCTTTTTAAAATCCATTATACCAATCTGTCTCTTTTGATTTGGGACTTTAATCCATTAACATTCAGTATTATTACTGTAAAGGCAGTACTTACCTCAGCCATTTTGTTCTTTTCCTGTGAATATGTCATACATATTTTTTGTCTCTCATTTCCTTTATTGCAACTGCCTTTTCTTTATAGTTGATCTTTTGTGATGTACATGACTGGTCCCTTTCTTATTTCCATTTCTGTATAGTTTTAAAATATTTTCTTACAGTTCCTGGGTGTCTCTAGAGACCTCAGGAACCTCCTATTTAAGGCACTGTTTACTATGGCAGTAAATGAGATCCTGCTGAGATGTGCATAAGCATAACCTCTGAAATGACCTCCTGACTCACTTTGAAATCTCTTAGCCATAAAAATTCATTTGTATTTACCACTTCCCCCTTTTGGCCAAGGTTTTTTTTCCAGATGCATTGTTAGTTAGCACTTGGTGCCAGGAAGGCTCATACCCAGGAGTCATGCCCCACACCAGGGGGAAGGTAGTGCATTTATATGCTATTTGGCTTAGAGAAAGGCCACATTTGAGTAACAAAGAGGATTTCAGAAGGTAACTCTTAGGCAGTATATGATAATAAGCTAAGTTTCAATTTCACAGGAAAAGTTTCATAAGTACAATCATTAATATCAAAGGCCTGACATAATGGTCTGTCTTACTTCACTAGGCATTGCCTTTGGACTGGGGAGATTCTTGCTGTCCTATTAGAAAATGTAGCAGAACTTCACAGGATGGGAATTCAATATTCTTTTGTTTATTGTGTGGATCTCCACCCACCAAGACAATACCCCATGAACACTTGAACATATTTATATGCCTTAAAGTCATGCCTTAACTCAGGAATTTGGCACCCTGTCGGTAGGCCTTACTTTGGAATTTATGCTCCCCAGAGTAACAGAGTTAGACTCATTTATAGGTTTTCTACATATCACTCTTCTGCCCCTTTTATTTGAACCTATAATTAACAGTATATTTGATAAATATATGTCCCAGAGACTTAAATCTTTGATCTGTTCATGTGCCATTTGAACTCTGAATTACAGCAGAGTTGCAACACCTGCTTTCCACTTCATTGGATTCACCAGGGAATCTAACAAGGAGATGATGATGGACAATGCCCATCCCAAGGAACAGAGGGTGTCTGCAACTGCAAGCAAGATAGTTCCATCCATCTGCCCCATGGGGTCTAAGCTTCCTCTCACTTAGAAACAGAGTGGGCAATGCCATTCCAAAATCCTCAAATTTGGGGAATGAACAATGGACTAAAGTAGACTTATTATTATCCTACTATAGACTTATTATTATTCTAACAGTGGAAGAACTCTTATAAATATAAAGGCAGTGGTCACCAGAGGTTCTGAGGGATGGGAGAGGGAAGAATAGGTATAGAATGGGGCATTTTTGAGACATTGGATTTGTCCTGCATGACATTGCACTGATGGTTACAGGCCTTTGTATATTTTGTCATAACTTACGAAATTGTGCAGGACAGAGTGTAAACTATAATGCAAGATGTAATCCATGGCTAGTGGCAAGGCTTCAATATGTGTTCATCAATAGTAACAAGTGTACCACACTAATAAGGGATGCTGTTGATGTGGGAAAGTGTGGGAGGGGGAGGGAGTGGGGCATATGGGAATCCCCTATATTTTTTATGTAACATTTATGTAATCTAAATCTTATTTTAAAATATTAAAAAATAAAAAAATACTTTCTTTGTGATTACCCTGGATTTAGATTTCACAAACTACATTGATAACATGCTAATTTGAAAATATACCAACTTATATCAGTAGCATACACGTTCTCTGCTCTGATCTCCCTTTGTTTACCCGCTATGTTTTTTTCCTCACTTTATCACTTCACATTTTGCATGTCCATAATCAGGAAAGATGCCTTTTTCTTGTTCAATTGTATTTTGACTCTTACAGAGATTAAAGAATAAAACTATATATTGAGCACACAATACTGAAGATCTTCATTCACACTACTTCATTCACACTACACCAAGCCACTGTCCCCTGTCTTCCTTTCAGCCTGCAGATCTCCCTTTAGTAAGTAATTCCTGTAGGGCAGATCTTTTGTTAATGAACTCTCTGTTTCTGTTTATCTGTGTATATTTTAAACTCTCCCTCATTTTTATTTTTTATTAAAGAAATTGTAAGCTTACAAAACAATCATGCATTATGTGCAGAATTTCCATATATCATCTCTCCACCAACACCTTACTTTTTGGTGGAACATTTGTTACAGATTATGAAAGAACATCATCAGACTATTACCACTTACTATGATTCAGAGTGTAAATTTGGTATATTTTTTTCATATTCTGGTTTCTCTTCAGATTGTATATATCTTTTGTCTTCTCCGTCATGTTTGAAGGACAGTTTTGCCAAATCAAGAGTTTTTGGCTTACAATTTTCTTCTTTCTGTTCCTTAAATTTACCATACCACTGCCTTCTTGCCGCCATCGTTCCTTTTTTTTTTTCTTTATCTTTTTTTTTTTCCTCCATGGCTTCTGAGTTATACTCATTTATAGGTTCTCTACACATCACTCTTCTGCTCCTTTTATTTGAATCTATAATTAGCAGTATATTTGATAAATACATGCCCCAAAGACTTAAATCTTTTATTTATCCATGTGCCATTTGAACTCTGAATTACTTCAGAGTTGCAAAACCTGCTCTCCACTTCATTGGACTTACCAGGGCATATCTAACAAGGAGATGATGATGGACAATGCCCATCCCAAGGAACAGAGGGTGTCTGCAACTGCAAGTATTGACACTTAGATTTATTGAGGATCCCTTGTATATGACAAATCTTTTTTCTCTTGCTGCTTTCAGAATTCTCTCTTTATCTTTGTCATTTGACATTCTGAGTAGTATATGTCTTGGAGTAGGTCTATTACAATGTATTCTGTTTGGGAGTACATTGTGCTTCTTGGATATGTATATTTGTCTTTCATGAGAGTTGGAAAATTTTTAGCCATTATTTCCTCAAATATTCTTTTTATGCCTTTTCCCTTCTCTTCTCCTTCTGGGACTCCCATGATGCATATGTTTGTGTGCTTCGTGCTGTTACTCAAATTTCTGTTTTTCTGATTGTATGCTTTCAATTGTTCTGTCTCCTAATTCACTGATTCTTTCCTTGCCTGTTCTTATCTGCTGTTGTATGTCTCTAGTGTATTTTTAATCTCCATTTGTGTGCCATTCATCCCTAAATTTATGTTGTTTCTTTTTATACTTTCAAATTGTTCTGTATGCTCATACATTGTCTTATTAATATCTTTTAGCTCTGTTTCCATATTTTCCATTATCTCTCTGAATTGATTTAAGAGATTTTTTTGAACTTCTTTGATTGGTTTTTCCAAGTTCTGTTTCTCCTCTGAAATGTTAATTGTTCCCTTGACTCAGCCACATCTTCATGTATCTTAGTATGGCTTGTAATTTTTTCCTGATGACTGGGTATCTGATTATCTTGATGCTTTCACTCTATCAGTTTATTCCTCTTGTCTAGGATTTTATTGTTAATTCACTTTGTGTTAAGACTCTTCTTTGATGCTTGGTCCAACTTAATTGAAATCTTTAGAGTAGCCTTTGTTTAATTGTTGAAATTTTCTCTGCTCTTCTTCATCTATTCTTGCCCTAGGTATGTGTTACAATTTTTAAGATTGCAATTTTTGTGCAATTGTTTAGCCTCCAGGATAAAGCATCGTTTCCTCTGTTCCTTATTTGGGGATTTTGATCTGTACTGTTTGTTTTTATGCAGAATATTCTTCCCAACTCCTAAGATTTATTTACATTCTCCCCCTTCAGTGCAACCTTTTCCTTCAACTTTGTAGTTCTGGGATCCTCCTGTCTTACAGCAGCTCAGTTTAATTCCTTTTATTATTATTTTTCCTCTGAGGCTTTTCTGCCTCTGGTTTCTTCCCTGTTAGGGCATCCTGCCCCAGGAAGCCAGATGTGGTCTGTCCAGAAAAAGTCTGTCTCTCCAGAAAAGTACATTTTGAACTAAGGTGGTCCAGCTGGCAGAACCTGGATTTAGTAAGTACACCTCTTGTCAATAGTTCTGTCATGGTCTTTCCCCAAACCCACAGAGGCCTTTTTGTGTGCATCATGATTAAGTGGCTTGTGTTATGCACTATGTCTCTGCTGACTCTGGTCCCTGTGTCTGAATATGTGTGGAATTCTAACTTGCTGCTGTAAGTGGCTCTATAGTCTGTCCACAGTGGGATGGGCCTGGGTCATACTGCCTCTGTGTGACACATGGGACCAAGTGAGGGTTGGAGTACACACCAGCATGTCCAAGAAGAAAATTTCCTACTTACTCTTGTAGATTTTTTTCTTTTTGATTCAGAATTTGTGGAGTCCTTCTCTTGTCTCTATCATCTTCCAAAGATCTGAGCAAGTGGGATTGGTCCTTTTATTAGTTGTTTCTGAGAGAAAACTTTTCCAGGGGATGTTTTACATCACCATCTTGATAACATCACTCCTCTCACAAATTTTTCTATCTTTTTCTTTTTTTTGTTCATTCCACAAGTTTTGACAAGTTTTATTTTTAAAAATTCTCATTCAGTTCAAAATATTATCTAGTTTTTCTTGTGATTTCTTATTTAGCAATATGTTCTTTAATATTCAAATATTGGTAATTTTCCAGATATCTCTGTTATTCATTTCTAGTTTAATTCTGTTTGTGACATAGAAAATACTTTGTTTGATTTCAACCTTCTTAAATTTATTAAGACTTGCTTTATGACAAAGAATATGGTTTATATTGGTGAATGCCTTTGAGCACTTGAATGGAGTGAGATTAAACTTTTGTTTTTGTGTGGAGTTTTAAAATAAATACTAATTGGGTCAAATTGGTTTATAGTGACATTCAAGTCTTCTATAGTCTTACTGATTTTTTTTCTTTGTGTTCTACTAAATTATTGAGAAAAGAATATTGAAACATCTAATTATAATTTTGGAATTGTCTATTTCTCCTTTTAGTACTATCAAAGTTTCCTTCTTGTATTTTGAAGCTCTAATGTTCGATGCATAATCATATAGGATTTTATATTCTCTTAATGAATTGAACTCTATCTGCATAAAGGGCACCTCTATCTTTGGTAATATTTTCTTTTCTTATATCTACATTTTATGATGTTAGTTAATCATACTATTATTATGATTAATTTTTGCATGCTATATGTTTTCCCATCCTTTAATTTTAACCTATTTTGTCTTTATATTTAACATGGGCTCTTTAAAGATAGATATCATAAAGTTAAGTTCATATTTTCTATCAAATTTGATAATTTCTGTCTTGATGTGTTTACACCATTTATATTTAATGTAATTATTGATATGGTTCAGTTGAAAACTACCCCTTGCTATTTGTTCTCTATTTGTCTCATCTGCTCCCTCCCCTTTTTTCCTTATCTTTCTACCTTTCTTAGAATTGAGTTTTTAAAATGATTCAATTTTTCCCCTTAATATCAGCATCATAGCTATACTTGTTTTATTTTTATTTTTATATTTTAATGGCTGCTCTAGGCATTCCTAATTTATCACAGTATGCTTTCAAATAATGTTATACTTTTCCTTAGTTAAGACCCTTACAACAATGTACTTCCATTTGTTACCTTCTATCCTCTATAACATTAAAGTTATACATTGTACTTTTAACATTAGTCATAAACCCCATAATTCAGTAATATGACTTTTGCATTAAAGAGTCAATGATATGTTGAAGAGATAAAATATATTTATATTTATTTATACTTAACATTTCTGGTGCTCTTTATTTCTTTGTTTAGAATCAAATTTCCACCTCATATCATTATTCTTCTGCCTACGAAATTTCCTAAACACTTCTTGCAGGGCAAGTCTGCTAGTGATGAATTCTCTCTGCTTTTTTTTTTTTTTTTTTTTTTTTTCTGAGAAAGTTTTTATGTGCCTTCATTTTTAGAGATATTTTTTCTGGCTAAACAAGACTAGGTGATAGATTTTTTTCCTTTCAGTACTTTAATAATGTCTTTCCACTGTCTTGTGGCTTGAATAGTTTTTATAACTGTGTTGTCATTTCAATCCTTATTCCTCTGTACATAATGTTTACAAAGACTGTTTTTAAAATTACTCTTTTATCAGTGGTGTTCAACAATTTGATTGTGAGATGCCTTGACATTGTTTTCTTTGTGGTTCTTCTGATTGCCATTTATTAAACTTAGATCTGTAGATTTGTATTTTATTTCATTAAATTTAAAAGATATTGGTGTCATTATTTATTCAAATAGTTTTTTTTTACTCCCCCCCCCTTTCTTCTTGGACTCAATTACATATATATTAGAATACTTGATAATGCTCCACATTCACTAATGTTGTATTAAGTTTTTTAGTTGTTATTTTTCCATGTTCTTTATTTTGAATAGTTACTAAGTAAGTCTAAGTCTTTTAAAACTACTCATCTTTTCTTTTGCCTTATCTAATATGCTGCTAATTCTATCTAGTGTATTTTTCATTACCAATATTATTTTTTTCAAATCTAAAAGTTAGTTTGGGTTTCTTTTTAATATCTCCCATTCCTCCTCCCAGCATGGTCATGTTTTTAAATTCTTTCTTAATATAAGCAGTAGTATTAACATCCTTGTCTGTTAGTTCCACCATCTCTCTTTCTGGGTTTGTTTCTATTGACTGATTTTCCTCTGGTTATGAGTCATAGTTTTCTACTTTTTGCATAGCTGGAAATGTTTGGTTGGATACTGCACATTGTGAAATTTACATGGCTCATGCTTCATTTTGTGGTTTTCCTTTTACTACCACTGGAATTTGTTTTGGTGTGAAATAAAGTGACTTTGTATCAGTTTTTGCAGCTTGCTTCTAATTTCATTAGTGGATGGGTCCAGAGTAGCCTCTAATCTATAGCTAATTTAACCCCACTACTTAGAAAATACCCTTCTGAAGATTTTACTCCATGCACTATGTATTACAAGATCTTTCCACTTTGGGTGGTGAGAACACCATCTATTCCCAGCCCTGCATGTACTTACATAAGACATTTTTCTGACTACTCTTTTCTAAGGGTGTTTCCCTATTTGTGTAGCTTTCTTTCCATTCATGTGGAGAATAGCTCTTAGACACAGACTTGAAGGGATTCCTCTGCAGATTTCTAGACCTCTCTTTTTGTGCATCTCCCTCCTATCTTGTACTGTGCCCTAGAAATTTTAGCTGTCTTAGTCTCCTGAGCTCTGATTTTTGAATTCTCAACTCAGCAAGACTGTCCAGCTCTATTTAGATTCTCTCTTCTTTTTTTTAAATATATTTTTTATTTATTTTTAAAAGGTACTTAGATAACAAAAAATGTTACATAAAAAAATATAAGGGATTCCCATCTGATCCATTCCCCACACCTCCCACTTTTCCCCACATTAAACAATTTCTTTCATTAGTGTGGTACCTTCATTGCAATTGATGAGCACATTTTGGAGCATTGCCACTAAGCATGGATTATAGTTTACATTGTAGTTTACACTCTCTCCCACTCAATTCTGTAGGTTATGGCAAGATATATAATGGCCTGTATCTGTTATTGCAATGTCATTCAAGTCAGTTCCAAGTTCTGAAAATGCCCTTATATTGCACCTCTTTTTCCCTCTCCCTGACAACAATACATCCAGTGGCCACTGTCTCCAAATCAATGATATAATTTCTTTCATTGCTAGAACCACAATAAGTCTATAGTAGAATACCAGTAAGTCTACTCTAGTCCATATTTTATTTCCAAATCCTGAGGATTCTGGGATGGTGATGCCCACTCCGCCTCTAATTGAGAGGGAGCTTCAATCCCATATGGCTGATGGGTGGGACTTTCTTGTTTGCAGGTGTAGACTCTCTCGGTTACTTGGTGTGGTGGTTGCTCATCCTCATCTTGTTAGTTGTTCTGTTTGAGTCCAATGAACAGGAGAGTAGGTATTGCAACTCTGCTGAGGCTCAGTGCACAGCTGGCACATGGACAGCTCAGAGATTAAAGTCTCTTGGATGTACACCTACCAACTCCAGCACCAACTATAGGCTCAATTCAAAGGGACAGAAGAGACATGTGTAGAGAAGTCATATTTGAGTCCAACTCTTGTTTCACTCGAAAGCATAAACTCCAAAGTAGGGTCCACTGGCGAGGCACCAAACTCTGGAGCTATCTGCCATGACCGTAGGACCTGAGTGTCTCCGGAGCACTCAGGAGCCCCAGTATTTGCAGTAGTATCTACCTTGACCATCTATGAGATCCTGCTGAGATGTGCATAAATGTTACCTCTCTGATGACCTCCCGGCTAACTTTGAAGTCTCCTAGCCATATATAGTCATTTGTCTTTACCTTTCCCCCCTTTTATTCAAGGTCTTTTTCCAGTTGTATCACCAGCTGGTGCTTGGTAGTAATCCCTCAGTGCCAGGAAGGCTCATACCCAGGTGTCATATCCCTTGCTGGGGGAAAGGTAATGCATTTATTTATATGCTGAGTTTGGCTTAGAGAAAGATCACATTTGAGCAACAAGGAGGCTCTCAGGAGGTAACTCTTAGGCACTCTACAACACTAGACTAAGTTGCAAATTCAAAAGCAAAAGGATCATAAGCATAGTCATCAATATCAAGAGACCATCAATTGACCATCTTTCTTCACTAATCATTGCCCCTGTACTTGGGGGATTGTTGCTCTTCCATTAAATAATGTGGCAGAGCTGCCCAGGATGGGAATTCAATAATCTTTCAGCTGCTGTGTGATTCTCTACCCCACTGTGGCAATGCCCCATGAACATTTGAACATATTTATATGTATGCCCAGGTGAACTTCCTCCCATGTATCCCCCATCACTGACACCCCACCCCATTGATCTTCCCCTGCCATAGTTGTAACCCTTCTGTGATCCAAAACTTCTTCAAAAATGAGGCCAAGAATATTGCTAAATTTGATTAATAAGAAAATGAAATAATGATAGGTTTAAACATAAGAAATAAGATACATAATAATTTAGAGAAACTAAAACTAAAATAAAGTAAAAAAGATTGGGGTATTAAAAAATTGAAAAATGTTAAAAAATAAAATAAAATAGAATAAATTATTTTTTGACATTTTTCCTTTCATCACTATAATATCAGCTGTCCTAAATGTACAGTGGCTTTTTCATCCACTTCTTCCCCAGTGTCTTACTTTTTTTTTTTTTTTTTTTTTTAATATTGTCTTCAAAGAAGTTTTAGGTCACAGTGAAGCTACACACAGAATATAGGGGACTCCTATATACCCAACATCCTCCCCATTTCCCCCTTCCCTATTAATAATCTTTTTACATGTGGATGGTACATTTGTTACAACTGATGTATAAATATTGAAACATAGCTACCAATCATGTTCAATGGTTTACATTATGGTTTACATTTTAGACCATATACTTTAATAATTTTTTGATGAAATTTAACATGGCTTGTATCCATAATTGCAAGATCATGCAGAACACTTCCATTGCCTCCTAAATATCCCTCTTCAATCTATTCCATTCCTCCCTCTCCCTCCCCTCAGGGCCCATGGTGGTCACCAGGCTTCATTCCTTGAAGGACAAGATTCATAGATACTTACAACAGTGCTGAGAGTTGGACCCACTAGTCTGTCTTCCCTTATTAGGAACTGTCCATGCTCTTCAGAGACACCCTCCTCTCTATTTGAGAACATATCAGGCCTCCCCGGCATGGGAGTTCAACTTATTAAGTGGGTCTCCTCCCACTGATACAGCACACTATGACAAAATGATCACTCGCACATTCTCTAGAGGACTGTCCCAGGTGAGCCCTGTCCCAAGTGCCCCCCATTCAATACCCTAAACCATTAACCCTTCTTTGTCATATTGCCATAAAAGTTTTCTCAGCGTTGTAGTTTCACCACGTATACACCAATCTCCAGTGTTCACCAGCTCCCTCCCTCAAACTTCCACCTAATTCCATAGACCATCCAACCCATCCTCCCCACCCTCTGTCAAGCTTGTCAATCTATGATAGCTGTGCAGTGAAGAGATATGACAGGGGTGTAGGTCTACTATTGGATTGTGTGGTGCAAGCTTGGACTCCCTCTTCTTGATGCATCCTGGAAACTGCACCAGGCTATAAGCTTGGGAAATAGTAGGGCTCATCTTGCTTGTTATGCTTTATTTATGGAGTCCAGACCTGTCTTGTTTTTTGTTCTGTGGTTGAAAATAGTTGTTTCATATATTTTGTCTCATTTTATGGTTGTAAGAAAGTAAATCTGGCCCATGTTACTCCATCTTGGCTCTTAGCAAAAAATGCCTATTGCTCTTTTAAGAAATATATAATTTCTGGTAAAATTGTGCTGATTAGAGAATATACTCTGTATGACTTCAGCCTTTTCAAATTGTTGAAGCTTGTTTTATGGTCTTTGTGGTTTTTGTCTCTTTTATCAATTATTGAAAAGGTGTTTTGTTTCACCTATGATTATGAATTTATCTATTTCTCCTTATCATCTTTAACCTTTTGCTTTTTTTTTTTTTTTATAATATACTTTTTTTTTTTTTTTATTCATTTATCCCCCCCCCCCTTGCTGCTTGTGCTCGCTAGGTCAGCTAACCACGCCGTGCGGGTAACCTTTTGCTTTTTATACTTAGAATTTATGTTATTAGAGTTATGTTATTAATTTATGTTAAGTTAAATATTACTCTATAATCCTGGTGTACTAAAACTTTTGAAATCACTAGTAATGCTTTTTACTCTAAAGCTTATTTTGTCTGATATTAATATAACTTTTGTTTTCATAGCATATCTTTTTTATTCTGTTATTTTCAACCTTACTCAAAATGCCTTAGTAATTATTTTATAAAGAATATACATACATACACACAAACAAATCTGGTATTCTTTGCTTTTTAATTGGAGCATTTATCTCAATTATATTAAATATAATTACTGATGCATTGATTTAAAATCTAGCTTCTTATGTTCTTTCTGTCAATTACATTTGTTCTGTATTCCTTTTTTCTAATTTTCTGGCTTTTTAAAAGTGCTAATTATTTTATTTTAAAATTTTATATGAAATAGAAGTTAACATAAATTCAAAGTACCTCAATGAAAATAAATTTAGATAGAGTGTAACAATATTTTCAAATAAAAGAGTAAAAAAAGAAAAAACTTTTCAGGTTATAAGAAATTATCTTTTATATATATAGTGCTTGATTTGTCACTAATTTTTTTGGGAGGTCATAAACAATGATTTCCATTAAACTTAAATAGGCCATTAAATATTAAATCTTATTTAAAAATACACAAATACAGATTCCAAAACTCAAGCTGAAGAATTTACAAATAATCGCAAGTGATGACTAAAATGTTTTCCATTTTTAACAAAACTACAAAGAATATAAAATCTGTCTGAAAATTTCTAGCCAAATACCAAGTTTTAAAATAAAACTTGGCTTCTAAGATGGTATAAAAAGAATAAATAGAATTTTAAATAGACTTTTCAAGCACAAATGAGTTTTGTCAATTTACTTTTTTTACTTATTTCTTTTTTTTTCAATTTGTTTTTAAAAATAAATCACAGAAACTCCTTAAACTTTTCTTACTCAATGTTGAAACCTAAAAAGGAATTTTAACAAGTTCAAGGGCAAAATAAAAATGCTTCTTTTATTTTTTAAATTACAAAACAATTTATTTTTGAACTTACAGAAATTTACCTTCCAAAATCTCTAGGTATGGGTTCTTTAATATTAACACTTTTTTCATTAAAATATAAACAATTTATCTGGGGATCACTATTAACTGTTAAAAGAAAGTTAATATTCTCTGGAAAATTCCCAACAAAACCCAGGCATTAGCTTTTACAAATAAGCCCTTAAGAATGCTTTTCTGAAGAAAAACTTACACCTCTAAATTTCTGTATTCGTTTTCCTTGCTCATTTAAAATGAGATTTTTTAAAGTCATGAACCATTTATAGGGATGAGGCATTTTTATTTGGGTCGAATTATATAAACATACATAGATGCCAGGCAAATGAATAAAGAATAAATACTCGCTTATATCTGAATAGTGCCAAACTAGTGAATTAACTTTTATTTACACATCTACTGTCGAAGTTAACTCTTGGCAAATATGCAGAGTTTTACTAAAATTGTGTCCAAATTTCAAATTCTGTCACTTAATAAAAGGGGCTTATATTGGACTAACATGCACTAAAAGCATAGTCAAACTCAAAAATTTTACCTTAACAAATAATCATCCTATCAAAATAATGAGTCGTATATTTTCCAAAATTTTCCCCTTTTCCAGTAAAAAAAAAAAAAAAAAACAAAAAAACAAAAAAACAAAACTAATGAGGAAACATTTTTAAAGTATATAATTCAAAGAATGGCTTTCTTAAAAAATCACTCTCTCAGAAGTGCACAGTGAAAATGCTGTTTTAGAAATTTATCCCATAAGAAACTAGGTACATTGAAATAATTGTGTGTACTTTTTAATAATTATTTGTTGTCAAAGCCTTTTCTTTTACACTTCCTCCCCTACAATTTCTACCCACAATCTGGAAGGTGGAAAGATCACATATTTTATCATTACTCAGTCACTTACTTTCTTCTACTTTGCTTTCAGAATAATAGGCAGTGGAAAGTTAAAGGCCATCTCACATATAGTACAAATAAACTTAAATCACAGAATATTGACATATACAAAGAACAGACATAATAAATTTCAAGGAGATTTTGATGACAGAAGCAAGTAGCTCTGCAGTCAACATAAATTGGTGGTGAAAAGTGCAATTAAGATCTTTGATCCTGATCAGGAGGAAAAACCCAAAGTAAATAGAAAGAGAATAAAGAGCATCTGAGTCACCTATTTCGAGTCCATTCCTCTTGTAATGTCAAAAGCCTGTTTGAAGGTGCCCAAATCAGGGTCTTAAACACAGGCATCAATCAAACATTTGCTTTGGGTTCCTTTTTTCCAGGATTCCTGTTTCCTAGGAAAATTAGCATCAGGAAAATGAACCTAGTATAAATCCATTTAAAAGGTGACCAGGATCTCAGAGTAAATATGAAAATAGGTTTGAATGAGACTCATCTGAAAAAAAAAAAAAAAAAGATGAAAATAAATTTATTTTTTGTTATATTGAACAAAATTGGCTTTATCCGAATATGTAAAATGACTCACCTGTCAATTGTTGTTGGAGTACTTTTTTTGATTAAAAAATAAATAAACTTGATATGACATCTTCCAAGGTCATACTTAACTTCCCAGCACAATCATAAAGAAAGTAATTTGCAAAAATATTTCAGAATCTTCCCTAAGAACCTACCTTAAATCTTTTTATTTCATTTTTTAAAATTAGCAACTTTATCTCAAATTTCACAAAAATAAAAGAACAGAAAAAGGCAGCTCAACAAATTATGGAAACATTTCTCCTAAAATGTTCTTTTTCAGGCACTTTTATCTGATGTAATTCCAACTGCTAACTCAGTTGTTATTCTAGTTTTCAGAAAGATACCCAGATGAGCACAGATTAGTTAAATGATATAGTCAAGTTTTCCTTATTAATGAAAAAAAAATGAAGAAGAGAAAAAAATGCTCAATCATATCCATATCTCACAAAACCAAACCCCATATTCTTTTTTTTAATCTTTAGAATTAATATAGTACCAGCTTTTCTTTTGCTACAAAAACATTACAATGTTGTTAACTAAAGTCTATAAATTACATTAGTTATATTTTTCCCATGTTTCACCACATTCTTAACCTGCAGTAAAAGAACATTCTTGTATTTATATAATTAACCACAAACCTCATCTACTTCCAAAATAATTGTTATATATTCCCAATATTATCCTCAACCTGTCCTCCAACTAACATTAATCTCCTTAAAGTACTCCTTTCAGCCACAATCAAATCCATAAATCAACAGTGTTTGTTACATTCATTAAATGTATTACCATCAAGTCCAACCATTATCACATATTTACATTTGATCTTATTAAACATTCTACATACATCCAGCATCTTCTCCCCCTTCTCATCACACATTCCATTTCCCACTGACTAAACTTCATAGTCCAACTCCATAAGTCTACTCATTGCATTTAGTTCATACCAATGATATCATACAATATTCTTCCTTTTGTGTCTGGTTTATTTCACTCAATGTAATATCCTCAAGGTTCTTTCATGTCATCATGTGCTTCCCCAACTGATTTCTTCTTATAGCTGAATAATATTCCATCATATGAACATACTTCATCTTGTTCATCCATTCATAAACACTTAGATTGTTTCTACCTTTTAGCAATTATGGATAATGCAGCTATGAACATCAGGGTGAAAATATCTGTTCATGTCCTTGCTTTCAGTTCTTCTGAATATATTCCTAGTAGCAAGATTGGGGAATCATATGGCAGTTCTATATTCAGTTTCCTGAGGAACCTCCAGATTGCCTTCCACAGAGGTTGCACCATTTTACTATCCTACCAACAGTCTAGGAATGTTCTTATTTTTCCACATCCTCTCCAGCACTTGAAGCTTTCTGTTCTTTTAATATTGGCCATTCTGTATGATGTGAGATGATATCTCATTGTAGTTTTTTTTTTTTTTAAAGATTTTATTTATTTATTCATTTATCCCCCCCTTGCTGCTTGTGCTCGCTGGGTCAGCCAACCACACCGTACGGGCGGGCTTGCCTTCACCAGGAGGCCCTGGGAACCAAACCCGGGGCCTCCCATATGGTAAACGGGAGCCCTACTGATTGAGCCACAGCCGCTTCCCTCTCATTGTAGTTTTGATCTGCATTTCCCTAATAGTTAGTGATGTTGAACATATTTTCATGTGTTTTTTGGCCATTTGTATTTCCATTTTGGAAATTGCCCATTTCTTAATGGGGTTGTTTATCATTCTGTCATTAAGTTGTATGATCTCTTTATATAACATGGAGATCAATCCCTTATCAGGTACTATGGTTTCTGAAGTTTTTTCCCATTGAGTAGGCTACCTTTTTACTTTCTTGACAAAGTCTTTTGAAGAACAAAAGTATTTAATAGTACAAAAGTATTTAATAGTTATGAGGCAATCCCATTTATCTATTTTTTCTTTTGTTGCCCATGCTTTGGGTGTAAGGTCCAAGAAACCACCACCAAGCATAAGATCTTGAAAATGTTTCCCTACATTTTCTTCTACAAGTTTTATGGGTCTAGTTTTTATATTTACATCCTTGATCTATTTTGAATTAATTTTTGTATAAGGTGTGAGATAAGGGTCTTCTTTTTTTCTTTCTTTTATATATAGATATCCAGTTTTCCCAGCACCATTTGTTGAATAAGATATTCTGACCCAGCTGAGTGGATTTGACAGCCTTGTCAAAAATTACTAGACCATAGATGTGAGGGTCTATTTCTGAACTCTCGATTTGCTTCCATTGGTCAATCTGTCTGTCTTCATGCCAGTACCATGAAGTTTTTATCACTGTAGCTAAATAATATGCTTTAAAGCCTGAAAGTAAGAGTCCTTTAACTTCATTCTTCTTTTTAAAGATATTTTTGGATATTTAGGGGCCTTTACTCTTCTAGATAAGTTGGATAATTAGCTTTTCCAATTCTAGAGAGATCTAGAAATCTCTTGATTTTAAATAATTCTCTGTTGAAGATCCTTTATTTTCATTTTCCTGGTCTGTTTTCTCCTCAATTATGTTTAACTGGTCTAACTCTGCTAATCCTCATTTAACAGTGGCTTTGCTGGTGACTCTAGAAGTTACCAACACTTTCCTCAACTCTATGAAATTCAACATCTTTTTAAAGATTTATTTTACTTTAAAATCAATTTGTGCTATATTTATTTATCATAAACTTATTAAAATATTTTATCATATATTTATTAAAATTCAATAAAAGACTGAACAAAATAGTTGGTGATGTGCCTGGTAGAACAGATGCTAGTGTGATATGGGGATGGATGTTTGAGTCAAGAATAATTTTACAAGTGCTCAGACTATTAATGAATATTTTTGAGGCATGACTCTACTTCCCTTATGCAATCTTATGGATATAAAAACTCATATAATGAATGCATCAGATAGTAAGGACTTTATATACCTTGTTCCCACATCTCCTTTCTGGGAATGTGTAAAGTAGCCTCTTTATCTCTAGTGTGTTATAAAACTTCATGTGGATATACCTAGGTAAGGGTCTTTTTCATTCATTCTGCTCAGCATTTACTTGTTTACATTTGAATCCATGTTCCTCAGTGTTGGAGCATTTGCTTCTTTTTTGTTTTTGTTTTATCTGACAAAATAATCTCATTTACTTGCTATCCTCCAGAGATATTAAATCCCTGGTCTGCTGATGGCTTTCTTCTACTCTCTTAATGTCATCTGTATTTCTTATTGTCATTTTTATAGGAATTTTTGAGAAAGGAGGATAAAATACATGTCTTAGTTTAACAGAGGTGCTATGACAAATACCACACACTGGTTGGCTTAAAAATCAGGATTGGAAGATGATTTTGGAGGTGAGAATTCCAAAATCAACTTCTTGACAGGCTACGCTTTCTCCCAGAGTTTGTAGCTTTCTGGTGCTGGCTTGCAGCAATCCTTAGGGTTCCGTGGCTTGCATCTCTGACTGCTGGCCTCTACAGACTGACTTCTAGATTCTGGCTTCTCTAACATTTGGAAAGTGCGGGGCTTAGAACCCAGTGTTTGGAGGGAGTGGACTTTCTACCCTGACTTTGGGGAAAGCATGGCTGCTGCCCCAGCTCTTGGAAAGGGTGGGGCTGCTGCTCCATCAGGTATGGAGAAAAAGGCATAGATCCACAGATGACGCTCAGAATTTGCAGTCTAATGGACTTTGCCCAGCTATATTTTGGACTTACTTGGGACTCATGAACCCTGCTTTTCTTCCATATTCTCATTTCTGGGATAGAAATATCTATTCTACACCTGTCCCACCATTTTATTTTGGAAGCAAATAACATGAACATGTTTTCTAAGTTTCACAGGTCCACAGACAGAAAGGAATGTTGCCATAGGTTGAACCATATCCATAGCTGATTTTGATGAGTCTTTGGACTTAGGGTTGTTACCAAATTGACTTAAGGCTTTTTGGAATACTGGGATGGGATAAATGTACTTTACATGTGGGAATTACATGTATTTTAGGGGACTAGAGTGTGGACTGTTGGAATTGAATCCTGTACTCCACAAAAGACATGTTCAAGTCTTAATCTACATTCCTGTAGGTGTAAACCCATTTGTAAATAGGATATTTGAAGATGTTGTTATTAGTTAAGGTGTGGACTTACTTGTGAATAGGCTCTTTGAAGATCCTCTTTAGATGAGGCCAAATTGAATCAATATGGATCCTAATTCATATGATTTTGATGCATTATAAGGCAGAGGAAATTCATACACAATCAGAGAAAGCCACAAAAGGAGACCAAGGAGACAGATTGCCAAGTGACAGAGATGGAGATGTAAGCCATGGAATTCCAAGGATTGCGGCAAATCTGCATCAGAATGCTACAGACTCTAGGAGAAAGCATTGCCTATCAAGGTCTTGATTTTATACTTGTAGTCTATGTTAGTCCCAGTCTAATGAGGCTTGGAGACAGACCAGATTCAAGCAGGGAAGTTTATTAGATCAGCGGCATAGTGGGGACCTGAAGTGAGCCTTCAACCCGCCTGCCCAGGTTTGGGATGGCTTCTTTTGAGCTGGTGTAACTGGGCAGATTTACAGAAGAGACGTGTACACATGGCATGCAGATATGGAGTGGAAGATTACTGACTTTTCCCTTTTGGGAGGAGGTCTTGGAGAGGGGGAGATGGATGTGTTGGAGTGTCAAACAGGACTTTTGATAATCTTGTGATATTCTCATGGTTGGTTTTGAGATTAGTACATCTTGTTGGATTAGGGTCAGGGGTTGGGGGTTTTGGTCCATCTGTTATTGGGGCAGGGGAGACCAGCCAGTGCCCATCGGGGTTGCGGGTGAGCTATTTTGCAAAATGAGGCTAACAGCCTACAAAACTGTGAGATAATAAATTCCTTTTCTTTAAGACAACCCATTGTGTGGTATTTGTTACAGCAGCCCTGGAAAACTAAGATAATACCCAAGTACATAGTCTGCCATCAGAGTATCAATTTAATTTATGTTGAATGCATAATATTTTATTGAATGGAAATATCATAATTTATATAATTATATAACCAACTTCTATTACAGGACTTTAGGATGTTTATGATTTCTCAAAATTATTAAAAATGTGGTTCATTAATTTTGATATTTCTGATCAAAATTTTTTTTTTCCTGGTGCTCATAAAAATTATAGCAAAGAAAATACTATTGCTAGTTGAATAATTTTATGTTTTACATCAGACAAGGATCCTATTCTTCCAGAATGCAATAAATATTTGAGGACCAACCAGGAGAGACTAGCTCTGTAGGGAGCCAAAGAAAGAGATTTAAAGGGCTTTGGACAGACATTCTGGAGAGCCATGAATACTCAATGTTCTCCATCTTCTATTATAATGGAAACTGAGCCTCAAGGAGAGAGTGGTGTAACTTCTGATGTTAAGAGAGTTGCATACCAATGGTAACCAAAATTTTGCCCAGCATTAGGTTAGGCCTTCATCCTCAAGGACAGTTGAAACTGAAGTAAAAAAGAGGCATTCCCTTGGAGTTGAAACAAAAGGTCAGTGAAAGAGTTGTAGTTGTTGATTAGGAAAGACTCACATTTTAATACATTATGGATGAATAAAATAAATATTTTAATATTAGTCCCAAATCAGGCATGCTAAACATTTAACATTGGTTTAAGGTTTGAAGTTTTCATCATTGACTTGTGCATCTGAAAGATGAGCCTAAAAGTATATGTTTTTCTAATGGTAAGGTCATGTTGATACTAATTACTAAGCTGCTGAAATCCTTCTTAATGGAGTGACATTCAAAGCCTGGATATTTTAGAAATAATGCCAGGACTTATAGAAGGGTTTCTCAATGGGATGCAGAGCATTAATCCTCCAGATAGCACTGGTTTCTTTGAAGGCTGCTCTGCTGCAGATTAATCAGAAGGTAGATATACCAAACTGCAGGTTGTGGCTGAACTCTACATCATATGTTCCAGGACATGGTGTAGCTGAGATTTAGTCCTTTGTGTCGCAGATAGTCATAGCTCAAAAGAAGCTTTTGTTAAAAGGGGAAAATGACTATAACTCTAAAAGAATAATTAAAACTTTTGAAAATGATCACAATTTTTGTTCTCTTCAATTTTTTTCATTGATGGTAACAATGCTTATCTGTTAAGAGGTAACTTTTTAAGTCTAGCATCTTATCTTTGAATTAGTGCATGGCTTCCCAGCGATGCTCTAACTGTGAGCTAATAAGGAGTGGAAAGATCTTAAAATCTGCTTGGCATCAGCTGGCAGGAGGTGGCATGAAAGAGCAATGGGGTAGGAGTAAAAAGATCCGGGTTTAAAGTTGGTCCAGCCACATTCGGTCTCATCTGTAAAATGGAATAATCATTCTTGTTCTGCCAAACTAAAAGATTGTGAAGAATAAAGAGGACTGCATAATGGGCATAGTATGTAAAAGCAAGATATTAATATTATTATACACACTTTGGATTTCCCAGGCTCCAACTTTGAGAGAGAAGTAGAAAATTCCTTTTAGTTCTCTCCTCCACCATTTGGTTCTAAGGGAAAATGCTATTCACCCAGCACCTAAAGAGTCCTCAGCTGTGGACTTATAAGTAGCAGTGCCTCAGATCAGGTATCAACATAGGAAAAAAGAGCTGAATGCTAAAACTTTTCTTTCCAAAACTTCTCAAGTACCTCTCCATGTGGATTCTTCCATTCTTGGCTGGTGCCTTAAAAGTGAACAAAATATATAAATGTTTCTATACCACAGCCAAATATTTTAATACAATTTAGGATGTTGTCAATACCTTTTGCGAAATGTTGGCCTCTCTGTCCTAGAGTCATACACTTAATTGTTTTTACTGATCTTCCCGCGACAAATTTCTTAAAATAATGTTAATTATCTACTGTATGTTTGTGGTACCTATGTTATAAGTACAAAGAGGAAAATGATGTGACTTTAATTTTAATAAAAAATATGGCAGAAGCTTTATGTCAGCCATGTAAAACTCTGGAGAAAAAAAAATCTGTTTAAAACTGAGAGGCTGAAGAGGGAAACTTTGAAGACAACCTGTTTTGGAAAGTCATGTCTTTTTAACCCAGTTAGCAGCATTTGCTTTTATGTCTATACTTGACATATTGTGCACTTGGCTTTATCATAGCCTCCTGGGATGGGGTAGGTGCTGTGATGAAGTGGCAGCTGACCTGTGTCCTGTACTAAGGTTAGTACAGGGAGGCATTCCTGAGTGTCCCTGTGACTAGGAGAAGGCAGCAGCTCCAGAAGCACAGGGACATTCACTAAATCCAGAGGTGCTGACTTAAGATAAATCTGCCAACAAGTGCCAGGGTCCTCACACCTGCTGTAAGTTTAGAGTGGATGCTTGTCTTTCAGAGGAGAATAGTGGTGGATGAACTCATCTACCAGCCAGGCTAACAAGCTAAGGAATTGGGTGAAGAGAACATGTAGAAAGCTCAGTGAACAGAACTGGGGCAAAAGGTCTGGCTGGCTATAGGAGTGACTTGTGGATGAGGTTGGGAAGGGGAGATTTTTAAATTCCTCCTAGAGAGGTAAAGGAACACATCAGGAACTAGGCACACCTGGAAAGCTTCTGTGTATTTAAATGTGATTCTTTCGTTGCTCTCTGGCAAACTTTTAGTCTTCTGCACATTTGCTAAGTAAAAAAGACTGATGTGTGTATAGATATTTTGTCACTTGAGCCTCAAATGACAGAGCCACAGTTTTTAGAGAAGCTTTTGAGCAATCCTTAAGACTTTTATAATTTTTATGTGACGAATCTGAGATCTAATAATTTGCTTTCATGCACAAAACATTTCTAGGGATAGAGTCAGCATTAAAAGGCAAATCCATTTCCTCTAATGGAAAATACAAGAGAACGATCACATAAAGACAATTTTTCAATGGATATGATTCTCATTCTCATGAGCATCCTTCTTCATGTTTCTGAAACAGAATGCTATGTGAGTCTCTGTCTTGGGTTTGGCTGAGTCTCCAAAGGGTAAGAACAAAGCAATTTTTGCCAAGCATTCTCCTACTCCAAACTGAGGGCCTAGACCACTCTATGTTAGACTTGCCAGTGAAGTGATCATTTGGAGTGTGAAGGCATTGAGATGGGAGAAGCCAAGTGGCTTGGGTCATGAGGCATTCTGTTCCCTTCCCCTTCCATGGGGGAGGACAGCCAATTGCATTTTGTTCATCTCAAACCTGTGGCAGGCAGCCCTTGACAAAGAGTTTTGGGGGACCTGGTGGACTTTTGTCTTCCTCAGGCTTAAGAGCTTTGAGGATGAGAAGCCATCAGGTTGTGGTGTAACAAAACCATACTTCTACCAATGGCAGGGACAATGGTGTTTCCTCTGAAGGCTCTACAGAGAAGAGAAACATCCTCAGAGCAAGGCTTCAAAGGGGCTGCAGGTGGTGATGAGGGCTATTGATGCAATCCCAACAAGACAGTCTGAAGGGGTCAGCAGCATTTCAACCATCACCTCTGTTCTGGAACATGTAATAAGAGGTTTCCAGTGGGGAAAACTGATTCTCTGAGAATCCTACAGAAGTACCCTGTGAGTGTAAACATCCACCAGCACAGAGAACACCAAGAGAGCAGAGGTAGTGTGTTTTCCCTCCCACTTTTCCCCAAGGGGTCAGAAATCTTGGAAGGGAAGGGAGAAGTAGAAGAGCAAGGTAGGGAGTTGAAGTAGGTGCCAAGGTGACTACATTTGCCTCCCTCACTGTCAGCTTCTTGGATTGGAGCAGGCATCAACTGGGGAAAGTTTTAACTTTGAAGGATGTGCAAGATTTGATTATTACACTGCACCACACATTTCAGTTACTGAAAGAGAAATTTCATTTGGCTAACAGTGACCCAAGGACTTTTTATTATTTGAGATTAGTCAGAAAATATTTATAGGATCTTCCCTGAGCAGAGGAAGAACTAGTTAAAAGAATGAGTTTAATAGAATGTGTGCTATGTGTGTGGGTATGTACATAAGTACGTGTGTGTGTGTGTAAATGGAGGGAGGGAGCTAAGTATTGTGCTGGTAACATTTCTTAAAAAATTATTTGGTTGTTTGTACCTTATGGGGTGTATTAGTCAGGGTTCTCTAGGAAAATAGAACCAACAGGAGATATCTGTATATAGTATGAGATTTTATAAAATTATCTCATGCTACCATGGGGATTCAGAAGTCCAAATTTTGTAGGGCAGGCTGCAAGCCAGGGACTCCAATGAAAGTCTTCAGTGAGTTCCCCAGGATATGCTGGCTGTCTGCAGTAGAAGTGGGTCTTCTCTCCCTGAATACTGAAATCACTTCTAATTTTAAGGCCTTCAGCTGATTAGATGAGACTTCACTCATTGCTGTTGGCAATCTCCTCAGTTGATTGTAGATGTAATTAGCCATATATGCAGTCAACTCACTGATGTTTAAAGTCCATGAAATGCCCTCATGTTACAAATGCCCAGTGCTTGCTTGACCAAACGACTGGCACAATTACTTGGCCAAATTGACATATTAGCCTAACCATCACATGGGATGATGATTAATCAAGTAAATGGCTATACTTCTCTTGAGCTCTGTGTAAAATTCTTTTGAGAACATACAAAGCTTAAATCTAAGACACCTACTATCTAGCATGAGTGAGAGCATATTGAGCATTGGTTTGATGCAGTGTTCTCTAGGATATAATACAATGTCTGGTATTTAATAGATATATGGGCTCAATAAATATTTGTTGGTTGAGCAGCTATTTGGAGGCAGTATCACTTAGTGGTTAAGAGCTTAGGTTCTGGATTCAAATTCCAGCTCCACCATTTGCTAGCTCTGTGATTTAGACAATTTTTAAAACTTCCCATGCTACGGATTCCTTTTTGTAATATAGATATAACAGTAGTTCTACCTTTCTGGGCTTTTTGAAAGTTATATAAGACTATGCATGCAGGATATAAGCACATGGCCTGGCCAGTTAAGTGCTCATTACATAATAGATAGTCATGACCATTATCATATTTTGTGAACTTTTGCTGCATTTCATTCCTTTTTCATGAAGAGCTTACATTTCTCAAAGTTATTGCTGATTTGAGTTGAAGTCTAGCAAAAAGAAGCATGCTACTTTTAAGAGCTGGTTAAAAAAGTGACTACATCCTTCCTTCCTTCCTTCCTTCATTTTTTTTCTGCATAGAGTCAAATGTTGGCAGAAACAAAGGCTGAGGTTTCTACTAGGAAGAAGAAGAATCTGTCAGGTGTCAACTGAAAACACTAAGGGCCGCAAATGCACTCTGCCAGGCCAGGGCTCGAGTAGCCTTAATGCCATTCTTTTCAAATCTCTCTTAATGTTTGAACATTTCTGCCTAAGGGAGAGCAAAAGGTTTATTGTTGCTTAATGTTTGTTTAGCAAAGCCATTTGGGAACAGTTTCAGAATATCTTATGAACAAATCCTGAAGTACATAGAATCTGTAAACATGTCTATTTCTATATATTTATTGAGCATGTTTCCTCTTGAAACCATTGGGTTTAGGTAGCCCATCGGTTAGTCCATAAATATTGAGCTCCTCAGTTTTTCAAATCAGAGTTTCTACTGCCCTGCTGGAATAGGTGCTATTAGGGCCAAGGGAGCATTGAGGAAGCATGGACCCAAGTCTTCCTGCCTGTTATTTAAAAATAGAGCTCTAAATGTGTCTACCTACCACATTCCCACAACGAATAACAGCCACTAATGTGTTTTCCAAAGAAAAACCTGGTATTTGAATATATAACGAAGAATTGTTTCAACTGACCTTAGTTTGCTTTTTAAGGCTATCTGCAGTTTTGATAAATTTTCATATCACTGGCACCAAATTATTTTTATTCAACTGGCCACAGTTGAGAATAAACCTAAATTCTGTTTTGAATGTAATACTAATAAACCTAGATTCTGTTTTGAATATAATGCTATATAAAAGTCAAATTATGTAGCCAAAGCAAAG
The DNA here is from genome assembly GCA_026826555.1 of Tolypeutes matacus. Lineage (NCBI taxonomy): Eukaryota > Metazoa > Chordata > Mammalia > Cingulata > Chlamyphoridae > Tolypeutes > Tolypeutes matacus. Next base: position 1,020,541 of record JAKSZT010054564.1, read on the forward strand.
ATATTATATATGACTTTTCAAACCAACTGTGGTAGGAAGAATATTCAATATTATGAGACCTATCTTATATGCCTCCTGTTATCAGACAGATGTGTCAAACATATTTATATAAAATGTATCTTATTTCAAAACAATGCTACTATTATTAATGGTCACTTAGTAAATACTGTTATAGTATGCAAATAATTCAGATAAAATGTATACACTTAAAAATATGCTTACATTCCAAATGAAAACAGAATGAACTGCAAGAGTAGTTGTAATACCATATGTATTCTGTATGTTCACAAGAACTTTTTATTCATCAGGTTTGAAACATTCAAAGAATCATGAAATATAAAAAGAGGACTGTCAGCGAGCCCTTTCCTAGTTCTGTTGCCAACTAACAATGTGACCATGGGCAGATCAACCTCTCTGGAGTTCAGTTTCCTCATCTGACAAGGTGGAAGTAATATTATATAATAACTAAGGTTTCTTTCATTATGAATTGCCATGATTTACAAAAATTTATTTCTCATTTAGAAAAAGAGATAATGCGCAGTGTAAAATATTATTCTCATTGTAAAACAGAAAATCATGAACTTTATCTTGGTGTGAACCCTTTTAAAAAATAGTTTTATAGAAATTCAGTTGATGTACAACAAAGTGTACAGATTTAAATTATAAAATTTGAAAAGTTTTGACAAAAATTTATATACATCTGTGAAGACATCACCAGAATTAGAAGAAGGAATTATTCATTACCTTCCAGAGTTTTCTCATGCCTTTTGCAATCCCCCTCTTCCTCCCTTCTTTGTCCTCCCACCCCCATGCCCAGGCAATCACTGATCTGCTTTCTGTTGCTATAGTTTAGTTTGCATTTTATAGGATTTTATATAAGGAGGATCATAGGGTATGGGCTCTTTTATTCCAATCTGGCTTCTGTCAGTCAGCATAATTATTTTGAGATGCATTTGTGTTGTTGCATGCATCAATTCCTTTATATTGCTGAGTAGCATTCCATTCTAAGGACACACCACAGTTTATCCATTCACCTGTTCATAGACCTTTGTGTTCTTTCCGGTTTTTAATTATTACAAATAAAGCTACGCTGAACATTTGTGTATAAGGCTTTGTATGGGCATACGCTTTCTTTTGGGTAAATACCTGGAAGTGGAGTGGCTGGATTATTTGGTACATGTCTAACATTAGTAAAGTTCAAAACTGATTTCTAAAGTAGTTGTACCATTTTACATTCCCACCAGCAGAGTGTGAGAGTTCTAGTTCCTCCATGTCCTTGTCAACAGCTGGTATAGTCAGTCTTATAAATTTTAGCCATCCTCGTGTGTGTGACTGGTATCTCGAGGCTTAATTTGTATTTCCCTAATGGCTAATGATGCTTGCATCTTTTCATGTGCTTATTTGACCTCTGTATGTCTTCTTTGTTGAGATGTCTGTTCACATATTTTTCCTGTAAAAAGGTTAGGTAATTTTCTTAGTTTTGAGTTTTGAGAGTTTTTCATATATTTTGGATATTCTTGCTTTTAAGATTTGCTAAGTGGGACCATAGCAGTGCTCAGCCTAGGGCTAATCACTCCCAATCCTGAGGTGAGATCTTTCTGTGTTCTCTTC